>CM038141.1:416523245-416830745 GCA_021437245.1 Aegilops speltoides | reverse complement strand
ATACTGTCAAGACAAATTTTCTTCCCGCACTTAGAAATGTTAGTAATCAAAATGTGCGACCAATAGTGATGGTATTGAACTACGGTCACATCTATTTAGGAATGATGGTAAGATATTTACTATTTGTCCTCAGTGCATATTTTGCATACATATTTTTTTTGCTAAACTTTCATTGCTAAGTATATTAATTAAGTACTATCGATGTTCTTCAACAGGACTCCGATGACAGTTGTGCCTCAGGGGATCGAGACTAAAGGTCAGATGTCAATTGTTAGCTTACGGCCAAGATATCCTGCATTGCACATGAATGCATTCAGGATTTCTAGAAACGATGAATGCTTAATAGTGAAATATTGGAGGAAAATTGTTAATGATCGCAGAGAAGTACTAGGGGGCAGCAATGAGAAGCGCAGCCCACGATTAGGAGACAGGTTCATCGGCATGCTCCAGTATGATCAATCAGGAGAGCTATACATGTTCTATGCTATTTTACCAGAGAGAGAGAGTGTAGCTAGCAGGAGTGATTCGGCTAGTTCTTCATGCTGCTCTTAATTAGTACTTGTCCTTTCATGTCCGTGTTCTTCGTTCTGAACTTAAGTGATTTGCTTTTGTGGTGTTATATATGAACGCTTATAATATCATGACAATCATGTTGAACTCGATGATTGGTTCTACTAGAAATTCTATTTATATATATATGCATAACGTGTACAATGTGTAGTATCGTAAAATACCAGCAAACGAAAAAGAATTAAAATGGAAACACAAAATTAAATGAAAAAGAAATCATAAAACTAAAAAAACCCCAAACCTTATAGGGCTCCAGACCCCGGAGCTGGCTCGTGCCACGTGGTTGCCCTTTAGCACCGGTTCGTGCTGAACCGGTACTAAAGGGGGGGGGGGCTTTAGTGACCACAATTTAGTGCCGGTTATGTAACCGGCACTAAAGGGCCTTACGAACCGGTGCTATTGACCGGTTCTGCACTAGTGTGAGCGTTTCCAGCGAGTCGGGCCCAGAGGCGCTTTAAACTTCACGCAGTGCAGGCCAAAAGAAAACGCGCAACCAAACAAACCGGATTCTTTCTGGACGTGTCTGGTTAACCTATATGCGGGCAACCAAACGCGTTCTGGTACATCACTCAGCGACTGGCAGGACTGGTTTGCTACCTGTTGATCCACTAGAATTTTTTTTGGAAAGCTAGAGTAACATGTACTATTAGAGAATTGAGGCTTAGTGAAATAACATGATAGCTCATCAGAAGCATACTCCAATGATAGCTCTTTCATGTTACATGACCCAAATGTAGTACTCCAATTGCTTGCTAAAGTTTAATTATTAGCACATTTAATTTTCACTAGAAGCATAGGCATGCTTCGCTGTGCCGTCTTGTTAGCCTCGTTCTATAAAGTTTTTTTTAGCGACCCCACAGCTAGCAAGATTTTTACATATCCAATCAAGTATTATTGATTGCTCGCATAATGACCCATGTAACTAACCATGACAGGTGCACAAAAATTGCAACAAGTCCGCGGAAAACCGAGCAGCGTTCCACAATTTTTCCAGCTCCGGCTGGTGAGCCCACCACTTGGAGCAACCATGGTTTCCTATTCCAAGCACAAAACCTGGTCTGCTCACACAACAAGCTACCCAGTCCTGGTCATGAAGAGCTCTGCCCCCTTTATGCCCGGTGTTTCAGTCAAGAAATGCTACCAGCTGCATGAGTTAGATCGAAGACAGAAGATCCTGTGGAATGTACCATCTCAGAGCATAAGAAAGAAGGTTTGCGTTTTTGGCTGGCCAAGGGTCAAAAAAAGCAGAAATCGCTTTATTCTCTTGCTCCATGTGGAATCTCAGTATGTAGTTCTGAAAGTGCGTTATATCGACTAGAGGGGGGGTGAATAGGCGATTTTTATGAATTCTTCACTGAGGAATTTGCTGGTGAGGAAATTCCTTAGCGAAGAACTACTTGCAGCGGAATATGTACTCAGAGGTAAACATAACAGGATACACACATAGTCAGCATGATGAAATGAAGACTAAAACAGAGTACGGAAAGCGTAAACACAGGATAACAAGATGAAGACAAACAGACTGAAGAAATTAAACTGAGGAATTTGTGAAAGTCTTGATCAAAGTCTTCAAGCACAGATATGAACAACATTCAACACAAGAATGAGGAAATGAAAGAGTTGAGGAAATAGAGCCGTCGGTTGGTGAAGACAATGATTTGGTAAACCAGTTCCAACTGCTGTCTCGGTTATACGTCTGGTTGGAGCGGCTGAGTATTTAAACTCGAGGACACACAGTCCGGACACCCGATCTCGAGCGCAACTCAGGACACCCAGTCCTCACCGTATTCTCCTTGAATTAAGACCACGCAGGCCTCGTCCAATCACTCGTGGTAAGTCTTCAGGTGACTTCCAAACCTTCACAGACTTGGTCACTCGGCGATCCACAATTCCTCTTGGATGCTCTAGACCTTGACGCCTAACCGTGTGGAAGAACACTACTAGGGAAAAGGCTATACACAGAATCTTAGCAGCAGCGCGGTTCAAAAAACAGCGCTAGTGCTATTTAGCAGTAGCGAGCCACTAGAAACCGCGCTACAGACACAAACTTAGCAGTAGCGCATGTTGAATAAAAAGCGCTACTACTAATATTCCCATTGGTAGAATGCTAGGCTACGCATAGCGATGGCGATCTTAGCGTAAACGCGCTCTCGCTACATCACGCTTAGCGGCTGCGTTTCAGGAAGAGCGTTTCTACTAACAAAAATAAAATAAGATGATAAACAAATAGAAATTTAAATGAAAATGAAAGAAATAGAAAAGGAGAAAGGGAAAATAAAATGTAAAGCAAAATAAACGAAAAAGTGAAAAATCGGAGGAAGGCATAGCAGCAGCGTTTGTTTGTAAGAGGCGCTATAGCTAACGTAGCTGCAGCGCGTGCCCTAGACCCCCGCTATAGAAACAGAATAGGAAATTAGCTATAGCAGCAGCGCATTTTGTGGCGCTATAGCTAACTTAGCTATAGCGCGTTTTGCGAAACGCGCTACCGCTAAGTTTGACTTAGCCAAAAAACCGTTTCCCCGCCCCGGCCACCACTTCCCCCAAATCCCTCAAACCCCACCCAGCAGCATTGCCGTCTCCCGATTCGTCGCCCCACACTTCGCTGCTGCCGACGACGCCAGCGCCACCAGAGCCGTCTTGCGTCGACGACACGGAGCCGCCCCAACGCCACGGAGCTGCGACCTCGTCACGCCACCGAGCCGCCGTCGACGCCGCCTTCCTCGCTGTCACCGAGACGCCCTGCCTCCCTCGCCGTCACCGGAGATGCCCCTGCCTCCCTCGCCACCACACTGCCTCCGTCGCCACCACCGGAGCCATCATCTGTAAGCCCCCACCCCTCCTCTCTCTCTCATGCATAGGTTAGCCAGTTTTTAATTAGGTTAATTATCTAGGTTTTAGGGCAAAAATTTAGTTAGGGCATTGACAGAGAAGTAGTTAGGTTAACTAGTTTAATTAGGTTAATTATCTAGGTTAGTGCAAAAACTTAGTTAGGGCTTTGACAGAGAACTAGTCAGGTTAACTAGTTTAATTAGGTTAATTATCCATGTTAATTAGTGCAAAAATTTATTTTAGGCTTTGACAGAGAACTAGCTGCGTTAACTAGTTTAATTAGGGTTAATTATCTAGGTAAACTAGATTAACTAACTAGGTTAAATAGGTAGGTTAATTAGGTTCATTGGATTAAGAAGCTAGGTTAAGTAGATTGGCAAAGGTTTTTGATTTTTCAAAAGACCACTATTTTTCAAGGAAAAGAATTTAGGCAAATTTTATTTTTCATTGAAGTGGTCATGTCATATCTTTTCATTGAAGTTGTTCGATTGTGCCCAAGTGGTGGCTTTGTTGTTTCGTGGAATGATGTTGAGTGGCCTATGTTTTGCGGAATGTTGATTCATTTCGTTCCGCAAATTTCAGGTTCTCGATTTGTCCACTTTTAGCAAAGGTCATGCGAAATTTCCCGTGAATTTTGGCATGACTTGTGCTACAAACTAGGACATATCGAGTGCCCGGGATTTGCCGCACCAAGAAGGAGTCAACATTCCTGCAAAACAATAGTCCTTTTTTATGTCATTATTCATTTTGTTAGGTCTAGAATTAATTGACTAGATTTAATCATAGGAAACATGGCTAGCAACGATGAAGGACAGGGTTCTGGTGATTGCGACGACGTCTACCGGGCGGTAGACGAATTTTTTAGCTTTACCGATGATCAACAGATGTTGTTGCTGGGCCCGGCATCGGGGACTGAGACCGACACGCAGACCGGTGCTGAGACCGATACGCAGACCGGTGCTGAGACTGACACCGGCGTTGAGATTCAGACCGGCATCGGGACCGGCGCTGAGACCGGTGCTGCCTCGGGGAGCGGATCCGGTGTAGCACCGAAAGCGAAGAGGCAACGGGTTCCTAACAAACTCAGGACTACTAGACTGGTGGTCACGGAGGTGGACAACGGCAATTTTGAGCCAAAGGCGCCGAGGAAGCCAGCGTGCTACGGCAATCAAATAGGCTGCATCATACGGACAACCGCCACCATCAACGATGAGAATCTAAAGAAGATAGAAAATATGAGGAGCTCCTCCTAAAGAAGTTTCACCAGATATTCTTGTTCCGGGCGGAATGAGAAGGATTATGAAGATCCGCATAATGACCCGCAATGAAGAAGATAAACAAACACGCCATGACCAAGTTTAGCAACGTTGGCGCTGGAAAAATCGAGTGAAAGCAAAGATCAACGACGGGAACCCTACTCGAGATTGTAAAGGAAAGTCCGACAATCACGGAAGAGCAGTTTCAAATATTCAAGGAGGCTTGCGAGGCCGAAGCTGCCAAAGAAAAGTCTAAGTACATGAAGGGGCTTCAAAAGAGGAACATTGGGACCCACCACCTCGGAAGCCGTGGTTACGGCGGAAAGAGGTCCAAATGGGCCAAGGAGGACGCGGAAGTCGCGAGTCTGGGCATCCCAGAGCCCTTGGCGGATTTCACCGTCCCGCAGGAGCGTGACGTCCTGAGGGCCCGCCACCATTGGGACCCACTGAAGAAGGTTTATGAGACAACACCGGTCATTACGGAGTTCATGAGACTACTGGTAATTTTAGTTTCTGATCAATTCGACTGCACACGTTAGTCATATTTGTAAACGATCCTTGTGCCTTTTGTAGAGAGAGCAACGCCGGATTGCGGCCGAAAGCGACTCGCCATCTGAGGCATTGGCGAGGCCCAAGTGGGACACTCCATTCAACCGGGCGTTGAACACATTGAAATGACAACCGGTGGATACTCGACCGTCAGATGGACGCGTGCGGTGTCGGAGACGGCGCCACGGAAGAAGTACTACCGTGAGACCACGGAGGAGAGAAAGGAAAGACGGAGGTTAATCAAGAAAGCATCGACAAGAAGGTTGAGATTGCGGTTGAGAAGAAATCATCTCGATAACGATCGCACAGCGATAGCTGCCGCAAAACAGGCGATTGCAGATTTATCTACTTCCTTGGTGACGGTGTTCACACTTGGACAAGGGAAAATCCAAAAAATGCAGAGGACTTTCCCTTGCGACTTCTTGGCAGCACATGCTCCCGCACCGCTCCCGCACTGCTCCCTTTTGCTCCCCCGCACCTGCTCCTCAAGACTGCCTCCCACCACCAGCCGCGACCGGACGTGCTCGGTGGTGCCTCCTCTTTAGCTGAGCTCGACGCCCTCACGGTATCTTCCACACCGCCCCTTCAATATAAATGTATAATCTCCGTTTTCGTTGCCTTTCGGATGTCTCACGTCGCAGACTTTTATTTGCAGGTCGACGAAACCCGTGCACCATATTGTACACCATCGGCGAATGAAGGTGGACGTGGGAAGGGACGATAATGGAGCCGAAGGAACCATTGTTCCACAGCCGCCGATCCCCGAACGTCTTCAAGGTTTCCGTGGCGATGTCAAACCGGCCACGAGAATTTGCCTCCTCTAATACTTGTGGGGATGACGACGAGACCCGCGCGGCTTGGTGATTGTTGCAATGGGTGGGTCCTGTTGTGGCCAAAGAGTCTGCTTCGTCTGGAGGCGGCCGGGAGCACACCCACGAGCACGCAGCCTCAGCAAGGTATGAACATCAACACCCCACCTACCCAATTAGCGTCGGGTGTCGGGTTGGGTGATAGCGGACGGGTAAGCAGGTGGCTCCATTAGAGGCTGATGACGTCGCCATGGATGAGGATGAGGATGATGATGGCGCTGAACAAGTATGTCTATACTGGCGCCTCCTCAGGGTTTGAGCATCATGAGTCGATGCTCAATTACCGCCTCAACGTGTTATTGACGACCATCCGGTGGTAAAGAAGCCTAGGAAGAGAGCGAGGAAAGGCAAAAAAGCTGATTCTATGATCCAGCCGCCTCAGCAGCCTCGGCTTCGGGACCGTGTAGATATCCCCGATGCGGATAAATGGCATATCCCCGGTAAACCAATCCTACCTGAAACAGCGCTACGGGCCAGATTCGGCGATCTGAGGAGACTTCATGACGATGTGCTGCGGGTAGAGAAAGGCCTCATCGCCGAAGATCCGGATACCCACTCTACGTGGTTAATGTTCCGCAGCAAATGTCGTACGTCAAGGGCTTCCCCGCGGATAAGTTCTTCCTCCGATTCGATTACATATTCGACATGTTTCACGTGAAGAAGCTGGATTTTACTTTTGTCCGCCTTTATGCCTTGCACATGAGCTGCATCATTGGGGTTGAGCAGATAGCTCATATCTGTGTCGCTGACCCGTACTACATGCACGAGGCCTTCTTGGGAGTCTGTGCACAGCATCATGAATACGCAAGGGATTACATCGTCATTTTCATGCTCGCCAATAAGGACAAGGAGGCGATTCTCGTGCCTTATCATCCCGTGTAAGTCATCCGCGCTGCTATCCTTCCTTCGATTTCAATAATTCATTTGCACGGTGGAGGCTAATTAATTTGAGGTGTACTTATTTTATGCAGCATGGCGCGCGCCGTCCTCATCATCCTCTACCCCGATTCTCCCACGCTCTTTACTTGGACTCGTCAAGAACATTCACAAAAGGATTACACCCACATCAAAGATGTTCTCGACGGTGCTATGTTTTACTACCAAGCAAGGGGTGGAGATGTTAGGGACAAGAAGAAAAGGGCGGCAGCACTCCTTCAGCCATAAGACCGACTTCTGCTGCATCCAAAGAACCGAACGATTCTCTTAATGATGGATTCTATGTCCTACACCACATGCTGGAGTACCGACGGGATCACCGAACCTTCACATGGCACCTAGATCTAGCGATGCCCATATTCGCAATGGGCAAAGGACATAGGAGATATCGAGGATCATCGACTTGAGCTGAGTTCTATAACATCCAGCGAACTTGCCCAAATCATCATGAATGAGGTCATCGAAAAACAGGGATGTTCCATGCGAGAAGGACAAATGTCGCGGAAGACGTCCGAACATGGATAGCCTCTCAGCGTCTCGACATGAAGCCTTTCACAAAGCTCGATGACTATCTCCCTGACTTGGATGGATGGCACGACATGCTGGAGTGATTGTCGATATATGACAATGTGTCCGTTTAGTCCATAGTTTCTTTTATGACAAAACTTTGAGTTATGCACGGTGAAACTTTATTTGTGATGTAATTAAACCGTCCTCCTCGACTAGCAAAAATCACTCTAGTTAGGTCATTTGGGTACAATGAACTTTGTTATTTATGCTTATGATATGTTGTTTCTATTTTTGCCAAGTCTGTCTCTTTGTGTTGCTCAACTATATATGTTGCATATCATGGACTCATGTGACGATGCAGGTGCATAGATCATAAATGGCGAAGAAGTGCTACGCCAGAGTATATATCGACAAGTGGCGGAGTGAAAGGCCAAGGTGTACCGGTTTTGGTTTCGAGCGACACGCAATGATTTAGTTTAGGTTCACGCTAATGCGAGAGAGGGATACAAACTCATGTACTCAAAGTGATAGCTATTCTCATGTATATCATTGTTTAGATGGATGACGATGTATTTGCAAGTAATCGAGACTTGTATCGCTATTTTCGAGATTGATGACGAGATCGAGACCACTTTGTGTTGGATGATGATTATGATGATGACATGATTTGATGAGACTAATTGTATGTATATGCTATGATTACATTTGTATGTGGATGATATGCTAAAGATTATTGTATAAAGCCTATTCAAATGCAAAACAAATAAAAAACAAATCTGCAGGGAAAAAAACTAATAAAACTAGTAGTAGCGAGGGGGGGATTTAGCAGTAGCGCCGGCTTACCAGTAGCGCTTACACCAAAACGGCGCTGCAGCTAATACCATGGCGCCCTTTCCTAAACCGCTGCAGCAATTGTGTGTAGCAATGGCGTGTGTCAACACGCCGCCATCGCTACACGTTAGTCAGAAGCACCTTATTAGTAGCGCCGGTACCCGCGCTACTGAGGGTGCCCAAACCCGCGCTGCTGCTAGGCTTTTCCCTAGTAGTGGAAGCACAGTCTTCAAAGGTAACAAGCGTCGGATCCACGCAGGATCAATTTCTTCAGTGATCGTCAATCACTTTGGGTTTGTGGGGGTTTGGTTTTGGGATTTTCCTCACTTGATGATTTTCGCTCAAAGTCCTCGGAGGATGGGTTTCTCTCAAATGACAAGTGTCAAGTTCTCTCGGAGCAGCCAACCAACTAGTGGTTGTAGGGGGTGGCTATTTATAGCCTAGGGAGCAGCCCGACATGATAAGACATAAATGCCCTTCAATGATATGACCGTTAGGTGGATAAGATATTTTGGGACAGCCGCCCAAGAAGACAAAGAACGGTCGGAAATTTGACTCTCAAATTCCTCGGGGCTATCATGTTCCTCACTGTAGGCAATTCAGACTGCTAATTCCTAACTCCTCGGTCGAGAAAAGTCATCGATGACCGTAAGAACTGCGTCTCACATCAAGAACTTGATTGAACTATATGAGATTTCCAATGGCTTCACTCAAGGGATTGGTAGGTATAGGATTTTGAGTTGAGCATCACATGGAAATTTTTCCTTAGTATTTCCTCGACCCCTTTAACAATCGGTGTTTCCTATGACTCAAGAAAGAGAAAATGAAACTACGAAAACAAAAGTCTTCACGCTTCATATTCCTCGAATGAATATCAAGTCTTCAAGGTCACACCAATTTCTTCACTTTCAAAGTCTTCTAAATTCTTCGAATATCAAAGTCTTCATCGAAGAACTTCATTTTAGGGTCGACTCTCTCTGTAAATATCAAACTCCTCATAGACTTATAGACCTGTGTACACTCACAAACGCATCAGTTACTTAACCTATAAGTCTTCAATACACCAAAATCACTAAGGGGCACTAGATGCACTTACAATCGCCCCCTTTTTGGTGATTGATGACAACATAGGTTAAGTTTTCAACGGGGATAAACATATGAAGTGTAAATACTGATATTGAGGAATTTGATTGCAAGATATAGAAGAACTCCCCCTGAATATGTGCATAGTGAGGAATTTGCTTTTGAGGCAATGCAAATTTGAAGAATTTGAATCATGGAGATCTCCCCCTATATCTTGTAATTCATACACGCATTTTATATATAGTATGAAGAATTTGAAATGCATGACGAAATATGGTGCCTGATGAGATTCAGCATGCGTGCAATGATATTAATTAGGAATAAGCATGCAGAATATCACATCAAAAGTTTCAGAGCTCAAATATCACATCAAAAGTTTCAGAGCTCAGTGCTTCAAAAGCATCAGAGCACGACCAAAAGTATCAAGGCACCATCGGATTTAAGATTACAACTCGATCCAATAAAAGTTTCGAAGAACGAGTTGTAACTTAATAAAAACGCCCATAATATAAACCCGCTTGAAGACTAACTCAGATTTCTCCCCCTTTGTCATCAAATGACCAAAAGGATCGAAACTGAGGACTAACGCCCCTGAAGATTTTCAAGTTGATGGAGGAGCGCCAGCATTGTCGGGGTTGGTTGTTGAAGTAGGGCATGCCGCAGTGTCGTCCAAATCTTCATGTTCATCAGTTTCACGCGATGAAGAATAAGAACTGGCCACCAAATCAGGAACTTTGACTCTCTTAAATTTCTTCAGAGGTGGTGCAGACCAGTCAAATGCTTCCTGGAGACCCATAGTCTTCAATTCTTCCGCGGAATATACATGATTGAGAACAGCCCAGGTGCGGTTGAGGGTTTCATGAAGGTAGTACTGATTTTTCTTCACTGCATTATGTGTTGAGGTCATGTTGTGAAGAATTGCGGCAAATTGACGCTTCACCCATTTCGATTATGCGTTCAACCTTCCGATGAAGACCGAGGAGTAACTCACGATCAGTCATCACCACGGTGCTTTTTGCTTGAGGCTTTTGCTTGGCTGAGGTATTTGCGGCAGTGTCATGTGTTGCAGAATTGTCATTGGTGGAGTAAGATGCAGCCTTGCGAAATTGACCATCCAATGGACGAGTGCCTTCATCAATCATAGCTGCTGCCTTGCCCTTATCATCAGATGATGAAACTGGTCGCTTGAGGACTTCAATGGGCGGCAAGTAGCTGCCATGGTTCAGAGTGTCAGCCTTGTAGTTCAGTGAAGATCTTGCCCTTATGAATCTCATAATCCAAGGCGCATATGGCTTCAGCTCAAAAGGTGACATTGCAACATTAGCCAGAGTCCTCATGAAGAAATCATGGAAGTTGACAGGAACGCCATGAATGATATTGAAAAGCATGTTCTTCATGATGCCGACGACATCTTCATCATTTGAGTCGTGGCCTTTGATGGGACTCATTGTCTTCGTCAAGATTATATAGACAGTCCGAGGCACATACAACAATTCCTTGACGAGGAATTTGGTTCGCGGGGCCTGCCCTGGCTTCAACGGCTTCATGAGCACTTGCATAAAGTGATCAGACAGTTCACGGTCATTATAGATGCAACGTGCAGTTTCATGGGGAGGATCAAGAGGAAGGACACGAAGCAATTCAGTTGGTGGTGCCTTGTAGTGAGTATTTTCTGTCATCCAATCCAGCACCCATGAATTGATATCTTCAAAGATCTCCGGTGATGTGCGGGTGGCATAGAATTGAAGAATGAGTTCTTCATTCCATCCACGATATCGGTCAGAAAATTCAGCAGCCCTGCATCGTGAATAACACGGAGTACTGGCTCGAAGCACGGTAGAGATTCCATATCCACATGAGGAATATGCTCATGGTCGAAGATCTTGTCCTTGTCAAATAGCACTGAGGAATAGAAATTTCTTGAGTAGGAGTCCAGAAGCGTCTTTTCCTCATGCGAGCAGAGTCATATGGGTTGTAAGCAGTGAAGAACACATGCTCAGAAAAGAAGTCTTCAGCCTTGAACTTTTGCTTGCTCGAGAACGGATTCTTCGGTTTGGGCAGAGGAATATCGTGATTTGCAAGACAACCTCGTGAATCGCGATCTCGTGTTCTTCAGTGAGGAATTTCTGGTTCCTCTTCTTGTGCAGTTTGGGGATCAGAAGGTTCTTCAGGCGCTAGCGGCTGGAATTTCTTCATGAATGACGATGTGGGATGAGTTTCTTGAGCCCATTTGAACAGTTGTAGCCGGGACCGAGGAACTTGTTGAATCGGAGTGAAGAGAGGAGTATTGGGATGCCGACTTTCCCAAAAGTCATCGCTCATCACCGTGTAGTGCATCCAATATCCACGCCTTCATCTTCTTTTTCAATTTCTCAACACCAGCCTCTTCACCGTGAACCGAGGCATGGGTGAGAAACAATCTGGCGTTGAAGGAATGCTTCCACTTCAATTTCTTCATCAAGCTGTTCTGAGGTAGCAACAAATTGATTTTCTTCATCAGATCCGCTTGGGATCGTGTAATCTTCTCCATAAGGAACAATTTCCTTAGACGACATGGAGGAAATGGGAATGGCATCAATAGGATTTTCAAGCGAGCTGGTCATTGGCTTCATTTTCTTTGCAGCCGAAGAATTTGACGCAGCTGATGCCTTCCTCTTCTTCACTGCAGCTCGTTCTGCAGCCTTTGTCTTCTTTACTTCATAAGCAGAAGGAAGAATTGGAGTTTGTGTTGGCACAGGAGGAGCTGAGGACTGTGGTTCAGTTTCTTCAGGCGCACCACTAGTGGATGCCCTGGGAATTTCTTCAGCGGCTGGAATAGAGTCATCAGCCCTGGAACTTGTATTTTCATCAGCATGCTGAAAGTCATCAGCGATCTTGGCATGTTCTTCAGCAGGCTGAGCGAGTCTTCACTGAGGATTTTCTTGTTGCGATGGGGCTGCAACAGTTGTCATTTTCTTTGTCAAATTGACGAATCTCACCTTGGCTCCTTGCCAATCAGCATTGTAAGCATCGAAATCCTTGCTGAGTGCTTGGATTTCAAATTGAGCTTTGAGAAGTTCTTCAGGAGTCAAGTTGACGATGTTCTTCCTCAGAAGCTTCTCCTTTCTGGCTTGTGTCCTCTTTAATTCACGAGCCTTTTCAAATTTCCATTTCTCTTCAGCGATGAAATGGTTCAGCATATGACTTTGACCAGGAGTTAGTGGCAAATCCGGTATGGGAGTGTTTGGATCCTGATGCCATAGGTCGATGAAGTCAAGGATCTTCTTCGGATCCAAAAGCAGAGGCACATTTGTTCTTTTGGCTCTAGCGGCCTTGGTCAGTCTGTCTCTGATGATTTCTGCAAGTTCTTCTTTGGATACAACCTGTTTCTTCATCATCAGAGGGCACGTTGAATGCAACTTGTTTCTTCTTTGGACTTGGCCGAGGACCGTGTCCAGCTGTTGCTTTTGTCTTCAGCAGAGTGGGGCCTGATGAGGACATTGGTGCGGTGAGGAACTTCTTGAGACACGAAGCAATTGAGAAACCCTGAGTCCTTTGACATGTGGCCAGATGCACAGGAGTTGAGGACTTGGAGGGAGCTGCTGAGGATTTGGAGTGAGCAGCAGCAGTCTGAGGAATTTGCCGTGAGGGCGCGGCTGAGGAACTAGGCCGTGAGGGAGCTGATGGTGAAGCACTTGGCTTGCCAGCAGGCTTCTTCGGCATTGATTTCCTCGGCTTGACCGAGGGCTCAGCGGCAGCAGCAGCAGCAGAATCCTCATTGAATTTCCTCACTGCCTCCTTGGCCTGTCTTGCCAGTTTGGCTTGGCGCCTAGACCATTCTTCAGGAAAGTCTTCACCACGCTTGATGCTGGTGGGATCAGCGACTTGGCCAGGTGCCAAAGGAGCTCTTGGGCATGGAGGGTTTAAGGCGAATTTCCTCATGTACTTGGGAGTAACATAGTGATATTCCCTCCATTCTCGTGCCCATCTTCGTTCTATCCTCTGTATGCGCACTTTGCGCTGATTTTTGGTCTCCTTGCCAAACTTGGCTTCATCAGGTGTGCAGTAATCTTTGTATATTTCATCAGGAATCTCAAAGGCAGTCATGACCTCCAGTTTCTTTCCTCCCTTCTGCGGTCTCTTGCCTTCTGCCATTTTCTTCAGATGAGGAATTTGAACAATAGAACACTCTGAAGAAGTATGCAGTTTTTCTTCGAGGAACGCTGCAAATGAGTTAAGTTGATGAGAACCTAGTGATTCAGCAGCGGACATGAGTACCTGTGAACAGAGTGTAGGTGTGAGGAATTTGGAGAGGTCATATGCGTTCTCAGACGATTTTTCAAAAAGAACAAGTTTTGAGGAATTTGACCAGCTGAGCCTTGAGGAATTTCACTAAGCGTTTTGTCTTAGGTTCCAGAGTTGTACAGATTAAATATCCGCACAATTGAGGAATCTTGAAGAAATGAATGCTTAGAGAGATAAATCAAGAGCATATAGTGTGTGAGGTGTTCATATGTGAAGATTTGATGAATAAAACACCTTTGAAGATTTTCAGAAAGATTTGAGAATCGAAGTGAGTAATAAAAGTGACTTTTAATTACCCGAACTAAAGAACACGACGAACAAAGATGAACTGTAATGAAGTTCGTCATGTTAGATCTCCCACGCCCTAACTTGGCAGAGGGAGACAGCTACGGCGGCGGCGGAGTGAAGATTTCCGCGGTCGGCGCGAGTACGACGGCGACGAGGTCGAGGCAGTGAAGCTCTTCCTCTCCGACGGCGATTGAGTAGCGGCGGCGCTAGGGTTTGAGGAGAGCTCGAGCGAGAGACAGCGACCGAGCAGAGTAAATGAAGTAAGGGAGAGGGGTATTTATAGCTACGGTGAAAACTGTTCGCCCGAAGATTTTGGGACGAACATGCCCCTGCCCTTTCTTCTTCACGTGACATGTGTCACCCATGTACTGTGCAGATGAGATCGTGTAAGATCGTGGGTGATTAAACTAATGCATCATGGGATGCGGAATGGTTTGAGTGGTAAAACCGAAAATCTGGATAAGATTTGTTTAAAAATTTTGTTCGCAATTTTTTCAGCTGTCAAGGACACAGTGAAGACTTTGAACGAGTTTCAATCAGAACGCACATGCGGAATTTGTGAATAGATTGGGTTGAGTATAGCATAGAGGGGGAAGGGTCCGATCACATTCACTTAGCAGAAATCGCAACTTGAAGAAATAGCAATAAGTGAATGCTGTAGAGGACATAAACTCATATATATATATATAGCCAATGAAGAAAAACGACGGAAACATTGAAGATTTTGCAAAGTTGAAGAATTTGAAAACTGAGGAATTTCAAAAATGAGGAAAAACTCAAATTGAAGATTTTCAACTTTTGTGGTGGCGTAGCCCACCGTATAAGAATGATGATTTCAGACACCGCGTACAATTGTCGTAGGGTTCTGAGAATCAAATTCTTCATTAATTTCATCACACTTCGAGTGTTATTCTTCATTGATTGAAGAAAAACGTTTATTCATGTGTTGCACATCTAAGTCATCAATTCTGCATAAGGGTTAGGATGTGTGTCCTTTTCAAAGAACATTCGAAGATTCTAAGATATTTAGCTCACACCGCAACTTGCTAAATCTCTTCTCATCCAAGGGCTTAGTGAAGATATCAGCTAGCTGTTCTTCAGTCTTCACATGCTCGATGGAGATATCACCCTTCAACACATGATCACGAAGAAAATGATGACGAATCTGGATGTGCTTAGTCTTCGAGTGCTGAACTGGGTTGTGAGCAATCTTGATGGCACTCTCGTTGTCGCAGAGGAGAGGCACATTCTTCACGTTGACGCCATAGTCCTTGAGGGTTTGCTTCATCCAAAGCAGTTGAGCACAGCATGAGCCAGCAGCAATGTATTCAGCTTCAGCAGTAGACAGTGATACATAGTTTTGTTTCTTCCAGGACCAACAGACCAAAGATCGTCCGAGGAAATGACAAGTGCCAGATGTTGACTTGTGGTCCACACGATCACCAAAGATAGTCGAGTCGAATATCCAATGAGATCAAAAGCAGAGCCCTTGGGGTACCATAATCCAAGTGTTGGTGTGTGAGCTAGATATCAAAGAATATGCTTCACAGCCTTATGGTGTGATTCCTTCTGCAGCTTGAAATCAGGCACACATGCAAACACTAAGCATTATATCTGGCCTAGATGCACATAAGTACAATAAAGAACCAATCATGGAGCGGTATACCTTGTGATCAAGTCAATACCATTTTCATCGAGGCATAGATGGCCATTTGTGGGCATAGGAATTTTGACGCCTTTGCAATCTTGCATGCCGAATTTCCTCAAGACATCTTTGAGGTATTTCTCCTAAGATATGAATATGCCATTCTTGCTGTTGATTTAATTTGAAGACCTAAGAAGAATTTCAACTCTCCCATCATAGACATTTGATATTCTTCACTCATCATATAGGCAAATTGATCACTGTATCGTTGGTTAGTACAACCAAAGATAATATCATCAACATATATTTGGCACACAAACAGTTCACCATCATATTATTTAGTAAAGAGAGTAGGGTCAAGTGAACCGGGTGTGAAGCCATTCTTCACGAAGAATTCCTTCAATGTGTCATACCACGCCCGAGGGGCTTGCTTGAGGCCATAGAGGGCCTTATTGAATCTGAAGACTTTGTCAGGATTCTTGGGATCTTCAAAACCTGGGGGTTGAGCAACATATACTTCTTCCTCAATCTTACCATTGAGGAATGCACTTTTCACATCCATTTGATATAAGATGATATCATGATGGTTAGCATAGGCAAGTAAAATGCGAATAGCCTCAAGTCTAGCAACAGGTGCAAAAGTTTCATCAAAATCAATTCCTTCAACCTGTGTGTAGCCTTGAGCTACTAGTCGTGCCTTATTCCTCACCACAAGGCCATTTTCATCTTGCTTGTTGCGGTAGATCCACTTTGTGCCAATGATATTATGCTTGCGAGGATCCAGGCGATTGACCAATTCCGGACATTGTTCAACTCGAATCGATGTAATTCTTCTTGCATAGCCTGAATCCACTCCGCTCGTAAAAGCTTCATCTACCTTAGTGGGCTCTGAGATAGAGACAAAAGCATAGTGCCCACAAAAGTTAGATAAGTGTGAGGCTTTTGAGCGTGTGAGAGGACCTGGTGCGCTAATGTCATCGATGATCTTCTCCACTTGCACTTCTTTTGCAACGTGTGGATGAGTTGGTTGTCGCTGAGGATTTTGATCAGCATTTTCTTCAGCACCATTTTCCTCATCATGTTCTTTAGGTGCATCAGCTTGACGTTCTTCATGAACAGGAATGAATTCTTCAGCAGATTCTTCAGTAGGAATTACATCCTCAGTTGCCTTGAGCTTGATAGCATCCTCGGTGCTGGTTCATCTAACACGAAGGTAGGTGCTCTCTTTGCGAGCCATTAGTTTCATCGAACCGCACATCTACAAAGGTCAACAATCTTGTGAAGAACAATGTTGAAGACTCTGTAGGTGTGCGAGTCCTTCCAGAACCAAGCATAAAACCTTCATGTGCTTTCGGTGCAAATTTAGAGTTGTGGTGAGGATCACTAATCCAACATTTAGCACCGAAGACTTTGAAATAACTCACATTGGGTTTCTTGTCAGTGAGGAGTTCATAGGCAGTCTTCTTGAAGAATTTGTGAAGATATACTCTGTTGATGATGTGGCAGGCAGTATTAATTGCATCAATCCAAAAACGCTGAGCCGTTTTGTATTCATCAAGCATAGTGCGTGCCATCTCAACAAGAGTTCTGTTCTTGCGCTCCACGACGCCATTCTGCTGAGGAGTATAGGGAGCAGATAACTCATGAGTAATACCAAGTTCATCAAGATAGGCATCAAGACCAGAATTCTTGCACTCAGTTCCATTGTCACTTCTGATATGCTTGATCTTCACACCAAAGTTGGTTGAAGCCCTCGAGGAAAATCGTTTGAAGACTTCCTGCACTTCATGTTTGTAAGTAACAATGTGTGCCCATGTATATCGAGAATAATCATCAACAATGACAAAACCATATAAGGATGCATCATTAGTGACAGCTGAATAATGGTTAGGTCCGAAGAGGTCCATGTGAAGCAATTCGAATGGATGTGTAGTGGTCATGATAGTCTTTGCTGGATGCTTGGCCTTGGTCATTTTTCCGGCTTCACATGCTCCGCATAAGTGATCCTTGAGGAATTTGACATTCTCAATGCCAATGACATGCTTCTTCTTCGCAAGCGTGTTCAAATTCCTCATGCCTGCATGACCAAGTCGTCGATGCCATAGCCAGCCTTCTGAAGCTTTTGCAAGTAGACATACAGCTGGTTGTGGTCCTATAGAAAAATCAACAATATACAGATCTCCTCTCCTAAAGCCTTCGAAGACTTTGGAATTGTCAGCTTCCATAATCACAACACAGCGATATTTGCCAAAGACAACAACCATATCAAGATCACAAAGCATTGAGACTGACATGAGATTGTATCCTAAGGACTCAACAAGCATGACTTTGTCCATGTGCTTATCCTTAGAGATAGCAACCTTACCAAGACCCAATACGACTTTTGCCTTTGTCGGCAAAAGATGATATGCTTCAGAGGTGAAGGTGATAAGGAGCATCCATCAATAGACTCTTGTCACCAAATATGTGATTTGTACATCCACTATCAAGGACCCATTCAGTGGTTTTGGGTTGATCATCCTGCAGATGAATTAGTGTAACTTACAATCTCATATGCTTCATCGATGAAGAATATGATATCAAGTTCATCGATGAATTTCATCAAGCGATAAACAGTTATAGCAAGATGAGGACGTGTGAAATGAAAGTTCATTTCATCATGTTTCGCCAAGTCCTTCGAGCATTTTGTCGGGTCCCAAAGAATTTCTTCAGACGTTAGAGCACGCCCGAGACCTGACCCTGCAGAAGAGATTAGTTCTTTTTCTTCACCACCCACATCTGAAGGGGTGGCAAAGAGTTCATCATCCTGCGAGCACCATGTGAGAAAGGTGGCAAAGATGCCAAACCATTTCGCTTAGCATAGGAGGGGTTAGGGTAAGCATATGAATAAGCAGAGTAATTCTTCGAGGACTTATGAACATAATGGTTTGAAGAATAATGCACATATTCATATCCCTTAGCTCTACCCTGCAAGACAGATTTGTTAGCACGATGATAATCATATGAGGACTTTGATCCAGTTGAGGAATTTGATCCTCGTGAAGAATTTGGTCCATATGAGGACTTGGATCCATATGAAGAATTTGATCTGGGGTTCCTGTTCTTCACAGGTGATGTCATGAGGACATTCACCTGAAGACTTTCAACACAGCTTTTGGGAACCCAGATTTTCTTTGGGGGGGAACCGTTCCTGCAGTTAGTGCCAACATATCTAGCAAATACTTCACCATTCTGATTTTTGAATAGTTTATAGTTGGAGTCAAATGACTCATCAGAAGAATGAGGAGATTCACATGTAAAGCCAGATAAGTTAGATGGATCAACTGGAGGTCCCTTTGCAGAACCCATGAGGTTTTGGGGTACTTTCTCAAAGCTTCAATATGTTCCATCGGCATTGAGTTTCCTCTCAAAGGCAATACCCTCTTTCCTAGGGTTTCATTGAGGATCTGCTTTTGAGCACATCACAAAGTGTCGATGCCCTTTGAGGCTTTTGTACATGCTGTCATGTACAATTCCTTCAACCCTGCATTGTCGAGGATACTAGCAATGTCCTCGGATGAGGATTTAGTGATAGCAGAGGCAGATGAAGAATTTGTAACATTTGAAGCATTTGAACATTCAGGTGAAGAATTAGCAGATTCACGTTCAATGCACTTTAAGCATGGAGGAACAAATTCTTCCTGAGAAGCGCTGATTTGTTGAGCTAGTAATGAATCGCGCTCCTTCTGAAGATCTTCATAACACACTCTTAGCTTTTCAAGATCTTCCTTTCTTTGAAGAGCTTCAAGAGAAAGCTTCTCGTGATCAGTCAAGAGGGTATTATGTTGATCTTGAAGGCGCCAAACTTGGAGTGAATTCTCTGAAGACATTCACCCAATGCTTTTGACTGATCCATTTCTTTGCGCAACATATTATCACTTCTTTCTAGCATATCTTGAGTTTGTTCTAAAACCGTTTGTTGTTTAGTGGCAACGCAAATGAGTTTAGTATAGCAGGATTCAATGTCATCATCAGATTCATCATTGTCAGACTCATCATTATCAGATTCATCATCACAAGACTCGGATGAGGAGCATTCGGTTACCTCAGCACCGTTTGCCATAAGACAAGATGCAGAAGATGATGATTCTGGCTCGAAAGTCATCGTTTTGAGAGATTCCTTGAAGTCCTCAAACCAGGGATCATGACAAGTTCGATGACCTTCATAGACATCAGAGATTCGGTCCCAGATGAGCTTCGAATTGCCAAGATGCATAATTCGCCCGTATTGGTCTCTGGATAGGCAGGAGCAGATGATATCCTTCGCTATGATATCAAGTCGAGTGTACTTGCGAATATCATCAGCATTCGCCATCTTGCATAGATCAGTAAGACCAATCTCAGTGACGGTCCACAGCTCGCTGTTCTTTGCCATGAGGCGCTTCTTCATCATGGCCTTCCACTTGGGATAGTCATGACCGTCAAAGATATCTTCATACCTGCGGTCGACATAACTAAAAACTCCAGGCGGTTAAACCAAAATCACACAGAACAAGGGAGTACCTTGCTCTGATACCAATTGAAAGTGCGTTATATCGACTAGAGGGGGGTGAATAGGCGATTTTTATGAATTCTTCACTGAGGAATTTGCTGGTGAGGAAATTCCTTAGCGAAGAACTACTTGCAGCGGAATATGTACTCAGAGGTAAACATAACAGGATACATACATAGTCAGCATGATGAAATGAAGACTAAAACAGAGTACGGAAAGCGTAAACACAGGATAACAAGATGAAGACAAACAGTCAAGAATTTGAACTGAGAAATTTGTGAAAGTCTTCATCAAAGTCTTCAAGCACGATATGAACAACATTCAACACAAGAATGAGGAAATGAAAGAGTTGAGGAAATAGAACCAGTCGGTTGGTGAAGACAATGATTTGGTAAACCAGTTCAACTGCTGCTGTCTCGGTTGTACGTCTGGTTGGAGCGGCCGAGTATTTAAACTCGAGGACACACAGTCCGGACACCCGATCTCGAGCGCAACTCAGACACCCAGTCCTCACCGTATTCTCCTTGAACTAAGACCACGCAGGCCTCGTCCAATCACTTGTGGTAAGTCTTGGTGACTTCCAAACCTTCACAGACTTGGTCACTCGGCGATCCACAATTCCTCTTGATGCTCTAGACCTTGACGCCTAACCGTCTGGAAGAAGCACAGATCTTCAAAGGTAATAAGCGCCGGATCCACGCTGATCAATTTCTTCTGATGATGCTCAATCACTTTGGGTTTGTGGGGGTTTGGTTTTGGGATTTTCCTCACTTGATGATTTTCGCTCAAAGTCCTCGGAGGATGGGTTGCTCTCAAATGACAAGTGTCAAGTTCTCTCGGAGCAGCCAACCAACTAGTGGTTGTAGGGGGCGGCTATTTATAGCCTAGGGAGCAGCCCGACATGATAAGACATAAATGCCCTTCCATGATATGACCGTTAGGTGGACAAGATATTTTGGGACAGCCGGCGCGCAACACAGCAACGGTCGGAAATTTGACTCTCAAATTCCTCAGGGCTATCATGTTCCTCACTATGTAGGCAATTCGCACTGGCGAATTCCTAACTCCTCGATCGAAAGAAAGTCATCAAGGACTGGAAGAACTGCGTCTCATCCTTCAAGAACTTGACTGAACTGTATGAGATTTCCAATGGCTTCACTCAAGGGATTGGTAGGTGTAGGATTTTGAGTTGAGCATCACATGGAAATTTTTCCTTAGTATTTCCTCGACCCCTTTAACAATGACGATGTTTCCTATGACTCAAGAAAGAGAAAATGAAACTACGAAAACAAAAGTCTTCACGCTTCATATTCCTCGAATGAATATCAAGTCTTCAAGGTCACACCAATTTCTTCACTTTCAAAGTCTTCAGAAAGTCTTCAGAATATCAAAGTCTTCAGTCGAACAACTTCATTTTTAGGGGTCGACTCTCTCTGCAAATATCAAACTCCTCATAGACTTATAGACCTGTGTACACTCACAAACGCATCAGTTACTTAACCTATAAGTCTTCAATACACCAAAATCACTAAGGGGCACTAAATGCACTTACAAGTTCAACAGCAACAACTCAGTTGAAAAGCTAGCTAGCTAGGTAACCAATGCAAGAACAAAATCGCTTCATATCTGGCATCGAATACGTTGACGTTTTGCTGCTGCAGCGATACGTCTTTGGTGCTGCTAAGCTCTAAAGTTTTTCTTGCGCCGGCAAAAGATACCCGTAATGAAGATCAGGAGAGGCAACATTGAGTAACACCTGGAGCAAATTCAAATGGGAGGACGACCGAGACACCATCCGCAAGGAAAGCAGCTCCTGCTCTAGAATAGTCGATCGGTCTCGGCGCATATGCTACCATAAGACACTACTAGGAAAAGGGCTATAGATAGGATTGATTCTAATGGCGCACCGTGGGTGCAGTGCGCCACTACTATATACTAATGGCGCACCTGTTCCTCATACGCCATTAGAGTGGAAGACTCTAATGGCGCACGGCGGACAGAGTGCGCCATTAGTATGAATTTCTTTTTTTTTCCATTTTCCCATACAAACTAATGGCGCATGTTTCACCCAATGCGCCACATTACTATATAACTTCTAATGGCGCACCGTCTGTATGCGCCATTCAGATCCTCCATCTCGACCTCGATCCCTCCATCTCGATCGCACCCGCACCTCCCGCTAGCTCTACCCATCGCAACCTCCCGCTCCACCGCCGAGCACTGCCCGCCCCACAAGCACCAAGACATTTTGAACATATTTTTATTTTTTTACTATTTTTATAAAAATATTACACTGTTATAATTTAAACAAGTTTGATAAACACAAATAAATATAAAACACCATTCCCACTCCACCGCCGACCCCGCCCGCACCCTTCCCCACTCCACCGCCGACGTCCCACCGCACCTCCTCGCTCCACCGGCCGCCGCCACGACCCCCGCCCGCACCGTCCCCCACTCCACCGCCGTCGACGACCACTGCACCCTCTCCCCGCACCTCCCGGCCCGCTCCATCATCACAAATGGATGCAACTAAAATTGCAAAAAACAAATTTGATTATATTTCCAAATAAGAAATTTGATGATATTTTCAAATAATAAATTTGATGATATTTTTTCATATTCATAAATATTTTCAAATAACAAATTTGATGATATTTTTTTAAAAAATATTTCTATTTTGATAAAAAATATTACTATTACGATTTAAACAAGTTTGAACATATTTAAACACAAATAAATATCCACCGGCCGCTGCCGCCGACCCCCGGCCCGCACCGTCCCCCACTCCACCGCCGTCGACGACCACTCGCACCCTCTCCCCCGCACCCTCCCCAGCCCGCTCCACCGTCACAAATGGATGCAACTAAAATTGCAAAAAAAAAACAAATTTGATTATATTTCCAAATAAGAAATTTGATGATATTTTCAAATAATAAATTTGATGATATTTTTTCATATTCATAAATATTTTCAAATAACAAATTTGATGATGTTTTTATTTTAAAAATTATTTCTATTTTGATAAAAAATATTACTATTATGATTTAAACAAGTTTGAACATATTTAAACACAAATAAATATCAAACATCATTTTAAATGCATAAATACAAAAATGGGGAGCCTGGAATCGAACCCAGACCTCCTCGTGTGTGTGCAGCGTCTTGACCATCGGGCTATAGTGGGCTTGTTCTGATGGAGTGGGGGTTATGTGGTATATAACCTGACCAATCGGGCTAGTAAATTCTAATGGCGCACCTGGGCCGGGTGCGCCATTAGAATGGTTGTACTTATGGAGCACTAGGCTTGCGTGCGCCATTAGATCCCTCTCCCCAGTTCACCTGTTCCCCTCTCACTGTTGCCTCCCTCCCTCCCTCGCCAGATCTCACTGTTCCCCTCTCACCGTGACGCCATGTGGTCTTGCGCTGCCCAGACGCCGCCCCGCCGCCCCCGAACGGGATCGACCGAGCCCCGCCCGCCCGCTCCTCTCCTCTCCTCCGCCTCACCGCCGCTCCTCTCCTCTCCTCCTCCCTCCCGCAGAGTCCTCCTCCCTCCCGCCCGCCCACTGCCCCTGCTCTCCTTCGATCACGGTGGCGAGGACCCGACGAGCTCGGACCCCGACCCGACCCCGACTCCGCGACCGGCCGCGCCTGCCTGTACCTCTCCTCCTTCCTCCTTCCTCCTCTCCATCCTTCCTCCCTCCCCAACCTATACATGGTGAAGATGAGTTCAGAGGCTATAAGCATGCAAGTTGCTCAACCTCTGGACATTGTTCGATTGCAAATGCATCTGAAGTAGATTGAGATTTCATTCGCTTCCTTGTGCTCTATGTAGAATGCTTCTAAATTTCTGTTTTGTCCAACTGCAGTTTCTTGAATTAATTTGCTATGCATTAGGTTGGTCTCACCTCAAACCGATGCCGGTAATGATATGTATGTGCTATTAGATGCTGGTATTGTTCTAGTTTTAGTTGTGATGGTTTGCTTGTGGGTTTGTTTGACTCAGGTGTTTTAGTTCATGTTTCCATGTACAGATGTTTTAGTTAGTCAACTGAATCGAGTTTCAGATGTTCTGTTTCTGATGGAGTGTCAAAGCAGATGGAGTGTCAAAGCAGTAGAGTTTTCAAAACTAGATCATTTTATCGCCATTTAGTGACAAGTTTCCTGGGAGTTGTCGACCCTTCTGCCTTTAGTTGTTGCTAGCCTAGAAGTAAGCTCTCTAGCTGATTGACTATGCGTGTTCTGTTATAGCTATTTTAGCAAATTGATGTCATCCTCTATTAGCAATGTTGCAATAAGGGACCATATATATCATTAGTAAGGTTAAAAGGAAGTGATCCATCTGCAATCTCGGTGTTTATTAGTCTTTTGAGTGAGTTATCTACATCTGCTCCTTGTGGTGGTGGTTGTTTAGATGGGCAGTAAGAAACCATGCTTGATTTGGGGGACTGAACTTATGCTTATGTATGCCATCAGAAGCAGTTCGAAATCATTATTCTCTCTTTTCCTTGCAGGTTTGGGCAACTTCAGTCGGTTGATCTTGAATCCATTGAGCCTTCACTTAGAGCTGGTACTCATCCATGTAACTCTTCACATTTCCATGTAGGATGGTTGCCTATCACTTACTAGTGTGCTAGTGCCCCTTAGTCCAAAGACTAATAGCTATGACAAAGTATAATTCCTTGTAGTGTTTAAGTATAACAAAATTCAGAGAAATGCATGCGAAGCTAGATCAAGACCAGCTAGCTAGCTAGTAGTAGTACTACTGCTCTTCGTTCTTTCCTTTCTTTTTCTCTCTGTTCATAATTTTTTTTAAGATTTATCTGTTCATACGATGATATACTAATAATTATAAAGAAAATCTTGGACACCCATGGATTCAAGAGTTAGCTAGCTAGATGATAAGAGGGATGCATGAGAAGCTAGCTACACTGCCATGAACTTTGTTTTTCCTTTTGACAAACACTCTTGTTAACATCAGAACTAAAAATGCAACATAGAACTAAAATTTTTATAAAGTTGTTCTTATATGGGTGAAACTTCACTTGTTTTTAGGCTAGTGCAGGTGTTGCTTTATTGTGATGCCTCTGAATTACTTGTGATCACATTGAGAAAGACTTGCTAGTTTGTTGGGTTTTGTCTCCGACCATTGTATCGTGATGAACTTGCAGTACCCGAGAGGCCCTTGAGTTTGCGGAATGTCGATTAACTTCCGCTCCGGCAATTTCGGGCATTCCATATGTCCTATTTTCAGCAAAGGTCATGCTGAAATTTTCCGTGAATTTTAGCACGACTTTGTTAAAAATAGGACATATGGGGTACTTGCGACTAATGCATGTTTTATGATCTGTTGTAAGGGTACTAATTGGTCTCTTCGCTGCTTATCGAGATGGCGGAAGCAGCCACCGCCGATCTGCGACACCGCAGATTTGAGTTGGATGATTCCAGTTCTTCACTATCATACTTGAGGCTTCAGCTTGGATCCATGACGCTGGTATATAAAATGAGAGAGATCTCCCTTCACCCATCTCATTATGATATCTGTTGTTTGCTACATCACTCATTTTCCCAAACTGCAGAGGCTGCCCGACAGTTTATGAACATGCTGATGGGTGAAGATCCGCCAATAATGTGAAGCTGCGACAGCCGGCAGCGGGTTTCGCAGCGATGGGATGTGCAGTTGGCGATCAAGAAGGGCCACATGTACTTGTCTCGTGGGTGGGAGAACTTCTACCGTGCCTCACGACCTGCAGCTGGGGTACTTCCTTGTCTTCAGTACGACACGACGCCAACATGCTCATCGTGAAGGTGTACAACAAGACTATGTGTCGATGCGATACGTTGCCGATGATGATGCCGACGTTCGCCTCTTCTTATTCCTCTACATTTGGCTTTGTCTCACATCGATTGTTAACGGTCATTGTTGCATTTTGGACAGGTAGGAGCAGCAGCGAATGACATCAAGCTACAGACCAAAGCAGCGGCGACTATGGCTGTAGCGAAGCTACAATGATTCTGGTCAGAAGCGACAAAGAAGCAGCGATTCTCGCACCAAAGATAGACAACAAGAAGGATGATCCGGACTGGAGTGCGGGAGAAGAGGAGCAGAGTGAGGATGAGGAGCTACATCATGACGATGGGCATCAGGCTGAGGATGACCTAGCGATGGTGGTGGCTGACCAAGGGCAAGAGATGGTGGTGGCTGACCATGGGCAAGAGATGGAGGTGGCTGAGGATGACCTAGCGATGGTCGTGCTCAAGGTGGCCTCGCGATGGTGGTGGTGCTCGACAATGACCACGCACCGGTGGTGGCGCCGGCGATCCCACAGGTGGGCAACATGACCACGCCAATTGTGGTAGAAGACTACATCCCACTACCTCCACTGCCTCCACAGCCTCGCCACAGAGGCGATCGGAGATGAAGGAGAAGAAGGAGAAGAACTGCCTACTTTGTCGTGTATGTCGATCTCCTATAGGTTAGCTATCCAAAATGATATATATATATATACTTAGTTACCTATGTTATCTCTAATATGCTTAGTTTCCTATAGGTTAGCTTCATTTTACCTAAGTTGGCTCTAATATACTAACTCAGAGCTTATATGCTTAGTTTCCTATAGGTTAGCTCCAAAATAACTTATGTTAGCACAAAATGATCAAGTTTACATAATAAGCTTATAGTCTTTTCTTAATCTTCTTCTTTTCCAAAATGACATAGGTTAGCTTCATTTTACCTAAGTTGGCTCTAATATACTAACTTAGACCTTATATGCTTAGTTTTCTATAGGTTAGCTCCAAAATAACTTATGTTAGCACAAAATGATCAAGTTTACATAATAAGCTTATAGTCTTTTTCTTAATCTTCTTCTTTTCCAAAACTCTTCTTATTCTTCTTCTAGTCTTCTTCTTTTCTTCTTCTAACTTCTTGTTTATCATTTTGCAGATTTGATTTAATTGACGGAAGCTTGCGTGGATGGGGTGCTTCTTTTCCATTTCTGTTTTTATTTTGTATGAATGTGAAACTTTTGTGAATTGATGGATAACGGTGTTGGATGAACAATGTGAAACTTTTGTAACGACGGAACTATGTGTTGGCTATGTACGTATGTATATATGATGAAACTTGTGTGTTCGATATGATTGCTATATGGATGCTTGTTGTACATATATATGTGTTGAATATCTCATATGTGAAATAGTGACATGAGATTAAGAAGAAAAGAATTAAAAAAGTTGTTACTAATGGCGCACTACAATGTGCTGCGACTGTAAGTATAGCAGATAATAGTGGCGCACTGTGAGCAGTACTAATGGCGCATCATTAAAAGCGCCATTAGAATACCAGATTCTAATGGCGCACATGTGGTGCGCCATTAGAAAGAAATTCTAATGGCGTGATGCCAGTGGCGCACCAGCCATGCGCCATTAGAAGGCAAAACTGGTGCGCCACTAGCATGCCTTTTCCTAGTAGTGAGATCCATATCCCGAAACCAACCCCGCGGTAATATAAGTGACGCCGAGGCGCCTATGTTTCCATCAACAAGCACAAGAACTTCAAACATAGAGCAAGCATTAGCAAAAAAATATAGTTCATAGGAGGCAAAAGAGCGTTGGCTTATAGCAAGGCATGGCATATTTGACCGACGCGTGTGAATCACAGGGCGCTTCTCCCTTGGCACGGTGGCATGCATGTACCGGTGAGTGTGCTGTGCAGCTTGCCCTGCCATTCGCCTCAGCTGCTCTCTGAACTCCGATCAAACGGGTGAGGCTTCTAAGCACAGCTGCATGCAGCATTGCAGCATGCGTCTCACAACTCACAAGGGAACCCCTGATATGCAAGTACGTTCATTTGTTCCTTAGACTAACCATGCTTACATTTGCCTGTGATGATTAACTTGTGTACTCTACTTGGACAATGCTGAGTAGCACGGATGTTGTGCTGGGAGAGATCGAATGGGCATTATACATATAACACAAGAGCTAGATCTCCCATGAAACATCTGAAGTGATGAGCAACGTTTTTTAGCCATGACGGGACGCAGAGGGAAATTGAGCATGTCGCGGCGCTCGATTTTCATCCTTACCCTCTCTTTTGTGGCTCTCATTTGTCTTAGATGTGCTTGCTCACTCATGACTTGTTTTTATGCAATTATGTGGTCAAAATTGTAAGATGATAAACTTAATCCTGAAGTGTCGTAAGCGTATAATTTTTCATGTAACCTCCACCCAGAGCCCTTTGTGTAGTAGTGAGAAAAGCGAGAAGTCCTTACTGGATGGAGATACAATGAAAGTTGACGTGCTTTTTTAGTACTCCCTCCGTCCCACAGTTCGCAAAAACGGCTGGGACAAAGGGAGTATTCAAGAGGAATCCTGCTCGAGCGGTCGTTTTGTGAAGATAAATAGAATTAGACGTTAATTGGTTTTTAGTGAGCAGAAACTATATCACCCACTGAGAAACATCTTTCATATAATATCATCATTCTATATCACTTTCACTTGTCAGCAATTTAATTTGTTATGATATTTTAACATTTTGTACTTTGCAAGCACTTTGTCGTTCCTATTAATTAATCTATCTATGCATCAAAGCTCTTTACCACTGCATATCAAGACAATTAAGGTGAATATCTACTCCGGACAATTTTTCATGCAGTGAGTAATGAATACTAGACACACTTGCTTGTCTGACTCTTGTGCATTTTCCCTCTCTGTCTCTATATATATGCTCAAGATCGACAGATAAAATGCAATGAGTAGCCCATGTAGTAATGGTATCAAACTAAACCACATATTTTATTTTCTTGATGGATTTTTCATCCGTTCCACCCAAGATGCACATCTTTGAGCCAAAAAAAAAAGGGAAATTAGAAATGTGAGAATACCTTGGAATGAGAGACATTGGGAAAACAATTCAACCTAGCATCCTTCACGGGCCTGCAAACTAGGAGTTTCCCCTCTGCTAAACTGATGGTGAAATCTCTTGCCGTTGAACAGACTCTGTTTCTTTTAGATTCTGTCTACTATGCTCTTGTGGAATAACTTATCCGCCAGAGCCTTCTTGAAGGGCTAAGATCAACAGAAGCTGAAGATGATTGCAGCTAAACTAAATGGAATCGGAGGGCTGACTGCAAAGAAGTTAACGCGACCTAGCTGTTCGGGCTGTTAATTCGAAACCGAGGCCATCACTGGGGACATCAATGGACAGTAGGGGCGTGGCACGGTTAACTACTCCTGCTCTGCGTCATGGAGGGGTCGAACTGAAAAATAGATGTACTCTATCTGCTCTACCTACTCGCTCCTCTTTCACCTTTGTTGAACTCTGAATCTCTTCTACCTGCTTGCTCCTCTTTCACCTTTCTAGAACTCTGAATCTCAGGACTTCTCTATATCTTAGCGCGCAGAGACACACTTGTATCTGAATCGGTGCCCAGTGTTACATTATCTCGTGTATCGGATGTTAAACTACAATGACACCCTTTCAAGTGTCAGATGTTTTTTCTTATGTAACTTCTTTTATCTTCAACTAATCAACTTGCATCTTTGTATACTTGCGAGAACGTGAAGTATGTGCTGTGTACATATTTTGTACACTACAATGACAGACTAATCGGTGCCCAGTGTTACATTATCTCGTGTATCGGATGTTAAACTACAATGACACCCTTTCAAGTGTCAGATGTTTTTTCTTATGTAACTTTTTTTATCTTCAACTAATCAACTTGCATCTTTGTATACTTGCGAGAACGTGAAGTATGTGCTGTGTACATATTTTGTACACTACAATGACAGACTAATTAATCAGAAAATCATAGTTAGTCTTTGCTCTAGCACTATCTATGCTGGTAGTTATTGTGGATAAAGGCTATGAGATGTAAATTGATCAATAAATTAGGTATTTGTGTTGAAATTATAAATCAAATCAAAATAATATTGGAGTGTGAAGAATGAACAAAATATGGCAATATTGAGTAAGAGAGAATGCTTTATCATTTTTTTTGGCAATATGCATCCGTAATTACATTACATTGTATAGGAAATCGGTAGAGACATCTTGAGTTTGTTGATCATCTGTGCAAGTAAGAGCATGTAGAACTAGGGTCCCAAATAGCGGCGCCAAACGCCGATGCGGGCTGCCCGGTTACTCTACGGTCGGGTTTTGTCACCCAACCGGATCGGGAAAATCCAGCCCAAACGTCTAGGTTGTCGAGCACTCCCTATACCTAGCCCATATGTGGGGCGGATATGGGAACAATCGGTTGCGCCTACCACGTAGGCTGTGGCCCAGTATGGCCCACCACGAGCCCACAGAAACCCCACCAAACCCTAGCTCCGCGTCCACTCTCAACCACTACGCTCACTCATAGTACCCTCCCATTCATGTCACCTCCCCTCCCTTCCCTTCTCATCCCCTCCACGGTGGCGAGCTCTAGTCGCTCCTCCCGATTCCATTCACATTGACTGGGACGACCTCTTGAAGGAGGATGTCTCCGGCAACAAAGCGCCGAACGACGAAGAGCTTGCGCTCCGCATCGCCATCGAGCGGCCGTGGCTAGACACTGGAGGGAGCTGGAGCTCTGCCCCATATGCGCCGTCCCCGATGGCCCACCCCGACAATGCGATGGAGCACGACGGCCTGTCGTGCTCCACTCTTCTCCACATTTGACGTTAGGCGCCCCTCTCCCCTTCCCTCGACCCTAGCTCCCCAGGGAGCATTGGGTGCTCTTGCCCGTGCTTACCCAGAGGATGCGAATGCCAGAGTCAAAGGTCAAAACCGCCCGCCGCGAAAGGCAACGGGCCATGCAGAGGCCCGCGGAGGTCGTCCCTTCCTGCCCACGCGCCAAATCCGTGTCTGTTAGCCCGGAGGAGCGGCTCATCCGTGAGGTCATGCACCAGTCACCGGTGTTGGTGAAGATGGCCACTCGGCGTCTTCGGCGCAACAACACGAAGGTTGCTCTGGCTCGTGATCGAAACGTTGAAGCACCTCACAACACGAAAGGCGAGAGCCAAAGCCAAGGTGGCACGACACACAGAGGAGTAGGCCCACACTGTCCGCTGCCTTCTCCGGCTAAATATCCTTGGCATCGGACGGCGGCACGACGAGCACTGACGACAATGACGCCCCTCCCTCCATGGATGCCTACATGAATGAGTACTACCGCCGCTTCGGTGACTGTAAGGGAAGGGGCCGTCCAAGAAATGGTCTACTCCTCCCCACACTGTGTAGCTAGTATATTTTGTACGTAATAATCTATCCGATGAAGAACTATGTCTTTTGTGTCCGTGCTATATATTTCTAGTTTAAATTACATTGCCATGTTGATCTACGTTGTTGCAAGCTTTGTACGGATTTGCATACGGACATATGAGGGTTTGCGATTCTGGACAGGAAGAATTATGGTGTGCCCGGTCACTGCCCATGGATGCGCCCAGCCACGTCAGTGGGTGTATAGGGCCCCAAATTAGGCAACAGGGGTTGTAGATGCTCTAAGTACCCATAGTTTGTGCTAAGCTACATGGTATACTAGATCATGATAGGCGCGCGTTGCTGCGCCCGTCCATTATTTCTATAGAACGATAGGAAATTTCATACATATATAATGGCAGGAAACACACACTTTGCTAAAAAATTAAGGACAAACTCTGAACTGCATATAATCAAATAACACCTAACCATAACTTCGAAGACATTCAACAACCAGGTTGAACTATCAGCTGTCACTAAAATGGTACAAGAACAGATCAGACACATCGTTGGCCATATCCAACTAAGAGAATACAAACATGGACCCTCTTTGTAAGGAAACATATACTATGAATCGAACATATCATTTTACCAATATGGGATTACAGAAAAGCACCTGGGCTAATAAATATAATCAGAAATGGATGATTGCCTGCGTACAAGAAAAACATGAAATTGCACAATCATTGCCCATTTGATTACAATCATGTTATTTAGACCTAGCGGGCATCAACCCCTATCCGCACAAATTCAAGGTCGCGATCTCCATCGTGAACTATGTGGCCAAGTACAGCAGCTTGCGTGTTGGTGAACATCTGCTGACTGTCACTGAAAGCTTGGCTGATATGTATTCTTTCAATGCGAAAGTAACTATAGTTAGCACTGCCAAAGTTTCCTCTCAGTCATGACTCATGAGCAAGAGAGTTTCCTCCTCCAGACTCTTCTTTTATGATCTCTATGTCGGTTCAGGTCATGGCTGGGGCCAGGTATCAGTTGCACCAGTAGGATAAAGATGATGAAATTGGCATATAAGCTGCATGTTTATTTTCATTATAGTACCTTGTCTTCCATCACCGAAATACATGAAGTGGTTTTAGGCTCTAATCTCTGTTTGTGGCTCAGAGGTGGCCGATACTGAATTCCACAAATGCCACGGTGTTGTCAAGCAGGGGGATATTGTTGGTCTACCTGGATATCCAGGTTAGTAAACTTGTGTGCTTGTCCAATTTAGCAGTTCCTCATTGAGGATTACATCTTCTCTGTCTGAAAGTCGAACAATGTTAGAAAAGCCAGCACTGGTTAGCAACTGGAGGTTCTTTTCTTTTCTTCTTTGGGGCTTCTGCGCTAGTCTTTGTACTCTACTCCTAATCTTCAGTGCATAGCGGTTACAGTAAAAGAAAAGTTCTAACAATGTTAGCGCAATCCTTGAAATTAATCAGACATAAATTATAATAGGTTAAAGTTCGAACTATTTTTGCTGGCATGGCAACACTTTTTTTTACATGCATATCAGGTAGGAGTAGCAGGGGCAAACTTAGCATATTTGCCAGAAATTTAATATTGCTCTCCCCATGCCTCCTTATGTCACCCAACCAGAGAACTTGGCGTTGCAGTGATGTTGCTGGAAAGGTGAGATAAGATAGTAAACAGATATTCATGATCCATAATATGTTGCCATATTTGTACGAGTAACACCTAGAAAACACAACAAAAATACAACACCACTGTTGTTGTTATTTTTGTTGCTGTTGCGGAGATGTTCTGCATGATTCACTCTGTTCTAGTCTGAAGAAAAGTAATAGACATGACAGGGGATAATTCAGAAGTTCAGACTTGAGACAAGGGAAGAAGTGTGTCAGGAATGTACCTTTCTTGACGACCTCCAGCAGCACCGAGACCTCTCCAGCGGTTTCAGTGATCTTCGTGAAACTGTCCTAGATGTCCCTCATGGCCTCGGCCACACTGGCTGGTGGCCTTTCTACGAACACGCTGCTGCTCGATCTCGGCGCTCGCCCGCACCATCAGCTTGTGTTGCTCACGCCCACCACCGTCTTCTCTTCCTTCACTACCACTTGCTCTACCTCTTCCTGCTCATGACCAGGCGCCTCCTCCTCTGATTCGCGTTATCCATTGCTGCTATCTTCGCTAATTTCTTCCAGCTCCGGTATCTCAATCTTCTTGATCAGCATTCACCTCTTCGACGCCGTGATTCACATAGCCCACGCGATCGGTCGGCAGCGAAGAGAAGGGGTCGATCGAAAACATGCCCCATGCCGACGGCAGCAGTGACGGCGAGGAAACCGGTACGTCGTTCTCCAGAGGACAGAAGAGCCGAGGATCCATGCCGAAGAACCGATCAACCACAGCTATCACGGCAGCTCCAGCCTCGTCATCCCACTACTCCACCAGCGATGGAAAGGATCCACCGCCGGGCAACTCGCAACCGCAGGTAGGGTTTGTAGAGGGATTGGTACGCGAGATCCGAGCGGCCAGGGAGGGGTCGCTGCCCTTGCTGCCCCTTCGTCGTCTTCTTTTTATTAGGGATCCCATCGAACCCAGCTGATGGGCCGTGATTGCCTGGCCCAATCAACCAGAGGACTCAAAAAGGCCACCGGAGCAGCTGCCCCTAGGACGACAGCAAGCCCAGGTCGTGGCTACGGTTAGCCAGCACCGTTACACACGCATCCAACGGGCCAAAATAGCCGGATCGGGACAATGGACGGCTTAAAAACTTGATGGCGTGAGAAGGCTCCGTTTAGGCCCTGTTTTACTGTCCTTAATAGTATGAGATAGTGGCTCTTTTACCCTTGATAGTTTTCGTGTAGTGAGTTAAACCACACCTACTAGTCTATCATCATATATATATATATATCGGTTGTTCTCTTTACATATGCTAGAGATGTGACATGTGAGTGATGAAACCACTACTGGAATCACATACTTTGCCGAGTGCCTAAGACACTCGGGGAATGACGGAAAAAAACTTGGCAAAGCCTTGCCATTGTTGAGAACTGTTCTCGGCAAAAGGCATTTGACGTACACCCCTCAGGCAAACAAAACTTTGACGGGCACCATCTTTTAAGAACGGCATACTTATTGTCGAGACCTAAATGGGTACTCTCGGTGAAATAAAGTGACTTCATGACTGCGAGTGGAGGACGAGGCCATCAGCTCTTTGCTCACTGCTCCAAGGAGAACTTGGCAAACACCTTCCTATTTGCTGAGTGCCAACTCTCGGCTTACCTAGCACCAGCAACTCCCCAGGTGCTGCCATGTGTCCCCTTTTGCCGAGAGTCGTCGTGAAGATCTCGGCTTATATACACTAGCAACTCCCCAAGTACTCCCTTTTGCCGAGTTCCTTCTTCAGATTCTCGGCATATAGTCAGCTGACCTGCTAGCACCTGCCATGTGACCTTTTTCCCAGAGTAATTCTCAAAAAAGAAATCATTATCGAGTGCCCCTCTCGTAAAAAGACATTGTCAACCCGGTTCCTAATTGTTTTTCATATAACCCTGTAGCAAAATAGATATAACAACAATATCCAATAAGAATCACATACATAAATTTGTGTGCTCTTTAAGGCCCACAAATATAACACCAAACTCACAAAAGTATCATATATGATCCACACAAGTCACAAGTAGTTACTTAGCATGAGTGTCTTCTTAGTAAACAACAATGTGGCCAATGCATGTTACATACAATCACATGATAAAAGCAACCCCTGAACCTCGTATTCCCACATATAGGGCATGGACAACACGTAAAACCATTCTGCTTGTTTACCTCAGCCACTGCGAGAAAATTATTCATGCCCTTAATGTACTCGGAGGTGCGTCTGTTACCGTACATCCATTGTCGGTTCATCTGCATACATCATGAATAGATAAGTGACCAAATTAATAGAAGTTCATCATCACATTAAAACTAAAGTACATACATAGTTCTCTTTGAACAACATATAGCTCTCCAGAGCATATAATTAAACCATACATTGAAACTATGTAAAACATTTCAATGCAACAAGAAACGCGATCATAACCGCAACCAAGGTAATAATTGATCCAATGGCATAATGATACCAAGCCTCAGTATGAATGACATATTTTCTAATCTTTCTAATCTTCAAGTGCATTGCATCCATCTTGATCTTGTGATCATCGACGACATCCGCAACATGCAACTCCAATATCATCTTCTCCTTCTCATTTTTTTCAATTTTTCCTTCAAGTAATTGCTTCTTCTTCAACTAAATTTAACCTCTCGACAATAGGGTCGATTGGAATTTTCGATTCACATACCTCCTAGGTAAAAAAAAATCTATGTCACGTTGCTCGGCATAATTGTCATAAACACTTAATGAAACTAATAGTTATAAAAGAAAAAATATATACCACATCTGAATCATAGACAGGACAAGGGCCGACGGAGGCGGATACCAAAACCATCGTACTATATAATAACAAACGATAATAAGTAAGAAAACTACACAAGCATCTATCTAAATCATACAAGTAAGAACTTTTTTTCTTTTAGATAGAAGATATCAAGAGGCTCACCACGGTGGTGCAGGCGACGAGATCGGCACAGGCGATCAACGGCTATGAGTACGGGGATGGGACAGGACGGACCGCCAAACCTAGACAAATCTCGAGGAAAATGGAGTTTGGACAAGGAGCTTCGAGAGGAGAAAGCTTAAGTGTGGCTCGGGCATTTCATCGAACACCTCATGTGCATAGGAGGTAAGCTAGAGCACCACAAAGCTCTCAAACGGCCGGCCAGAAAAATAGAGCAGTGGAGTGCTCTGCTCGCGGGCGAGGGTATATATAAGCAACTCATTGGTCCTGGTTCATGGCTAGAACCAGGACTAAAGGACACCCTTTAGTCCCGGTTCATGCCACCAACCGGGACCAATGGTGGTGGGCCAAGAGCGAGGCATATTGGTCCCGGTCCGTGCCTGGAACCGGGACCAAAGGGGCCAGACGAACCGGGACCAATGCCCCACGATGGCCCGGCCGGCCCCCTAGCCTCACGAACCGGGACCTATGTCCCCATGGGTCCCGGTTCGTGACTGAACCAGGACTAATGGGCTGGCCCGGCCTAAACCAAAGCCCTGTTTTCTACTAGTGCCCACAATTAGTACGAACAGGAAGAGTGTTAGCAAGTTCTTGAACCCACTTAATCTGATAAGTTGGCCTGCAACTATTGCCTGCTTCATGATTGCTCTGCTCTCTAAACACATACTTGGAGTAATAATTCTCTGCCTCCTTCCTACTATTGACCGATTCAAAGGAGTAGCTTTTGTAACCAATCACTTGTTCATTGCATGAAGGCCATGAATCATAGACTCCTTGACACCTACCTCTGTCCAACACATGCCACTTCATCTACAACGAAAGAGAATAAGATTTTAAGAAGCAACCCAAGTTAAAAATAACACATGTAACACAAGATACATAAGCATTCATGACTCATATACCCAAAAGCATGACAAGCGCCACTCCAAGTTGACATCAGCAACTACATAACTACATCACGAAATCAAGGTCAAACTATCTAGCAAGACTACTCCGAGTTGTAGTCGAAGAAGCTAGTGATCATAGAGTCGGAACAGGTGGGAACCCCCCGCCCCAGTGGAGGAGCAAGCATCGTCGGTGCTCGCGGTCGGTGTCATCGCTCTCCATAGGTGGCGCTTCCTTCTTGGCTAGCTTCTCAAAACACTTTGGCTGCTCGGCACGAAGACGGACCATCATCTCACGGATGCCTTTACCTTTAGCTCCGACTGGACAGACTCATACACCGCATTGTTCTCATCGATGAGCTACATGTTCGCCTGAATGAGCGCCACCAAGTAGACTCACTGGCGCGCTCCTCCTCGACGAGGGAGTCGACCCTAACGGGAGCTGCATCATCGTGGGAAGCCATAACCTCGAGTTCGGTGCTAACACATTTCAACACACAGTGAAAAAATAACATAAAGTGTGAAACTACTCTAAATACTTCTATTCTATTAATCGCTAACATACAAGGCTAATTTATTACTCCCTCCGTCCGGGTTTATTGGGCCTCTCAGCAAACTAACTGCGTCTCATTTTTGTAAGGCCTTTCCTTCGATTCTCTCTGCTGCATGCGCGTGTGATTGGTTAGGCGGCCGCACCATTAGCTGCATGCACCACGCAATAACTACTCTGCTAGTGCTAGACGTTTGTGTGATTGGTTAAGTGAAAAAGTAAACTGGGCCACGGGCTGCATGCCATAATTACGAGCTGCTCTGGTTGGCTGTTGGCATTCTCGGGACAATGCGTTCTTAGACTTAAATCAATAGCCATCAACATTAACCCTTTTTCTTGGTACCCGAGTTTCTACTAGCAGGCCCAATAAACCCGGACGGAGGGAGTAGGATCTGTGTGTTGACTTCCAGTCTGTCGAGGTTGTCTTCAACAACTCTCATCTCAGTGCGTTGACTCTCGGCGATGTTTATGTGACGATCTCCTCGTGTGTTACCAAGGTATATCGCGAGAGATCACCCAGATAGATCCCATACGATAACAGACGGTATTCTCCTCGAAGAATATCTCTCAACTGGTTGTATATATAGTGGACACTCTCTTAATGGTATTTCAACTGACGGTGATGGTCAAGCTGCCGACCCCCTCCTTCGTTACCATGGTCTGAAATGAGGAGCTCACACAGGTCGACTGCCTACGACAACAGTCAGAACTTCAGGAACATCTTTTACAAAGAGAGTCAAATCGAATTAAAAGTCAAGACACATATCGCAATTTTAATACATTTCAACTCACTAACGCGGCGGAGCTCGTCCTGACATAAGAATGAAATGCAGCACTTCCCCTAAAACCCCCACCCCGGGAGACTATTTGGGAAATGTTCGCATCACCTGGCCTGCCGTCTACATTATGCTTCCGTTATACTCCCTCCGTCCCATAATATAAGAACGTTTTTGAAACTACACTAGTATAAAAAACGTTCTTATATTATGGGACGAAGGGAGTACCTTTCATATTACTAATCGTTGTGTAGAAAATATAGGATCCCAGAAATACATCAATCCAAACCAAATTAAACATGCACTAAAATCCAAACCAAAGTACATCGAGGCCTCCAAAATCCCTTTGGGCACGTATGCTACGCTAACCATGGCCAGATGGACAAACTCATCAGTCACCCGTTGATGCTAGCGTGGTTTTTGTCCGACACAGCAGACCTGCAGGCTACAATAGAGTAGGGCTCGACGGCCAGCTGTAAGATCGCTCACAGCAGCCTATTTCAGTGCTCCAGCTTGATCTGAAAATTGCACATATGTACTGTCCAACGGATGCAATTGGTGCGATCATCATCATCATCATTACAAAGAACTGCACCAGGAAACAGGTTTCTAATCAATCTCTAAGGTTGCACGTTCTCTTAATCTATGAGCTTGCGTTTCTCTGAACAAGTGAACATGCACCTTCTATGAAACTTGACATTACCCTGCTGCACCTGGGTTGCCCCCTTCGGCCTCACCTAGAACCATGTCCGCTGGTGCAGCAGGCAATGGAGGACGAACCGAGTGCTACCCCTGGGAACCTTCGATGGCCGCCGCCGCTCACCAGGGGCGAAGTCGCCGCCGAGCCAGGGCACCCCGGTGAAGCTTCATTCTCAGAATTGATATAAAACATGGACATCTCAAATATTAAAAAGATTAATAGATCTTTGCTAGCAAAATTCATTTTCATTTCCAGCACAAAACATTGTCGCTCCATGCAGCAAGCTACCGAGTCCTGGTCCACAGAGAGCTCTGCCCCCTTTATGCGTGGTGTTTCGGTCAAGATCAAGCTACCAGCTGCATGAGCTGGATCGAAGAGAGAAGATCCAGTCGAATGTACCATCTCAGAAGTCAGAACATAAGAAAGAAGGTTTGCCTTTGTGGCTGGCCAAGGGTCAAGACAAAGCAGAAATCGCTTTATTCTCTTGGAATCCCACGATATGTAGTTCAACAGCAACAACTCTGCTGAAAATTAAAGCTAGCTAGCTAGGTAGCCAATGCAAGAACAAAATCACTTCATATCTGGCATCGAATACATTGATGTTTTGCTGCTGCGGCGGTACGTCCTCGGTGCTAAAGTTTTGTGCTTGCACCGGCAAAAGCTACCCGTACTGAAGATCAGGAAAGCAAGGTTGAGCAAGGAGGAGCACCATTATTCCTAGAGCACATTCCAAAGGGGAAATGATCGAGAGACCACCGACAAGGAAAGCAGCTCCTCATCTGGAATAGTCGATCGGCCTTGGCGCATATGCCACGAGAAGATCCATGTCCCGAGGCCAACCCCGTGGTATATAAGCGACACCAAGGTGCATAATGTTTCCATCAACCAGCACAGGAACTTCAAAGCATAGAGCAGCATTAGCAAAATATATAGTTGAAAGGGAGCAAAAGAGGTTTGGCTTATAGCAAGGCATGGAAAATTAGTCCGGCGTGTGTGAATCACAGGGCGCTTCTCCCTTGGCACGGTGGCATGCATGTACCGATCATGGTGTGGTAGCCTGGTCCCTGGTGAGTTTGTGGTACATGCAGGTAGTTAGCCGTGCGTGCCAAAGGAGAATTGCCCTGCCATTCGCCTCAGATGCTCTCTAAATTCTGATCTAAGCAGATGAGGTATATATCCATAGCTACATGCAACATGCCGTTCACAAGGCAACCCCTTATATGCAAGCACGTTCATATGTTCCTAAGTCTAACCATGCTTGCCTTTGTCTGTGATTACTAACTGGTGTACTCTACGTAGACAATGCTGAGTAGCGCAGGTGTTGGGCCGTCTGAGATCAAATCGGCATTATGCATATAATGCATAGCACAAAAGCCAGATCTCTCATGAATCATATGCAGGCTACAAACTCAGGGGACTTCCGATCTTGTGTGCAACAGTGCGTACGGAGGCAATCGTTTCGGTACGTTACGTACGTCTGAATTCGGTGATTGGCCGGTCGGACTCGCTGTCGATCTTGGGGTTGATGGCGATCTGCATGTGTTGGTGAACTGATGATGCTCCATCACTAATCTTCAATGTGACTGACCGCTAGCATATGCTGCTAGCTGCATGCATGTACTGACGGGGAGACCGCGGATGACGGCCACGAGCAACATTTTGTAGCTGTGACACGTAACTTGTTATGAGCTAAGTAGCATGGTGGTACTATACACCAGTGTACGTGGAATGGTGCAATTGATTAAGCCCCCAACTACTAGTATACCATCATATGTATCTTTGTATGTCTGTCCTCTTTGCATAGGCTAGAAATATGAGTGTTGAGGGTGACTCGACCATGTAGCCAAGAAGCTTAAGATTAATATGCAGACTATCTCTTTAAGTGCACATCCAAGCTTCATTTATGTAAGGTCTTGTTAGGTTAGACCTCCCTTCGAGAGGTTTGGAGGGGATTGAGGGGGATTTTGACTTGTAGGAGAATTAATCCTTCCAAATCCACTCCAATCCCCTTCAAAACTGTTGCAACGGAACAAGCCCTAAGGGAGAACAACCCTGCTGCAATTGCTATGTTGGCATGACCATGCCTTAGGTTTGAGCGGTGTTGGAAAAATTGACTCAACTAATTAACCAGCATCGCCTAGCAACAGATTTATGAGTCATGAGTTGCAATATCTATTGTGGTTGATACAGCTCTTGGAGGTTAAAGATGTAGCTCCCTTCAATTTTATTTATTTATTTTAGCAATCTAATGTACGAGACTTATCATTTTGCAATAGACTATGTGCATCACCTGATGTAGAGGCCGAGGGTTCACCCTCCTTTTCGGACAAAAAAAGATTAATAAGGTGGCGACAAGAACTCTATCATGTCACTGAGACATGCTTCACTCTCGAGGGCATTCATCCTCAATCATCTGTACTCGAATACCAGTCTCATAGGAAACACCTACCTGGATATATTTTTTTGAAAAGAACCTACATTTCTTCAAATGGGTCATATGCTAGACTGTGAAAAATGAGACAAAGTTAGTTTTAGTGTCAAAAAATGTCTCATTATTAAGAAAATTCGGAAAACTCAAATAACAAATATTATTACATTACCCAAACTTTATTAGTCTAGCTGCCAGCTAAATTTAAATTCACAGATGATGTGTGAGTGACTTGAGCTGGCATGTCACATGGGTCGGGTAGGTATAACCACGTCAGTAGTCTCCTAGTGCCGCAGTTCCAGGTAGCGAGGGTAGCGGTGACCTACATGCATGTGCCACAGCAAGGAGTTGCTCGACTGCCTCGGTTGTGAGGACAACAAAGTGGTTCGGGGGAAGAGTCGCTCGTGGTGCGGAGAACGTCGTCGGTGACCATTCTTGGGCACATTTGGTTTTCATAGTCCTAAACACCTTCCATTTCGCCCTTCCACGGAACTATTCTATCTTATGGGTGGTGCTCTAGTTAACTACCCCGACGATCTTGCCGTCGGACACTATGTCTAGAGCGGTGATGGCTAGGTCCATAGGGTGTGGTGGTTTACCGGTGATAGTTGGGGTTGTTGTGAGCAATGGGTATCTACATGGTAAGTGGTTCTGGTTCACGAGCGAAAGCTAACCCAATGTTCTCAGTGTCGACAAAGACAATCTCTTCGTGCACTTTGTTCTCTAGAGGTGTCATCATGGGTTTGTATACTCCACTTGAGGCCCGCCCACAAGATCCTTGAGGTCCATGGAAGGGGCGACAGTCGGAGGTGGTACAAGGCATGTGCCCCACTATGACTTTGTGGCCCCCTTAGGGGAACCATATTTGGTGCCTTTTGTCTATGTTATCTAGTTGTTACATGGTTGCTTCGTTGAAGATAAATGGGTTGCTCGGTGTGGAGGTGGTGGCCATGCTTTTTTTCTTTATAAAAGGAGATATCCTGGCCTCTGCATTATCATGACGAACACAACCATATTCATTAAATAGAATGGAATTTGTCCGATCAGTTCATGGTATCAACCAAAATGAAAAAAACGACCTGCCTACGAGTTCCACGACTCAGATATCGGTCCACTGCCTTGAGGACGGCAAGGTGGCCTACATGGGAGCTAGTTGTGGTATGGGTACCCTTGGGTTATCGCCCTTGTCCATATGTGATTGTCATCTACCAGATCACCATTGACCTCACCCTTCTAGACCAGTGTTGTAGTTGGCTATTCGATGTTCTCACCCTTGGTCAAGTTAGCTAGCTAGAGAAGTGACACCGAATTGTTGCGTGTGGTGGTGTGATCGACTACACTGCAGTTTTGTAGGTGGATATTTTGGGCAGTGGGTCTTTAGGTGGTCATGGTGCTTAGGTGACAGCTACACCCAAAGATGTGTCTCGTGCCCATGATGGCAATGCTCAGGAGCATTGGTTCCCTATCTAGAGGCATCATCATGGGCTTGTATTCCACATAGCCTCACCTCCTCCTCTGGGTGAAAAATTCTTCGTCTCATTTCATCATACTAGTGGTAGTGGCTCTATAGTGTAGTTCCCAACTAGAGGTACCGTCTCGGGAGCCTTGGCATCTACTAGATATTCGTCACATGGTAGGCTATGGTGTCCCCCTCGGTGTGGTGTTGGCTCGAGGTGGTGGTTATGCTTAGAGTCTACTTTTCATTGGCTATATAGTCGTAATTTCCTATACGAGATCTCTAATAGGCTTCCTTAACATCCTACGTCATTCGACGTGGGATGGCCCTTTTCTATGGTGAATGGATGGTCTTGCGATGAATTTCGTCCTTTCTATAGTAGATGAGGGCTACTTCATCTAATGGAGTGCATGTTTTCACATCAATGCATTGCATTAGCCTCAACCTTGCCATCAATCAATTCAGTGGATTCCTTTCCTCTAAACTAAGAAACAAAATACATTCATTATTGGTCTACTTGGTCGCTCTATCCACGGCTACATGGGTGTCTCCTAAAACCCTAGTTGCGGGTCATTCCCCAACCCTACCCGTCCCTTTCCACTGCCGGAGGAGACCCACGGGCGAAGCCTCGGGGGCGGACGGCGATTGCGGGGTACCTCCTGTCCGGCTCACGATAGTTGCGGCGAACTCATGAGTGGAGCAACAGTGGCGATGGGTGTGGAGGTGCGGTTCACCGGCGTGGCAGCGCCTGGTGCTGCTCCTGGCTACTAAAGGTGTAGATCTAGGCTTCCTAGACTCCATGAGGCGGCTGGTGGTCTCCAATGGTATGCTCTGGTTCTCTGCATGTTTGTCAACACAGAATCCCTGCCGTACGCCTCCATCCACGCATGCCCCCTTTATCTCTCCTCCTCATTGTCGTTGCTTCTGTGCTGACGGTTTTTGTGGGACTTCCCCGTAGCTGTCGTCCTCCCTGCCTCTCCTGTCAATCCAACTTCGTCCTTGCGCCTCCTCACTCCATCCACCGCAGGTATACTCTCTCATGCTACAGTTTGTTCCCTGAGGTTGGGCCTCGTCTCCGACTTCCTACCGTCGTCCATTGGCTATTGGAACATTGGTGTATCCGGGCTTCTCAGGTTGCGGTGGGGTTTCAGGCAAAAGCTCAGGGACAGCTTCGCTTACGGGTGTTGTCGTTGCCCTCCTTGCAATCACACGGAGGAAACTCTGTCTCGCATGTAGTGGGTTGTGGGGGTTAGATCGGGATCAAGGGAAAGCTCACACTTGGTCACCGCTAGTAAGGGAGGCGCATGTGGGCGTCACGCTCTTCCTTGGAAGCATTGACATTTCCACCCTCCCCCTGGCAGCATTGATTCCCCTGGTGCGGCACGCTTAGCGAGTCTCAAACCACTCAGCTATCTTTGGTGTGCATGCTCAAGACCCTCACATGGTTACCATTGTGTTGCGGCGAGCTTTGTGCTCTTGGTGTTGTCTCAATTAACCTTTGCTCAATGATGACGCATGATGCCTCTTCAATTTGATAATCGTTCCGAATTCCCGCGGCGGAGCTCCCAGTCAAGGTGCTTGCTTTGCTATGGCACTCGTTGACTATGGATGCTCCTGTGTTGCATCGGGGGTTCGATACGCACACCGGTGCGGTGCGCTAGGCTGCTTGCAATGTCTTGGTATTGTGACCCCTCGACGACACCCATATCTACTTGTGTCTCTCATGGTGATCGTCAATTTGTCTGCTACCTAGGTCGTGCCTTGTCCTAGACATTTTTTTCTTAATTGATTTTACCCTTGCTACTTGTACAGTTTTCAGCCTGGTTTTCCTCATAAACGGGGTCAACTTGTTAACGCTTATAGACTGGATCATCCTCTTGGCATTATGGCCACTTTGAGTAATAAATTCAGGTAGGGAAACTGCACCCACCCCCTCCCCAGTGATTCTTAAAAAAAATTGTTGCTCTACTTATCATTGTTGTATTGTAATTGCTAATTTTGTAAAGTATCCGTAGTACATCTTAGCTTTGTTATGAAATTGAGCAATTCCAGTATTGTCCAAGCCACTTAATTCTTTTTTTTCTTGAAAAAAGGGATGACTCTGACCCCTGCATCATTATGATGCACACAGCCAAAGTGCAAGCTCCACTTATGGTACTTATTAATTATTTGGTTCACTAGGGTGCTTCTCTTTACCATGATGGTACCCAGGAAAAATAAGGTGAATAGGTACTCCACAAAATTTCATGCAATGAGTAAAATTACACCTAATTTTATGACCTGTCATGCAGTTCATCTTTCTACATATACCTGAGATACGACAGATACCATGTTGTGAGTGCCAAATCTAGTGAAGCTAGCAAATGAACATATTACTTTCTTGTGTTGGGTTCCACATCCCTTTCATCCAAGTATCCAAGTTTCACATCTTTGAGCGAGTGAGAAATAAAAAAAAATGTGACAATCTCTTGGGATGAGCGACATTGGGAAAACAGTTCAACCAAACCTCATTCTCCGGAGTACAAGCTAAGAGTTCTTCTTCAGCCAAACAAATTGTGAAACCTGCACATTACGCCGCTGCAGTCAGGTGAAGTGTATGTGCAGCTGCACATTTCAACACGTTGCAAGGGAACAACTAGCTAGCTACCCAGACATACACACATGATGTGTGCAGGTGGGCGCAAAGCTACGTCGCTCGGCAAATCTCCCTTTGTGGTGGCTGGGTGTGTGATCAAACACCTGCCAAAGATGACCTGACGGTGCACGGTCCCATACGTTGTACAACTGTGCACCTCGGCGTGCGGGTGCTACAAGCTCATCAGTGTATGCGCGTCTGAGGTATCTCCACCTCTTCAATTGGCATGTTCGAGGTGTGCACGGTTACGCCGGACGGAAAGATCGAACCAGCATTATGCCCAGCACAACCACAGATATATCTCAAGATATATTGGTGTCTTTGGTACTCCCATGACATGAATGGAAAGATCTCCCATGATATGAAGTATCTGTAGGCCAGCTTGAACAAAATGTCTCTACCTTCTATATGTGGTTTCGAAATTTTCATGAAGTGTCTGCAAGCCTTCTTTTATACGTGATTTCAAAATATTTATGATAAACTAAGTACTACAACTTCTGAAAGAACTAACTGTAAGTCTTGCTGGTTGGTCTACATTGTGAATAGCAACAATATTTATGCATTAATTAGAGTTAGATTTTAGATAGCTGCGCAATGCAGTTGAACTTGAAACAAGGTTCAGAAAATATTGTGAAGCTTCAAATTGTTATGTTCTCGGAGAAGAATGATGAGAATGATGGAAAGAGATCTCATGTATTCCACAAGCCAACTGGCGGTACAAGTACAGGAGCCGATCCCTAGATGCAGGGATGCAGGCGAGATGATGGCGTGAGACTAGCTCTCACAGTTACAACAGCACATGCGTACATACACAAAACACACCAGTACATATGTCACGCTACATACAACTCAACACTCGGACTTGATATAAAACTAGACATCTCAACTTATAATATTAAAATAAAATCAATGTTAAATAAGTGAACTGATCTAATTTGTTAGCAAAATTCATTTTCATTCCCAACACATTACCACCCCTCAGTACAGCTTGCAGTATCTGGTCCTGCAGAGCTCTTGCCCCTTTATGCCTGTTGTTTCAGTTAGGAAAAGCTACCTGCTGCATGAGCTTGATCGGATAGAGAAGATCCAATGGAATGTACCATCTCAGTCCAAAAGAAAGAAGGCTTGCATTTGTCGCCAAGGTTAGGAAAAAAAGCATAAATCGGTTTATTCTCTCTCTTTTTGAGGGATTTATCGGTTTATTCTCTTGCTTCATGTGGAATGCCACCGTGAGTATTCACCAGAAATTGCTTGGTTAAAAGGCTAGCTAGCTAGGTCGCCAATGCAAGAACAAAATCTCTTGATATCTGGCATCAAATGCGTTGATGTTTCAAAGCTGCACCAGCAAATGGTGTCCGTACCGAGATCAGGAAAGGCAAGAGGTTGAGCGATGAGGAGGACCATTATTCCTGGAGCACATTCTAAAGGGGACCGATGGAGAAATCACCGGCAAGAAAACAACTTCCACGCTGGAATAATCGATCGGCCTCGGCGCATATGCTACGATAAGATCCATATCACGAAGCCAACCCCGCGGTATATAAGCGACGCCGAGGCGCATATGTTTCCATCAACGAGCACAAGAACTTCAAAACATAGACCAAGCATTAGCAAAAAATATAGTTGATAGGAGGCAAAAGAGCTTTGGCTTATAGCAAGGCATGGCAAATTTGACCGACGTGTGTGAATCACAGGGCGCTTCTCCCTTGGCACGGTGGCATGCATGTACATATGATGGTGGTAGCTTGCTAGCAAGCCGTGCGTGCCAAAGGAGAATTGCCCTGCCATTCGCCTCAGTTGCTGCATGAATTATATTCCAACAGGTGAGCTATCTATCCATAGCTGCATTCAACAAGCGTCTCATGAGTCACAACTCGCAAGGCAACCCCTGATGAAATGCAAGTATGTTCATCTATTCCTGAGATTAACCATACTCTTGCGTTTGCCTGTGATATGATGATCTTGTGTAATCTACGTAGGAAGTAGCCCAATGGACCAATGGTCCACAGTAATGGAACTAATCACTCGAGTTTATTTATTTCCAGTTTTTTCTTTTTTGCTGGCTATATAGGCTGCCGAGAAATTTCATGGTCGTCCATGCATGGATCACTCAATTCGACAATGTTGAGCGGCACAGATGCTGCGCCGGAGAGAGCATTTTCAGTAGCACAAAAGCTAGATATGGGAAGATCTCCCACAAATTATCTGTGGGTTTTTCATGAACTTCTCCCTGTCGATCATGCATGCTGGTGCATGTATAGGGGATCGCTTCGGTGACTTGGGTATGTAAAAGTATCTACAATTGGAGTGGGCTAACTTGACCCGCTATACGATTCGTGTCCACTTCAAGTCCTCATTTCTCCGTGGATGCAACATATGTAGGGGTTGGACATGTGGCGAGGATTTAAGGAGTCCAGTTGTAGATGCTCTAACGTCTGGATTTAATGACCGGTGGTCGGACTCGATCATGGCCTTTATCAAAGATCAGCATTCGATGGTAAACCGATAATCGACCACTGATCATGGATATGTCTGAGGAAAGCAGCTCAGAGGCATCTTGTTGCATGTGCTGTCAGCATACCCGCGTGTGATGACTTGACGAGCATGGCCACCATTTTGCTCGAGCGACTCCAGAGGCCCACATAACCCTAGCGAATCACCCCCCCTTGTCCGCCCTAGGTCTCCTATCAGCGTAGTTGTCGCCGGTCGCATGCGGCAGCGGCGGGGGCGGCGCGACCCTTCATATCAAAGGTGGAGGGTGGGTAGTGCCTCCTATGTGGCTCTATCAGCGATCACGTGTGGGGGGCATCACTAGGAGGAGTTGGTTTGGCGGCAGCAACGACGGCCGACATGGTGGTGTGACGGCTCAGCTGGGTTTCGGGCATCGGTGTGGGGTGCCGATGGGGCGCGGCTTTGGTCGTGGCTTGGGTGTCATATTTTTCTTGGGGATCTGGGTCTAGCGCCCCCCACCCCCCCACCCCCCGATCTATGATATATTAGCTGGGGGTCGGGGAGGAGCGTGATCGGCGGCTGATGATCATCCGACTGGTGCTCAATGGGCAGGAAGGCTCCTGTCGTGGTGGATGCATGGGGTACAAGAGACAATCTGGCGTCTACAAGGCCAACATCGGAATGAAGGCTAAGCTTGCACGACTGCTCTGGCGCTGGGTTCTCACGACATGGAGCATAAGGTGGGCTCGTCGGCTCCTCGGGTTGGCGTGTGAAATTGTTGGAGGAAGCCGTACTTTGGCAATGTCCGGAGTCGTCGGCGGCAGCACCCATTGGTGTCGTTCCCATGTTGGAGGGGTCGACGTAACAAACCTCACCTTGCCCTCCCAACATTCTCTGAGGGAAGCCTTAGATGTGGTCACCGGGGTCAAGCGATGGCGGCACTGCAAGCTATGCTCGGCATCATGTACCTTCTTGGAAGCATTGTCTTGGAGATGGATCTGGTCAAAGGGACTAGTGTCATGTGGAGGTTTTCGGGAAGCAAGAGCATTCTCCGCATACAAGAAATGTCGGGCAAGTTATGTCAGTCAAACTAGTGAGATCAGAGCGGCATAGGTTCACTCTATCAGACGTATCATTCCACTCTGGTGTTGTCGATGTTCACGAAAATACTAGTGGCAAGTCGGATGATACAACATTTTTCGGCGTGTACTGCAGTGTAGGCGCTTGAGTGCCCGGCCGGGTGTGTTCTAGGGTGTTGGACTTCCGACTCTTTGTTCGGGGTTTTCTCAGCTTTCCTCAATAAACCGAGTAGCCCTTTTTTTTCTTTCTTCTTTTTTTGGCACTCACCGTTACGTGGCGCATTCCTCCTCTAGGGTGTTCTTGTAATACCCTTTCTAATTTATGGATTTGGCAGCTCTCTTGTCAACATTCAAAAAGACAAACAGTGAGAATCGTCGGCGGGTGTGTGTTTTACCCTCAATGGTACTGAGCGTGGGGTGCTCTCTCAGGTACCTGCTGCACCCAAATTTCATCGATTATTAAATTAACTCCTTGCTTTTGGCTTAACTTTTTCTAGAAATGCTTGTTCACATATGACTTAAACGAGTTGAATAGAGGAGGAGTTTTTTTATGAGTAAGCATAGAAGATATACTCAAATTAAACAGGAGGCAGTGAGGTTCGAACTCGGTTCGTTTAATCCACCAACTTGTGGTGCTAATCGGTAAAACGCGGGGCCTTTCTCTAAATGAGTTCAACAGGCTCGAACTCAGGCATGTTAGCACAAACTTAATATTTTGTATCACATGTTTAGTTTGTAGTTCTGCATGAAGTTTAGATGGTCTAGGAAGTGTGCGTAGGCCAATGGTGCTTCGGTTGTGCGCGTGAAAGAGGTGATGCTGGGCTGCTGTGCGATGCGGCGAGCACGGCGAGATGCCGAAGATGCCGTGTGATACGGCGACGCCGTGAGAAGCGGCGAGACGCGACGGAGGCCGAAGCGTGACTGCGATACAAGCCGGGTGATCCGGTGAGGTCTTGTCCATTGTGTTGATATCCATGCATGGGTTAAGTCTTGTGGCCGTTGAGAAGGCGGCTGGACTTGGCCGTGCAAGTAGGCTGCATGAGAGTTTGTTAGTTATATGAAGTGCACGTTGGAGGCCAAGTCATGGCTCGTAGAGAGATTCTAGGAGGAGGCTGGGTTGGTTCTGTTACTGCATGGAGTTAGTGGTTAGTGCATGCAGTTAGTGATAGAAATAGTGGCGTGTGTTGCATGGCATGATTGCCTAATCCTTGTGTATAAATAGGTCCATCGAGTAATGAGAGAAAGCTGTGAGGGCGGCAGCCACAATGTAGTGTTTGTTTTCACCAAGGAGAGATCCTCTTGGCAAAGCTAGCGGTTGCTTTCTTCCTTGGTGCATGTGTGCGTGCGTGTGTGTTCTCATATGTTCTTGAGAGAGACAAAGAGAGAAGATAGAGTTGTGTGAGGCAGCTCAAGAGGTAGAAGAAGAAGGGCGGCGCTGCGAGAGGCGGCGCCAACAGGGCAGCCCCACCAACTCGTGGTATTAAAGCAGTAAGACGCCATGTGACTTGTTTAACTTTTTTATGTTAAAAAGGGGTTGTGCATCATTGCAATGCACACTGAACTGTAAGTGTATAACTTTTTTATGTAAGCTTCACTTGGAGCATTTTGTGGAAATGTGAGAGATGCGGGAAATCCTTAGTGTTAGTGGATGAGAGACAATCAAAGTTGGCAAGATTGTTAACATTCAAGACTAATCCTTCCTTTTTGTAGAAGAAACCACATGTGTTGTAACATGTTATATGTGATACCGGAAGATGTCAGTTTGTGCTAGGCTGCGTAGCAGTACTATAACCCACGTAGAAAACTAAGAAAAAAAATTAGATGTTTCAATTTTGATAATATGGTGCAATTGATAATATGGTGCAATGACTAAACCCTCACCTGCTAGTCTACCATCATCCATATCTATGTCCTCTTTACATATGCTAGAGATGTGACATGTGAATAATGACACTAGCATATAGTAAGCCACATGGTAATGTTGACTAAAGTATGTGGAAGATTAAAACAATTGATACGTTACTCTTGATATTTTTACCCAAAAAGGCTTTCGCCCCACTTTATATATAAAGCAACAACCCACAAGCACCCAGTACAACCACACGCTACGCCACCGCAACACACGCACACACCAAGGACGGGATACAAAGGCGCTGAGCGCAGCAACACTACTCCTAGCACTACCGCCCCGAAGATATGAAGCTACATATGACGAACCATGCGCTTCAAGGCGGCGCCTTCAGGACGGAAACGACGCCGGAGCGCCGCCACCGCCCGATCCAAGGATCAAAGTTTCCCCCGGAGCCGCATGACGGGCAATGAGAGCCGCGACGACGCCTTCAAGAGAGGAGCGATCTTCGCCGCCGCCGGTCCGTCCGAAGATAGAGCAGGTTTTCACCTCGGCCAACATTCACCGCCACCGAACGCCACACCCCGGCAACCACGCCGCCCACACGGCCATGATGAGCGGGCAGCACCAGGGCGCGGGCTTTGTCCAAGAGCACCGCGCCACCACCACCACCAGGGCCGCCGCCCCAGCATCCAAGACCTCGACACCACCTCACCCGTGACCCGGCGCACCCCAACGAAAGAGACAAGCGGAAAGGTCTCACCTTCCGCGCCCCTGGGCAACCCCCAGCGTCGAGACAAAATAGGTCGGCCAGAACCGGCATCCACCGACCCATCCTGCTACCCCAAGCGCGAGATGAGCTCGGTCCTGCAGCATCGTGCGCGAGACGAGCTCGGTCCTGCTGCATCATGCGCGAGACGAGCTTGGTCCTGCTGCATCGTGCGCGAGACGAGCCCGGTCCTGCTGCATCGTGCGCGAGACGAGCTCGGTCCTGCTGCATCGTGCGCGAGACGAGCTCTGTCCTGCGACATCGGGCGCGAGACGAGCGGTGGATCGCAGCTGGGAAAGGAACATCCCTTTGATGGGAGTAGCGCCCGGGCGACGAGGAGATGGGGTGAAGGACGAGACGGCCCGAACGCAGACAAACCGACGCCGGAGGAGCCGGCCGTTGCCGCGGACAGATCCGTCGAGTCACCGTGAAGCCGCCACGACACCGGTAGGCCACCCAGACCTACCCATGTCGCCGTAGCAGCAACCACGCGCGGCCGCTGCCCTACCCGCGTCGCCCGGCGGGCTCCAAGCGCCGGAGCCGCCAGGCACGCACCACCGGAGCCAGGCGCCACCGGCCGGCCCCTAAAGCCAGATCCGGACGGATCCGCCCGAGACGATCGCGCCACCTCCCGAGACGGAGCACCGCAGCCGCCCGCAGCGCAGAGCCCGAGGATCGCCGGAGCGCCGCCACAGCAAGCCACCCCGCCGCCCCGCGAGACCGCCGCCGCGCCGCTGGATCCCGCGGGCGTCCAGCACCGTCGCTCGAAGGGGCCGCCCCGCGTCGGCGCCCACAAGCGGACGGGGAAGGAGGGCCCCGCGCGCCTCGCCGGCCACGGCGGGGGAGGGGAGGAGACGGGCCGAGGGTCAGGCCAGGGGACCCCAGGCGCAAGGCGCCAGCGGGGGGCAGGGAGGGCAGGAGAGGGGAAGGGGAGAGGGGGGGGGCGGGCGGGCGGGAGGCGCGCGCCCGGCGGCCGGCGGGGGCGGGGGCGGGGGTGGGAACCCTAGGGAGGGGAGCGGGGTCTCTTGATACTTTTTCCCCTTTGCATATACTAGAGATCTAGGTGGTGAATTGACCCCATGTAGCGAGCCCAAGCTTCATGATGTCTTGAAGTGAGAAACCATGTTGCAATTGAATATAATCTTGCATGATCATCCCTTAGGGATGTGTAGGACTGGCAACAATAATTCAACTATGAGAAGGGGACATTTTAATGTACTGCACAACTTGATTATGTCACTCATGTGTGCTTCACTCATGGGCTGCGGCAATGGCTTTGACTGGTGCTGAAAAGTCCCACCATGTCAAACTCCATCATGGATTTCTTCAAAAGGATCACAAGTTATACGGTGGAAAAGGTGATGCGAAGTTGGTCTCAAGGTCAAATAACATCGTTTATAAGCAAAGATGGAAAGCAGGGGTATGGCTAAAAAGAGCTCTACTGCAATGGCATGATTTTCTTGTCAAGTGGTCCAAATTTTATAGTCTAATTGTTCATTAAATTTAAATCGTTGGATGTGTGAGCATCTCATATTCTGCAACGAGGAAGAACAAATAAGAAGTTCGTAACTACTTCACAAACGATACTGCTGGACGATTCCGGCGCGATATGTTTAATCCACTGGCAGTATTGCACCTATTCCTTTGTATGGATGGTCTGATTTGCACTATCATCCAGGAATCATCCAACAGGTATCGTCTGCATAGCAGCACCCTAAGAAGTTTCTTGATCTCTCAAGAAACAAGAAATTTACTCGATTATCGTGGTTTGCTGCATTCCAAGTTTTGGAATGCGGACTCATCACCATTCCCTAGTTTAGGCACGAATCTGTGTTATTCTTCTCCGACTACGTGAGTTTGAACTACTGATGGCTGCAGAGGAGAGCTTGTGTGACATATGGGCAATCATCTCCAACTAGCTGTGGTTTTCTAGTTGCTGCCATGAGGCCGAACTGCTAGCGGATGTGGAAAGAAGATTGTGTAACATAGGGGTTAGACCATCTCCAGCCGCGCCCCAACAGCACCCCGCCGAATTTTTAGCGCCGGTAGCCGAAAATCGGCGCAGTCGCGCCCCCAGGATCTCGTTTAGCGCCGGTTTAGGCGAAATCCAGAGCAGGCGATCCCGCCCCAAACCCAAGCGCCCGGGTGTCGCCTGGGCGCGCCGGCAGAAATGAAAAGCGGCATGGGGCCGCTCTGTCGGTGACTGAAAGACTTTTTCCCGCCGTTTCCTCCCGCTCCCCCCCTCTCTTCTCCATTCCCTCCCGCCGAACCCCCGCCTCCACCCTGCCCCCGCAATGCCGCCGAAGAAGTACGTGATCCCGCGCGCCGCGACGGATCTAGCCGCCGCGCCCCGCCGAAGCAAAGGAAGCCTAGGGCTCCGCTGTCCAAGCCCCCCGGCATGACCAACGCCGATTGGAAGGCGGATGTGGAGCGCCGGGAGGCCGTCACCGCCGACAGGCGCAACAGGGCCAAGAAGGCCAGGGAGAAAGCGGCGCACGCTGCAGCGGCTGCAGCGGCGGCAGCGGCGGAGCATGCGGCCGAACAAGCGGAGGCGGCGCGCGCGGCGATGATGAATCCACCCGGTGGGCACCCGTACGCACCCTGGAGCCAACAAAGCGTCGGCTCTCCGGCAGGGTTCTCGTCGTCGCCGCACCCGTGGAGCACACCGTCGCCAGGCTATGCTGATGGCGACGCCCACGGCGGCTTCAACCCCAACATCACCTTCCCCCATGGGCGCCAATTCCAGCGCACGCCCTCGCCCGCGTTCGCCAGCGTGCATTACCCTCCGTACACGTACTCGCCGCCGGACTATGCAGCCTCACCGACGCCACCTCTCCGCCGCGGCCTCTACTCACAAGCCTCATCCTCGTCCCATCTCGGCGGCGCCGACACGACGGAGGGCAACATGAAGGACATCATCGCGGCCGGCTCGGCTGCGGCCGCCGCTTCCCCCGGGTTCGCTACACAGAACCTCGCTAACGTGGATGACGAGCTCGACTACGGCGAGGAAGAGCCGGAGGAGGAGGAAGAAGAGGAGGAGGAGCCGGCACCGACGAGGAAAAGCAAAAAGAAGAAGAAGAAGGCGGCCAAGTCCGGCGAGCCGCGCATCAAATGGGCGTCCAAAGAAGAGGAGTGCCTCGCCGAAGCGTGGAAGGTCGTCTGCCTTGACCCGGTCACCGGCACGAATGAGAGCATCGAGACGTATTGGGATAGCATCAAGGCCGAGTTCGACGAGCGGAAGCTCGTCGACCCCTACTTCAAAGGCATGCACATGAAGCGGGGGTCGAAGGCGATGGCAAACCATTGGTCGCTCATTCAAACAGCGTGCAACAAATGGCATGGGATCGTGGAGGAGGTGGCGGCTCGCCGGGAGAGCGGCACCAGCGTCGAGGATCAGGTATCGCGCACTCTTTCGCCGCTCTCTTTCGCCGCATCACCGCGCTCTGGCGCCGCGCCGACTGACGTCTTTTCTCGGCACAGCTGCTGCGCATGTTGGCCGTGTTCCGCGACGACAACAGCGACGCATACTTCAAGTACCTCGACATCTTCAAGTGGATCGACAAGTGCGAGAAATGGGCTGCCATCCGACGCACCCTCGCCAAGGCCAAAGAGACGTACAGGCCGGACGCGCCGACAGCGGGAGCGACCGACGGGCGCCTGGATGGCAACAAAGGTGCCAAGAAGGCGAAATACGCCGAGTCAGCTGTCGCGCGTGTGCAAGAGTCCATCGAACACTGCATCGCCGATGCCAAGACCAGGGCCGCCGAGCGGGAAGAGAAAATAGAGGCGAGGTGGGCCGTTTTGATGACGAACTGCGCCGTCAAACTCGACTTGCTCCGCGCCAACGCCGCCGCGAAACTCAAAGCTCAAGACGCTAAGAAGAGGACCAACGACCTCGCCTTCTTGATGGGCGGCGCTGACATGCTCCAGAGCGGCGACGAGAAGCTCAAAGCGTGGTTCCTGGCCGAGCGCGGCCTCATGCTGAACTAGATACCGGCGACGCCGACGCCGCCGCCCAGCCCGGCGGCTGATGATGATTCCTCCGCGATGCCCAGCCCCACCAACGATGCCTCCGCCGCGCCCAGCAGCACAGAAGCCACGCCGACTCCTCCCAGCAGCACAGAAACCGCGCCGAACAGCCCAGAAGCCGCACCGACTCCTACCAGCCCGCGTACGCCGACGACGACGCCGCCGGAGGTCAAGCTCGACATTTGATGAACTCCTTCTGCGTCCTTCCTTTTTTGTACGCCGAACTACTGTGTGTCCTTTTATTTTGATCGCCGAACTGTGGCACCGTATCGCCGAACTATCGCGATGATCGCCGGTTTGTTGTTTCTTTGAGCGGGAATGATGGATTTCGAATATGGAGCGCCTGGGGCGGCACCTGGGCATGTGGCTCGGGAGAAAAGAACCCCAGGAGCCGATCTAGCGCCGGCTCGCCCCCAGGCCGCTCTTTTTCGGCGACCTGGGGGGCCGAACGGCTGGAGATGCTCTTAGTCTGGTAGGGACACACGACCAATATCCTGGTGGGAGGTGGGTGAGGCTAGTTTTTCTAGGATAATGGTGCAATGACTCCAGGTGGTGAGCAAACTAACGACCTACTTGCGAGTGTCACGATGCAGAGGGACGGTTGTGTTTTGGCCTTTCCCTTCCATGGATCTCCAGAAACTTGTTGTCGGTGCTCTGGTTGGTTTCCTGATGTTCTCGCCCTCATATTCCTTGATTAGAGCAGAGATGGCTAAGTCTCTAACACATGGTGGTGTGTCCTCGACTCTAGCATTGGTTTATGCGGTGGGGTGATGTGGGATTGGGTCTCGACAAGAGGCATATGGTCATGGTGCATGTTCGAAAGGCTTGGCCGGGTCATCATCATGGGTTTGTGTCCCGTGAAAACACTCGGTCTAATTTCCCGAGATACTGGCAGCGGTTCTATGCCACCATTCCACCCTCAGAGGCATCATCTTGGGAGCCTTGGTCCCTAAAAGCTAGTTATCATGTGGTTGGTTCATTGAAGGTAACAGTGGTGTGGTCTCGACTCGAGATAATGGCCGTCGTCGGAGTCTCTTTTCTAGTGGTGTTCTTCAAGTCCTATATGAGTTCTTAGGTGAGATTATTTGTCGTCCTATGGTTTGGTGCTCTTCGAGCAGGGTGGGAAGGCCCACATCGGCGATGAATGAAGTGTCAAGAACAAGAAACAAAACACAAATATGTGCACAAAGGCACTCGTGGATCAGAGTGATCGATGACCAGGTAGAGGGGAATGTCGTATATTGATGTGGAAACACGCCATTCGCTAGAAAAAGAAGCCACTCATCTACTTCCAAAAGGTCAAATATTGTTGCAATACCCCTAGTCTTTCTAAACTGATTTTCTCTACACCTGGTTTCTAGTTCATCCATTTGTTGTTTTCTTAACTTAAAGTTTGGCGTAATTTCTTTGCCTAAAGAAAACATATAAGATTAATAGTTGGTCACGAAGATACGCTACTACCTTGGGTGCGACAATTTTGCGAATTTCTCTTTGGTCAAATAGTCTTTGAACTCTAAACTTGGAAGCCGTATTTTCTTCCAACCTATGCATTAGTCCTCTTCCAGAACGCCATGTCTCCGTAGTGGAGTGCACGGAATTCTAGAGTTGACTGTTGACGTTTTGTAGATAAATGGAGTCAGATGTTCTTTATTTGCTTAATGAGCAAAAACTATATCACTCACCGGCCGGGAAATCGGTTTCATTTGTATCGTCATTGTATATCACTTGTCAAGTTTTAAAAACAACCATGATGCGTCTTTATTTCTTATGATATTGTAACATTTTGTATTCTGCAAGCTTTTTGTGTTATCTATTAATCTATCTATCCATCAAAGCTAGATATCTTTTCCACCGCGGTATCAACACAGTTAAGGTGAATATCTACTCCGTACAATTTTCATGCTGTGAGTAAAGATATGCCTATTTTTGCTGAGTACTGTGCATTTTCTCTCTGTATATATGCTCAAGATATGGAGGATAACGTGCATGGGTAATGTAGTGATGCTAGCAAACAAAATCACATAGTTTATTGTCTTGTGTTGGATTTTCCATCCCTTCCACCCAAGTTTCACATGTTTGAGCGAAAAATGAAATTAGAAATATGGCAATACCTTTCGGATGAGAGACATCGGGAAAACAATTCAACCAATAGCGCTATCTCATACAGCATGTTTTGAGTGAAAATTAAAGAACGAGAGAATTTGAATGAAAGATGATCCATCAGTCTTTATTGATGATAGAAGTGGGGTATTTATACCCAGGCGGAAGTACACATGGTGCTTGACGGTCAAGTAAACACATAGTTACTTGAGAGACAAGGAATTACATAGTTGCCTTGAGAGCCAAGGAAGTACATGGTTGCTTGAGAACCAAGCAACCTATCTAACAATTAACTTAATCCTAATTAGCTTAATTAATAAGCAACTATTCTATTCTTAACACTCCCCCTTGTACAACGCCTCTTCTTTGGTATATCCATCATCTTGACAAATTCTTTGAATATTCTTGAATGTCTCCTCCAAAAACCCTGTGGGAAAAATATGAGGAGAAATAGTGCAGATATGTTGCTAAAACTCCTTTAAACCCAGTGGGAAAAAATAATAAGGAGAAAATGATGCAACATATAATGATTATTGTCTCTTGATAACTCATATGAGAAAAACCTTTGAAGAAGCAGAAAAATCATCGATGAGTTTAGAGAACAATTAATATGTCTTGAGTACTTTCTTTAAAAAACCTGATAGGGAAAAGAGAAAGTATGACGTATTATCTTTGATAAGATATTGCCTCATTAAAAACCATTATGAGAAACTTTGATAGAAAACTCACAAGGGAAAAGAGTGTGATATGATATGCCATTGAAAACTCCTTTAAAACCCAATGGGAAAAATATAAGGAGAAAGTGTATGACATATACGGGCACTTGTGTTTATATTGTCTCGTTAAAAACCTTTATGAGAAACCATTAGGGAAAACTCATGAAGGGAAAAAGAGTACAATATATGCAATCTTAGGATTGTTAATAGGTTATAGATTTGGGAAATTACTCCCCCTGAACTTTGTAAACCTGGAGAATGTGAAACAAATTCCATTGATATGATCATGACATTATGAATATTATGTAGGATTTTCAAAGTATGTTGTTTGCATATTGTTTCCTCACTTTCTATAATTCGTGAGGATAAGTAATGTTCGAGCAATGTACTGATGATATTGCCCTTCATATAACCTGTAGTTTTTTGAGTAACACAAGTGGTAGCATCTTGATAAATCAAGTTATGTGATTCTGCTAAATCTCAACCACATGATTTTGAGTGTGGCTAATCATTCTGCTAAGACATGCATATTTTGCAATGCTTTTAGATAAAGCAATTATGTCAGAATGATAACTGGAAATAGCCATTAAAGCTCATTTAGTTGACTTCCATATGAAGGCTATTCCAGCAAATTCAGTCATTGATATGGCATGGTTGGGATCAAATAAAGAGCCAATATCATTACATAATATTATGGTATATTTTTTATTTTCCTGATGGAATTGTCCAAGATTTATTGTGAGCTTGAGATATAAGCTAATATTTCTTATATCGACCATATACCTTTTGTTTGGAGTTGCACTCTGAATAAAGATAGCAAATATAGTGTCAGGCCTGACGTAGTTTGCAATTATGTAAGTGCTTCGACATTAGTGAGATATAGAACTTCAGGTCCTGATATCACTTCATTAACACCCCTAGGTATGAATGGATTTGTACCCTACCAAGGCAGTATTACCATATATGTCCTTTTATTGTTATGAACTTCTCATATATATTTTGGATATATGTAGACTGATATGTATTCTTGAGAGAATGCTCAAGTGGTAAGCTTAAGCTAAATTTGGTAAATCCAATTTTTCCGTCTTAAGATGATTTTGTGTATGTTTAGGTCTTGTATAGACATTGATGAGGAGGTCATCAATATACACTGAGGTGATGAAAGGAAATCAAATTGATACCTTAATTAAACATGTAAATAATCATCATTATTCGAGTAATCCGTTTTAAGAAGGAACTCATTTAGTCGGTAGTACCATATGATATCCGACTATGTCAAGTCATAGAGTGACTTATGAAGTTTTACACAAAACTTGTTGCGATTTGCTTTTGGATTCGGAAGTATAAGCCCTTTAGGGACTTCAATAGAGATTTCCGAAGTGAGTGACTCATATGAGTATGTAGCCACTTCATTCATCAACTGCATGGATAATATTATTATTTTTATTGCCAATGATATTTAGTATCGAAAGATTATTCCACTCATACCAAGCGGGTATGTTACACCGTAATCGATGTCGGGTCTCTGCGTGAACCCTTTTGCTACAAGCCTCGCTTTCTCACCACCTCATTGACTTTGTCTATGAATGAGAAGCTTTTAGTATTCCGTAGGGATGATACTTATGAGGAGTAGGTATTATTGCGGTAAATACTACTCGTTTACAGAGCGAGTGCTATTCTTCGTTACTTGCTTCCTTTTATGTGAACCAATATGAGTGCAAGAGGCACTCTACCATGGATTTTGGTTCAGGGCCCAAAAGATTTTAGCAATTTGAGAAGAAATATATGTCGACAAATGTAGTCTTTAGTTTATATGATTCTGATGGAATCATTGAAGTTTGTGGATAAAATATTTATTCCTTTTTAACTCCTTGTGATTTCCTATAAGAAATGGAGTCAAGGTGTTTCGATGTCCCGGCAACAAAACATTTGTGCACATTTATGCCGGGCTTTGGACGATGAGCATCCAGTGAGGTGTCTTTCAACTTGATGTTGAATTACATTTACTGGTTGAGGATTTGATTTCCTCTGTTTCCGCGGAAGCATATGAGAAGTTATATCTCGTGTTGTCAGATTTTCTCCCCCTCTTGCTCTCATTTGGGGAGAAGAGTGGTTTATTAGGTACCTCCACTCTTTCTGACCATTATTGCAGGAATATAAAATTTAGTGACACCTTGTAATCAGTAAATGTATGTGGCAGATTTGCAATGTGTTGCAAATATATGATTCTCTAAACTTCTAGTTCATATTCTTTGAGTACGTGGATATAAGGATTGAATGTCAATAACATTTATAATTTATTTCTCGGCATTCCTTGTGGTACTTATCTCCCCCTAATGCCGTAAAATATCCTTATTGCTGATGCAATCAGCATACGGGCTATGAATAATTTTGATTGACGGATAAATTGTTATTCCTCACATAGATCCCTAATCTTCTGTGAGTGCCCATTGATGTATGCTGGAGTGGTGATATCGGTATATAACCAAATTATCGCAGATGAGAAATACTTTTATGATTTCCACGTAGTTACTACAAGGGGAAAGTATTATGAAATGCAGTTGGTATGATTTAGATCATACTTACGGTGTGTAAGGTCATATGTGTCCAGCAAGAGGCTGGTAAATTTACAATTCTTTAAAAGTGGTCATGTAATTCATTTGACTATCTTTGATAAGAAATTTAGTTAAACCATTTTGTGTATGTACATAGGGTATTGGATGCAATCAGAAAATTCTCGTGAAATGAGTTCAACAACATTGTCCATTCGAATGGGTTTATCCTTTGATTGGGAGAATTTGCTCCTACTTTGATAAGTTGAGCAATCTATTTAGCAAGATCATGCATGGTTGTGTGTGATAAGAGGCACACTTGAAATCATTTTATAAATGTTTCTATGAGTACCATGTAGTATCTAAATAATTCCACATAATGGTTAACTAATCCACATATATCCCTGAATGTATTCAAGGAAGATTGAGTGGCTAATTTAGAATTTTAAGGTGAGAGTTCCTTAAAACAAATTTCCCCTATGGCACATGCGGTGCACATATAATATGATGATCTGGGGAATTTGTAACTTTTAAGTTGTGACCAACAGAATTGTCAATAATTTTCTAATCATCCCCAAACCAGGATGGCTAAGGCTATCAAGCCTAATATTTAATTTATTAATATTAGAAAATCATTGTGTACGCAACAATATTGAGTATGAATTGAAACATACATTCAAATTTATCGAATATTGCATCCAAGGGATGTGATATTGGACATTTTACTACATGTAGTAGTACAAGTATAGGCTAATAATATGTTGGGATAATTAGGAGATTACCTGAGGTCTCCGATATTATTGAGTGCAAATGAGTTCATCCTCCATTTTCTGCACTAGATTTTGGTCCTCATTGTGATGAAGATTCTGATAACAATGCTTTACCAGAATATTTCTGGTTGTTATTTGCAAATTTTCAGGTTTATCCCATTGAACTTATTGCATTTTTAATAAATTTGTGGTGTGGTTTGACCATATGTTTGAGGGTTTGGTGGTCATAGGTATGATATTTATATAACCACACATTTGACAAACTTGAGAGTTGTCTTTGTGATCATTTGAAAATGACCAATTCCTATCAAGAGGTAATTATGTCTTTGGTTGTCTATTAGCCTCCACTTTACTTCATATTCCTCATGGTTCTATTTTGTGACCAATGAATTGCTTAGTATTCTCAGTACTAGCAAGAATATCAAATAATGTAATAGCACCCGTTGGGTAAATCTGATGATTTTAAGAAATTTCATGTTTCTTCATCATAAAAATGGTAGCACCACCTTAAGAGGTAAAGTGCATTGAGGACTTTTCAACTGGATCTGTATATAGGAAAAATATTTGATCACGATATCTCAACTTGAAGTTGATCATGTGATAAAACTGTGAGCTGCGATAGACTTGAGGTCTTGAAAAACGAATGGTAATCATTCGCGATGTGCTCAAGGCATCATGTCTATATTAAGGAAAATATTTAGCGTGAATAAAAATTCATCCATTATGTACTTAGTTTGAGAACTAAGTGAAGTTGGGACACATAAAATGCATATGAGCGTTGCAACTTCAGAGTCACCACCAAAAACATAGATGTTGCACGTTTGACATTGGTTAGTCACTGTGAAAGTATAACCACAATATGATGTGGACATTGCAAAAATGTTGAGAGACTCGACCGTTGCCATAATTATGGGATCCATCTTGATGGATGGACAACACTATAATTATAGATAGTGACATATGCTTCACTGCCATGTATTTTACCAATGTAATAGAAGTCAACCACGATTATATGCAAATATTTATATAGTTTCCTATGATATATTCAAGCAAAATGAGGCTTAAATAGTTGATATTAGCACACAATACCATTTCGGCGCATAGCGAGTGTGCAAGAACAATATTTACTATGAGAGTAAATCATTTTAGTGAACAACAACAAATGCTTCTGAGGAGCAAATTTTATAAATATAGTTGATGCTATCGGGGTCTTATGTGTATACCACAAATTATATAGATAACACTTTGAAGATAATTACCGAATCGCAGTAATAGAAAACATAGTCTGACTTTTGTCAGTAGATGTTCATATCTCTATTACCTTATGTTATGCTATATTTAAAAAAATCACTTTGAAGGTAGTCATCTGCCAAAATGACATGATGTAGACCTTGCAGTAATAATGGATAGTCTGCAAATGATACAGCAAATACAGTAGATGCCACCAATCCCTTGTGATTCACAAATAAAATTTGGGCTAGTCATATTCAGTATGACACTATATAATTCTTATGGTTTGCAAGGAAAAATATTTCCGTGCAAACAGTTGTTATCCTAAGATCGCATGTCATAGGGAATGTTTGCCGTGAAAACATAGATGATGCCTTAAATATACGCAAAACATTCTTTTGCATTATTATTACTGTGGTAAGACATATACATGCAAGACTTAATAATTTACATATTTATGTAATGTATGAAGACATGAGGCTTCAAATGATATTTACTTGATGTAAATGATGCATAATTATATTTTTTATGCCATTTGGAAGGAACTTATGGTATGGTCCAAACGTCTGTAGAAAAACCGAGACTTAAAAAGTGAATAATAGTAACCTAAAGGTTAAAATCTTGAAAATAGTAAGCCTGATGGCTGATTTATATGGATTTATAAGTCGTTGGGAGAAAGGACTAAATTGAAAACAGAGCCAAAGGGATAGGATTCCCCAATTTCTTCTCCTGTGCGTTTAGGGATTTGCCGTCGCCGTAGCGTCCCTTTGAGAAGGATGTCATGGCGTGCTGGATGCAGGGAGGTGCAAACCGCCGCCGGGCCGAAGGCCATGGACATCGCGCCACTGGAGGGCATCGCGGCCGTGTCGTTTCCGCGCCGCGCTGAGGCCGAAGGCCATTGCTGCGCCGTGGGCTGCTTCGCCGGATGGCGCCGCCGCTGTCGGAGTCTGAGACCGCGCCTCCACGTACGCCCGTTGGCAGCAGTCAGCCGGAGGCTACAGCCGCGTGAGGAGGATTAGTGCGCTGGAGGGCGATTCCGGCCGCTAGCGTCAGCGCTGGTGCCGGCGGGCTGCGAGCCGTGCCGTGGTGATTCTCCTGTGTACGGCGAGGACGAAGCTGCCATGCTCCAAGCCAACTACTCCCAGTAGAATCGATTGTGTGCAGGAATCAGTGAAAAAGAAAATTAGATAATAGCACCTGATTGCGTGGCAATTAGATCAAGACTTTGAATCTGCTTCAGTGTCTTTCCATGTGCTAATAAAATTATTCGATGCTCTATTTTCAGCTTCTGCCGAATCTGTTTCTCGGGCTGATTGCTTTTTCTTCCCCTTCATGTGGTCCGCGTGAGTGTATGCGTACAGGATAAACAATCCATTGTTAGATTACTGGTTGACCAAAAAAAAACATGATCAAATATTAAAATAGGGAAACACTATTAGTTTTCCTGATCAAGGCATTTAATCCTTGGATCGTTGAGGATCGACAAGATCTGTTCTTCATCCTCTGTAACGCTGTTCTACACTTCTCATGTTTGGCCAAATCACTCGATAGAAGAGCAAAGTGCATGATAACGTGTTTTGAGTGAAAATTAAAGAACGAGAGAATTTGAATGAAAGATGATCCATCAGTCTTTATTGATGATAGAAGTGGGGTATTTATACCCAGGCGGAAGTACACATGGTGCTTGGCGGTCAAGTAAACACATAGTTACTTGAGAGCCAAGGAATTACATAGTTGCCTTGAGAGCCAAGGAAGTACATGGTTGCTTGAGAACCAAGCAACCTATCTAACAATTAACTTAATCCTAATTAGCTTAATTAATAAGCAACTATTCTATTCTTAACACTGCAAACAGGCAGTTTCTCCTCTGCCAAACAGATCGTTGAAATCTCTTAGCCTGAAGCTGACTAACAACTTCTCTATCACAGCCTTCCCCAAGAGTCGAGAATGGAAACTCGAAGCCCAAGCCCACGAAAACTGTCGCTGGGGACTCCCAGTCACAGGAGGCGTGACAAGGTCAACCACTTGTCCTCTGCGTGCCCCTAAAGAAAATAACTCTCCTTGAGGGGGTCGGACTGAAAAATAGTTGTACCGCTATTTCAGGATTTCTCTGTATCTTAGCATGATGCTGAGACACACTTGCATCTGAAAGATTCTGAATCGACGCCCAGTGTTACATTGTCCTATGCATCGGATGTTAAACTGCAACGACATCCTTTCGGCTGTCGGATATTTTTTCTTTCGTGATCTAGCAGAATTTCTTTCATATGTGCTTTCATAAATTTCATCAAGTAGTAACTAAACTAAGTAATACTAATTCAAAAAACCAAACAGGAGCGGTAAGTCTCGTGCTACTTGGTTGACATTATGAAGACCAATAGTTGTTACTTATTAGACTTTAATTAGAGTTAGACTTCAGATAACAATACAAAGCAGTTAAAATGGTTCAGGGAACATTTTAGCTTCAGTCCTAGACTTGATATAAACCTGGACGTCTCAGATTAAAAACTAACCAATAGTTTCATTTTCATTCCAACACAAAACCTAGTTACGTGCAGCAAAGCTAGCATGTCGCTGTCCTAGAAAGCTCTGCCCCTTTATGCTTGGTGTTTCCGTCAAAAAGGCCACCAGCTAAAATGAGCTTGATCGAGTAGAGAAGATCCAATGGAATGTACCATCTCAGGCCAGGAGAAAAGTTGAGGTCGCCAAGGGCTACCAGAACACATAAATCAGTTTATGCAACAGAACAAAATCTCCTCATATCTGTCCGGGGAGAAAAGTCTCACCCTAGACCGTGTTGTTGACGATTGAAGGAGCCATCAAGCCTTGCAGCGACGACACAGAGGAACTCTCAATGAAAGCACAATTGTCGGTGTCAAAACCGGCGGATCTCGGGCAGGGGGTCCCAATCTATGCGTCTTAGGCTAATGGTAACAGGAGACAAGGGACACAATGTTTACCCAGGTTCGGGCCCTCTCGATGGAGGTAAAACCCTACTTCCCGCTTGATTGATATTGATGATATGAGTAGTACAAGAGTTGATCTACCATGAGATCGTAGAGGCTAAATCCTAGAAGCTAGCCTATGATGATTATGATTGTGATGGTCCCTCTAAGGACCAACCTCTCCGGTTTATATAGACAACGGAGAGGGATAGGGTTTACATAGAGTCGGTTACAAAGAAGGAAATATAATATCCGGATCGCCAAGCTTGTCTTCCACGCAAAGGAGAGTCCCAACCGGACACGGGACGAAGTCTTGAGTCTTGTATCTTCACGCTCCAACAGTTCGGACAAAGTATATAGTCCGGCTGTCCGGATACCCCCTAATCCAGGACTCCCTCACTCCTCGAGCCAGTCCATCCCCAATATTGTGTCATACACGCCCAGGGATAGAACTTTCAAGTCTGTGGTGAACTCGTACTCTTGTGTATACCAGCTGCACTGAGGAATGATGGCTGAGCATCTTAATTCACCACCATCAACCACCCGTACTCTGTATGTTTTGCTCAAAGGTGAGACCCCTTCCAGGAACTTGGCCAGATTGGTGTTGACGAAAGATGTAGAACTCCTTGAGTCCACCAACATAAGCACTTCTCATCCCTGAATCCACGCCAGCAGCTAGAATGCCTTGGCTGAAACTCCTCCGGATATAGCTGAGCGGGATATAGCCATCATTGTCTCTTCAAGTTGTTCTGTTGCCTCTGTCATATTGTCTATGCCGAAGAGCTCAAGTAATTCTTTGACAACATGCAGCTGAATAGAGGTGGGGCACACATGATCGTGCCCCCACCATTCGCCGCACTTGAAACACAGGCCACGGGCACGCCTGTAGTCTCGCAGCGTCTTGAGCTTGGTGGTGTCTTCTCGGGCTGCTTCTATACCCCGCCGATCGGTTGCCCCTGCTGCTGTCGCGTTGGGACGCGCTGGGGGTGGTGGAAGTTGCAACGGTCCACTGGCGCGGATCGGTGCCTCTGGGGGGTCGTGGCATATGCTGACGGAGTGGTTCAGCATGACCGCCGTCCGCCACCTCTTCTTGGAGAAGGGCTAGCGCACAGGCCGTGTCCAGGTCAGGTGGGTGCTAGACGAGCACCACCGCTCGGATGTCCGACTGCAGGCCCTCGACGAAGCATGTCAAAAAGTAAAACGGGTGAATGGTGTCAGAATTTGAACTCAGATGATTGATAATCAATTCAAATTTCTCTATGTAATCTGCTACTGTAGAATCATGTCGCACAGTATAAAATTGCCTAATCAACATTTGATGCCTATCGCGGCCGAAGCGCGTGCAAAGTAACACTGCAAACGAGTCCCAATCATAGTCAGAGAGCTTCTTCTAGATCGATTGGAGCCAAATCGATGCTGAACCAGAGAAGTTGAGGGCCGCCATAGGCACCCAAAAAGTGTAATGTGTACCGAACATCTGAAAGTATTGCTCACACAAAGTTTTCCACAAATTCGGGTTCTCCCCCGCGAATTGTGGAAAAGTGATGGACGGATAGGCTTGCCCCAATCCTGTTAGGAGCTAGCTCGCGTGTGCAAATGGAGAAAGCGGTGCCATTGGGGGAATGGAATCAGAGTAACCGTTGGCCGAGAGTGGCGGCGGCGTGCAAAACGACGCCGCCGGCAACCCCCATGTGATGTCGAAGACGCCGTGGTCATTGGAGCCTTGGATCGGTCCGCCCGTGCCTGGCTCGGGCCCGATGGGGCGCCGAGAGTCGCCGGGGGTGGAGAAGAATTTTTCTTCGCCGGGGGCGCCACCGTAGGAGCTGAGGACGACGAGGGGCGCGCTTGTTGGAGCGCCGTGACAGCCGCGCCGTGTTCCACGACTCGTTTCTGCAGATCAGGTTGCCAGGTGACTAGATCGTCGATCTTGGCCGTCTGGGCCTGGATCGTGGCGATGGATGTGGAGTGGGCGGCCAGAGTAGTGTCCAGCCGGCCGAGGAAGGCCTGGATCGAGGGATCCATGGCAGCGAGATCGGATCGAGCTTGCCGGAGTCGACGCGTTTCGATGAACTGGGCCAGTGTGTAGGCGGAAGGGAGGCGAGTGGTCTCTGATACCAGATGATAGGCTCTACTTGAGGATCTATTAAGCAGTAGCAATTATCTGGATACAACTCGATCGGTTACAGGAATGGAGGAGGACGAACTAGGGTTCATGCAGAGGAAAGTAGGTAGCCGCCGTCGCCGGGTTTGGTTGCTCCACTAGATGGTTCTCCTTGTCGGGGCTAGTGGAGTTAAGTAGCGAACTGGCTGGGCCTATTGGACCCACTCCGGCCCAGCCACTCTTGTGTTGACCTTGGCCTGTCGACGAGGCCAGCCTGTGCCTGATCCGTTGTTGCTGGTTCTTGGGGCCGGCATGTCAGGGGCAGGGACGTTGACACGTTGCAGCCTAGGAAATCAGAAACTTTGTTGAGCCTGCGGCGGCCTTCACCAGAAATTGGTCTCAATGATGGACCTCTAGGGATCTGGGGTCTCTCCATGTTCTAATTTTATTACCATTACCCACTCTCCAAATCATACCGTGTTTCACTAGTTCCAGACCATGCTCAATACCACGCCAAACTGCCAAAGCGTTACCGGTGAACACCGTATCCACTAACTTCCCTGATGGGATAGTACTTTGCACAAGGAATCCTAGCCACCAAGCTTTCTGGATGCTCAATTAATCTCCAAGCCCCTTGGCTAGGAAAGCTTGGTTAAAGGCTCTCATATCTCTGAAACCCATACCCCCCCCATAGATTTAGGAAGTATCATTTTATCCCATGCTAGCCATGCCATTTTTCGCTTTCCTTTTTCTACTCCCAACCAATATTGTCGAATCAGCCGTGAGAGATCATCACAAACTAACATAGGTAACTTGAAGACACTCATAACATATGTGGGGATCCCATGCGCCACCCCTTTTATAGGAACTTCCTTACCTGCCATGGACATATATTTCTCACTCCAATCAACAAGTCGTTTACTAAGTTTAGCCTGTAAGGGTTGGAGTTTTCCTTTACTCATTCGCCCCTCTGAACCTGTAACCCCAAATATTTTGGCTCAAACACCTCCTCTGATATTTGCAAGATACTTTTGATTTCAGCAGAAACTAACTCTGGGCAGCTATCGGGAATTAAGATGGAACACTTAGAAGGGTTAATGAGTTGTCCCGTTGCTGAAGTATACATGTTCAACACCTCCTTGACAATTGCCGTAGGTCAGACCTTGCTCTAAAGAACAAAAGTGTATCATCTGCTAACAATAGATGAGAAATCTTCGAGGCCCTTCTACATATCCTCAAAGCCTCCAAACCATCCTCTCGAATTGATTTATGCAAAAAAAGCTGAAAGAGCATCAGCAACAAATAAAAATAGGAAAGGGGACAATGGGTCACCTTGGCGAAGGCCCCGTGTCGGGGAGAACTGGTTTAGTAACTTCCCATGCATTGAACTTGACCGGATATTTGAACTTTGTTACTTGGTTCGTCTTAATGGCTGGATTTGTGCATCATATGTTGCAGAGGACCTGAGTAATCCTCCTTAAAAAAATTGTTGGCAGGCAACGGTTCTATGGCATCGTTCCGTTCTTGGAGGCATTGTCTAGGGAGTCTATTGTCCCTCTGGCTATTAGTCGTCTGGTTACTTCATTGAAACTAATAGTGATGCTCTCGATGTGGTATCGATTCGAGACAATGATCATGCTCATAATCTCCTTTTTAGTGGTGTCTAGCCGTTAAGTGCGATTTGAGTTCTTAGGCGAGCTTCTATGTTGGGTATGGGTTAGAGCCCTCCGAGCACGGTGTGAGGGCCCACTTTGGCGATGAACTAAGGGTACTACAAAAATAATAGATCTTTTGGAAGCATATTGGGCTTCTTTCTCTGGCATATGGGGAGTGCTTCCACATCAATGCATTGCATTTGCATCTACCTGGTCATTGATCTCTTCAATCGATGAGTGCCTTTGTGCACACCTTTCTGTTTTGTTTGACTGTTCTCGTCAATGGTCTTTGTAAACTAATTTTCTCTATACTTGGTTTCTGGTCCATCCTTTTGTTGTTCCCTTAATTTAAATTTGCTATGATGCCTTTGTCAAAAGAAACAAATAATATACATTCTCCGTTGGTCAAAAAGATATGCCACTACCATGGGTGTGACAAGATTGTGGAGTTCTTTTTGGTCAAACAGTCTTCGAAATCTGAACGTGGAAGACTCTTTGAGCTCATTCATGTCTTCCTCTTCCAGTCGAGTACATGGAATTCTTGAAGGGACATTTTTTTCATTTGTTTCATGAGAAAAAACTTCATCACTCATTGTGAGACATATTTCATCTTAACGAACATTGTATATCACTTGTTAAGTTTCAGAAGTAACCATGGTGCATCTTATTAGTTTGTTATGAGATTGCAACATTTTGTATTCTGCGGGCCCTTTGTGATATGTATTAATATATGTATTTGTCGAAGCTAGTTCACTTTACCACCACGGTATCAAGACAATTAAGGTGAAAATATAATCAGGACAATTTTCATGCATTGAGTAAAGACACATCTACTTGTGTGACGTATTGTACTTTTTCTCTCTATATATATGCTCAAGATCCAGAGGGTAATGTGCAATAAGTGGCCCATGTAGTGATGCTAGCAAACTAAACCACATATTTTTACCGTCTTCTGTTGGATTTCTCATCCCTTCCACCCGAGTTTCACATGTTTGAGCGAAAAAGGAAATGTGACGGTACCTTTGGGATGAGAGACATTGGGAAAACAATTCAAGCGGCAAATCTTTCTTCAGCTGCAAACTAGGAGTTTCTACTTTGCCAAACTGATGGTTAAATCACTTAGCCTGAAGCAGACTGGCAAGTTGTCTGTCACGGCCTTCCTGAAGGGTGAAGTAACAGTAGCTGAAGAAGATTGCAGCTAACAAAATGTATTCAACGGGCTGACTGCAAAGACGTAAACAGAAGCTCTTCGGGCTTTTAACTCGAAGCCCAGTCCCATGAAGACTGTCGCTGGGTACCGCCAGGCACAGGAGGTGCGGCATAGTTAACTAGTCGTGTTGTGCTCGCTCCTCTGTCACCTTTCCTGAACTCTGAATCTCTGGGTTTCTCTAAATCTTAGCATGATGCTAAGACAGAAGAAACACTTGTTTCCGAGTTGATGTGCAGTGTTACATTGTCCTATGCATCGAATGTTAAACTGCAACAACATCCTTTCAGGTGTTGGATGTTGTTTCTTTTGTGATCTAGCAGGATTTCTTTAATATATGGTTTCATAAGTTTCATCGAGTGGAGTAATAACTAAGTAATAGTACTTCAAAAAACAAAAGAAAGGCAAGTCTTGTGCCACTTAGTCTACATTATGAAGACCAATAGCTGTTAGACTTTAATTACAGTTAGACTTTAGATAACAGTGCAAAGCAGTCAAAACAAGGTTCAGAAAACATTGTAGCTTCAGCCTCTCAGACTAAACATAAACCTGGACGTCTCATAATAAAAATAATAATAATCAAATGCCAATCTTTCAAAAGATTAATACATTTCATTTGGTAGCAAATTTCATTTTCATTCCCAGCAGACAGTTTGGTCCCAGAGAGCTCTACCCCTTTACGCCTCGTGTTTCAGTCAGGAAAAGCGACCAACTTGCATGAGCTTGATCGAGTAGAGAAGATCCAACGGAATGTACCATCTCAGACCATGAGAAAAGTTCGTGGCTCGGCAAGGGCTAACAGAAGGCATAAATCAGTTTATTCAACCGCAACAGCTCGGTTACAAAGCAAGCTAGAGATGCCCAGAACAAAATCTCTTCATACCCGGCATCAAATTCACTGACGCTTCACTGCTGCAGCGAGACGCGAGACATACACACCCAGTGCTACTCAGCTCTAAAGTCGGCTTTCTATGCTGTAACGTTGCACCATGTATACTTCGGAAAAGGCAGGTTGGGCTACGAGGACCCTGTTCCTGGCGCACATTCCAAAGGGCCAGGGATCCAATGGAGACACTACCGGCAAGAAAGGAAGATCCTCTCCCGAATAGTCGATCGGACTCGGAGCATATGCCGTCTAAAGATCCATATCCCGAGGCAGATCATGCAGCATTTAAGGGAGGCCGAGAAGAAGTTCATCAAGAAGCGCAAGAACATGAGAACAGTGAGCAGGCAGGCAGGGATAGCAAAACTTTGCCCATGTATTGCAGCGTGTGAATCCTAGGACGCTTCTCCTTTGTCATGGTGGCATGCATGTATTGGTACCAACATTGCGCGAGGAGGAACTCAAGTGGTACCAACATTCAAACTCTCAGTTTATCCTGAAAGGTGATTTGAATACGAGATTTTTCCATGGTGTCGCTAATGGTAGACATCGGAAGAAACTTATTCATTCCCTACAACAAGAGGAGGGCACGATTGAAGGGCATGAGCAACTTAAGTCTTATATCACTAGTTATTATAAAAATCTATTTGGAACCCCTGGGGAAGGAAACTTCTCGATGGATGAGTCTCGAACAGATGACATCCCCCAGGTTTCTGATGCGGAAAATAGCCTTCTAACATCTCCATTTTCCGAGGAGGAAGTTAGAAAGGCGGTTTTTCTAATGGAGGATAACAAAGCACCGGGTCCTGATGGTTTTTCCGCTGAGTTCTACCAGAATTTTTGGGAGGTCATCAAACAAGATTTCCTACTCTTGTTTGGATGCCTTCACGCTGGCCAACTAGAGTTGTTCCGTTTAAACTACGGTGAAAATATTTTATTACCTAAGGTTGATGAGGCTGAAAGGATACAGCAATATCGTCCAATTTGCCTCTTTAATGTTAGTTTTAAAATATTCACCAAGGTAGCAACGATTAGGCTAAATTCGGTTGCTGAACATGTGGTTCGTCCTTCTCAAACTGCTTTCATGCAAGGTAGAAACATCCTAGATGGGGTTGTTGTCCTTCATGAAACAGTTCACGAATTGCATCGGAAAAAGCTGAATGGGGTGGTTCTTAAAATCGACTTTGAAAAAGCTTATGACAAAATCAAGTGGTCTTTTCTTCAACAAACTCTCAGAATGAAAGGTTTTTCAGCTGAGTGGCGTGCTATGATCCATAGTTTCGTTTCTGGAGGTAGTGTTGCCATTAAAGTCAATGATGACGTTGGCAACTATTTCCAAACGAAGAAAGGATTGCGACAAGGTGACTTAATATCGCCCATGCTATTCAATATAGTGGCTGATATGTTAGCGGTCATGATTGAGCGTGCCAAGGTTGATGGCCATATTGATGGGGTAGTGAATCATCTAGTGGATGGTGGCCTATCTATCCTCCAATATGCCGACGATACGATTCTCTTTATGGATCATGACCTCGAGAAAGCAAGAAATCTGAAATTAATTTTATCAGCACTCGAGCAACTCTCAGGGCTTAAGATCAATTTCCATAAAAGTGAACTGTTTTGCTTTGGTGAGGCTCAAGACGAGGCCCATCTGTATGCTGAGCTATTCGGATGCAGATTGGGCCAGTTTCCGATCACTTATTTGGGGATACCGATACATTATCGGAGACTCACAAATGCTGAATGGAAACACGTCGAGGAGAGACTACAAAAAAGACTTAGTAGTTGGAAAGTTAAATTGCTATCTCTGGGTGGAAGGTTGGTCCTCATAAATTCAGTATTAAGTAACATGGTACTATATATGATTTCCTTCTTCCAATTGCCGAAAGGAGTATTACATAGATTGGATTACTTTCGATCGAGATTCTTTTGGCAAGGAGATAGCGAGAGAAAAAAATATCGACTGACTAAATGGAGTGTGGTTTGTCGTCCCAAGGACCAAGGCGGGTTGGGCATTCATGACCTTGAGGTTAAGAACAGGGCCCTCCTCGGCAAATGGTTGTTCAAGTTGTTGACGGAAGATGGTGTATGGCAAACCCTTCTAAGGAGAAAATATGTGGGTTCTAAGGCGGTATCCCAAGTATACTGGAAGCCTGGGGACTCTCATTTTTGGGCCGGACTAATGGCAATGAAGAAATATTTCTTCCGCTATGGTTCCTTCTCAATTAAGGATGGCTCGGAAATTAGATTCTGGGAGGATAAGTGGCTAGGTAGTGCTACTCTCTGGGAACAATATCCAGCTCTGTACAATATTGTGCGTCACAGGGGCGATACTATTGACAAGGTTTTGGAATCATTTCCGCCAAATGTGATGTTTAGAAGGGATTTAATTGGACCTAGACTCTAATCGTGGAACACACTGCTCCAACGGTTAACCACGGTACAGTTGTCAGAAGGGTCCTATATCTTTCGTTGGAACCTACATGGGAATGGGCAGTTCTCAGTGGAGTCTATGTATAGAGCTCTGATCCAGTCAGATGTGCCAGTTGATAATAATAAGAAGATCTGGAAGATGAAGATACCCCTTAAGAATAAAATCTTTGCGTGGTATCTTCGTCGCGGAGTCATTCTTACTAAAGATAACCTTATTAAGAGGAATTGGCATGGAAATACGCAATGTGTATTTTGTCCGCATGATGAGACAATAAAACATTTGTTCTTTCATTGTAAATTGGCTCGTTCCATATGGTCAGTCATCCAGATAGCTTCTGGCTTGTATCTTCCGTGTAGTGTTGCTAATATATTTGGCAACTGGTTACATGGGATTGATCACAAGTTTAGAATTTTTCTCAGGGTGGGAGCACTTGCCGTGATTTGGTCGCTTTGGCTATGTAGAAATGATAAGGTTTTTAATAATAAAAATACTTCCCTTATGCAGGTTATCTACAGATGTACCGGGATGCTTCGTTTATGGTCCTCTCTACAGCGAGTGGAGAATCGAGACCTGTTTGCGGAGGTGTGTACACGATTGGAGGTTGCGGCGAGGGATACTTTTACCCAACATGGGTGGCAGCATGATCTTAGGATTGGGCCTCCTACCATTTAGGTGTCATCCAAATATTCATCTTTGTATTTCGCCTTCTTCTTTTATTTTGGCTTGTCGTGACGACTTTGTTGGCTGTGTGCATCTTAGTTATGCAGAGGCCGGGTGTAATGCTTAAACCTTTTAAGTAATAAAGCGCCCCTTTTAAAAAAAGTGCATGTATTGGTGATAGGAGCTAGCCAGGTGAGTTTGGAGGTGAAGAGGCTCGAGGGAAGCTGGCTAGCTAACCTTTGTCGTGCGTGCCAAAGGAGAATTGCCCTACGATTCACCTCAGCTGCTCTGCCTTTAAGACGTACCCTTCCTTTTTTTTCTTATAAGAAACCATGTGTGTTGTAACTTGTTATATATATAGTACTATATGAGACCGACAGATGCCGGTTTGTGCTAAGCTATACGTAGCAGTACTATACCCCCACAACCACTATAGGTGGAAAACTAAAAATAATAATGGTTGTTTCACCCTTGATAATATTGGTGCAATGAATAAACTCCACCTACTAGTCCACTGGCATACATATCTTTGTTCTCTTTACATAACTAGAGATGCGAATGATGACACTAGCATATAGCCAAGAAAGCAAATACGCATACTACCTCTGTATCTGTTTTCCTTAGCTTTGATATCTTTAAGTGAGGAACACCCTCATTGCAATTGTTATTCTGGCATGACCTTGCCTTAGGGATGAGCGGCATTGGGAAAAATGATTCAACTGGCAAGGAACATCTCGGCTCACATGGACAGGAATTATCTGCCAATGGGTGTTTTTTGCCCTGAGCTTACACACTCTCTAGGGTAAGCCCATTCCTCCCACATATGTCCGGACACTTTTAGGCCAAACGCCCGTATATTGGGCTGGACCAGTCCGGGCGTAAAAAAATCTTCTAGTTCGGTCTCAAATCTGGGGAGATCTAGGGGACTTTGGACCGTCTACCACATCGGAATCCCACAATCATGCCATTTGGCTAAAAATAGGTTTACTCCAATGACATGTGTCACATGGTCCAAATTTAATTGTTCGTTAAATTTTGTGGAATAGAGGAGAACTAACAAGAGATTTACTCAATTATCGTGGTTCATGTCGTCTCTTTGCTGTGTTGCAAGATTTGGAATGCAGACTCCTCAAGTCCTCATCATTCACTACTTTACGCACCATTCTGGTCATTCTTTTTCAACTACACGTGGGTTTCCGCTTGCCGCCATAGAGCTAAACTGTTGACGGCTGTGGAGGAGAGCTTGTATTACATATGGGTTAGTCTTCTCCGAATACACCTGGGTTTCTGGTTGTTGCCACAGGGCTGAACTACTGGCGGATGTGGAGGAGATATTGTGTAACATATGGATTAGTCAGGTAAGCACACATGGCTAGTATCCTGGTGGGAGGTGGGTGAGGCTAGTTTTTGAAGGATACTAGTGCCACGAATCCAGGTGGTGAGCGCCGTGATGATCTACTTGCGAGTGTCATGATGCAGGTGCTAGTCACCAGGACCAGTTGTGTTTTAGTCTTGCCCTTCAATGGACCTCTTGGAACTTGTGTCTAATGCTTTGGTGGACATGACCTCGGTCACACCTTTATATCTGTGTGCGCGCACGCGCACACACTCTCAACTATTGCCTCCCTTTCTAGAGGCATCATCATGCAATTGTGTTCCCGCCTCTTTCTCGAGGTGAAAAATATTGGTCAAATTTGTCCGGCTACCGCAGAGGTTCTTCGGCACAATTCCACCCATGAGGGCATCATCTTGGGAACCTTGGTCCCTTCTGGCTAGTTATCATGTGGTTGGTTCATTGAAGCTCATAGTGATGCTATTGGTGTGGTCTCTACTCGAGACGATGGCCATCCTTTAAGTCTCTTTCTAGTGGTGTCGGGTCATCAAGTCCTTTATATCTGAGTTCATAGGTGAGCTTCTATGTCGTTTGATGGGCTAGTGCCCTTTGAGGGTGGGAGGGCGCTCATTTCCGATGAACGAAGGGTATTGCACTACTCGGCTTACCATAGAGAGCCGGTCCTTAGTAAGCCGTGTAGTGTAAGCCGAGAATTATACTCGTATTATATGAAAACCGAGTTGAAATCGACATAACCCGAGTGTTTTTGGTACTCGGCTTACATATTTTTTTCCTGCAGTGTTGCGTCAATATTTGACATTTTGGAAGTAGATGAGCGCGCTTCTTTCTCTAGCGGATGGCATGCTTCCACGTCAATGCATTGTATTCACATCTACCTTGTCATCGAACACTTCGATGACGAGTGCCTTTGTGCACATCTTTCAAATATTCTTTGAAATTTGCACTTGGAAGCCGTATTTTCTTTCAACCTATGCTTTTATGCCTCTTACAAAACTCTATGTCTCCATAGTGGAGTGCATGGAATCCTTAACTTGATTGTTGACGTTTTGTTCAGATAAATGCAATCAGATGTTAATTGTGTTTCTAATGAGAAAAAAACTATATCACTCAGTGTGAGACATCTTTCATCTATATCATCATTGTACATCACTTGTCAATTTTTAAAAATAACCATGACACACCTTATTAATTCGTTATGAGATGGCAAAATTTTGTATTCTATAAGCCCTTTGTCTTATCTATTAATCTATCTATCCATCAAAGGTAGTTCTCTTTATCACCACGGTATCAAGACAGTTAAGGTGAATATCTGCTCCGTACTATTTTCGTGCAGTGAGTAAAAACACACCTACTTGTCTGAGTATTGTGCATTTTCTCTCTATACTATACATATGCTCAAGATCCGCAGGATAACGTGCAATGAGTTCGATGTAGTGATGCTAGCAAACAAAACCTTGTCTTGTGTTGGATTTTCCATCACTTCCATCCAAGTTTCACATGTTTGAGAGAAAAAAGGAAATTAGAAATAAGACAATACCTTTTTTTTGCGCAACAAATATGACAATACCTTTGGGATGAGAGATATTGGGAAAACAATTCAACCTATAGCGCTATCTCAAACTGCAAACGAGCAATTTCTCGCCTGCCAAACAGATCGTGAAATCTCTTAGCCTGAAGCAGACTAACAACTTGTTTCCCACAGCCTTCCCGAAGGGTCAAGAACAGAAGCTGAAGAAGAGAGCAGCTAAACTAGAACAGGTTGCAGGAGTGGCTGCAAATAGGTTAACGCGAGCACTTCGGGCCGTTAACTTAAAGCCCAGGCCCACGAAAACTACAGCCAGTCACAGGAGGCGTGACAAGGTCAACCACTTGTCCTCTGCGTGCCCCTAAAGAAAATAACTCTCCTTGAGGGGGTCGGACTGAAAAATAGTTGTACCGCTATTTCAGGATTTCTCTGTATCTTAGCATGATGCTGAGACACACTTGCATCTGAAAGATTCTGAATCGACGCCCAGTGTTACATTGTCCTATGCATCGGATGTTAAACTGCAACGACATCCTTTCGGCTGTCGGATATTTTTTCTTTCGTGATCTAGCAGAATTTCTTTAAGACGTGCTTTCATAAATTTCATCAAGTAGTAACTAAACTAAGTAATACTAATTCAAAAAACAAAACAGAAGCGGTAAGTCTCGTGCCACTTGGTCGACATTACGAAGACCAATAGTTGTTACTTATTATACTTTAATTAGAGTTAGACTTCAGATAACAATACAAAGCAGTTAAAATGGTTCAGGGAACATTTTAGCTTCAGTCCTAGACTTGATATAAACCTGGACGTCTCAGATTAAAAACTAACCAATAGTTTCATTTTCATTCCAACACAAAACCTAGTTACATGCAGCAAAGCTAGCACGTCGCTGTCCTAGAAAGCTCTGCCCCTTTATGCCTGGTGTTTCCGTCAAAAAGGCCACCAGCTAAAATGAGCTTCATCGAGTAGAGAAGATCCAATGGAATGTACCATCTCAGGCCAGGAGAAAAGTTGATGGGTCGCCAAGGGCTACCAGAACACATAAATCAGTTTATTCAACAGAACAAAATCTCCTCATATCTGGCATCAAATTCAATGACGTTTCACTGCTGTAGCGAGACATACTCAGTGCTACTCAGCTCTACAAACGGTTTTCTATGCCGTAAAGTTGCAACATATATACTCCCTCTGTTTCTTCTTAGTCCGCATATTTGACATAAATCTTATATGCGGAGTAACAAGGACCAGAGGGAGTACTTCGGAGAAGGCAAGTTGGGCTAGGAGAGGACCATTATTCCTGGGGCACATTATAAAGGGGAGCAATGGAGACACTGCCGGCAAGAAAGGCAGCTCCTTCTCGGGAATAATCGATCGGACGCGGAGCATATGCCGTCTCAAGATCCATATCCCGAGGCAGATCGAGCAGTATATAAGGGAGGCCAAGATGCCCAGTGTTTTTATCGACAAGCGCAAGAACATCAGTACAATGAGCAGGCAGGCAGGGAGAGCAAAACATTGTCCATGTACTGCAGCGTGTGAATCTCAGGGCGCTTCTCCTTTGGCACGCTGGCATGCATGTAATGGTGACAGGAGCTAGCGAGGTGAGTTTGCAGGGGAAGAAGCTCCAGGGAGGCTAGACAAGCTTTGTCGTGCGTGCCAAAGGAGAATTGCCCTGCAATTCACCTCAGCTGCTCTACCTTCTGATCTGTGACCGTGATCCATCCATCAGGTGAGCATTACATTAGGATATGTGTTCCACAAGTCAAATCCTGCAGCCTCCGAGACTAAATATGCTAATGTTTACGTTCTTCTACATGCTAAATGATATGCAGAATAACCTATACTCCTAACAATTACAGAGAATAAGTCATGAAGGTTAACTCAGCTACAGGTAAAATTAGTTGGACATTGGTCTCAGTGTTTCCTTATCCTTTTTTCTTTCGAAAACGGCGAAAAAACCCCGGCATGCGCATCGATTGATGAACGGAACATTTTCATATATCGGGGGTCTCATTGAAATGCATCTTCAGCACAAGATGGCGATGCAGGTACCAAAGATGTGGCTCTGCATGGTGACCACAGTTGCGCCTACCTGCGAGTGATGCCACACTGGTGCTATTGTTTTTTGTAAAGGAGGTTCAACGATGTTAATTAAGCAAAGCCAAGCATCAATGCCGATCAAATCGGCTTTAAAGAAAAGAAAAAACGAGGCGTCCAAAAAGGACCTCCCTCGCGGCAATATCGCCACAATCACAGCACAAATCCTTCGAGGGATCTCCTGAATTTATGGCCAATGTTCGTTGGTTTGCCAGACATTCAAGCCCTTTGCCGCCTTTAGATAGAACAGGGTGACTAGGTCTGTGGGGCATGGTGTTGTATGTCATCGACCTTAGTGACAGTTTAGTGGATGGGGTGTTGTGGGTGCCGAGTCTCCAAGTGGTACGTGGCCATAGTGCCTTGGGTGAAAGGTACCCAACGTAGTACATCGGGTCAGCTAAAGCAACACTCTCAAGCATTGTTTCCCTCTCTAGAGTTATCATCATGGGTTGAGGGGTCTTAGGATGAAGCATTGGAACTGGCTGCGGTGGGTCTCTAAATAATGATGCAGCCCCCGAGTCTAGTAAATAAGAGGATCTCTTTAAAAATTGCCTTAAATCCTACCATGTGAGGGTCAGTACGTTCGTGTGTATGCCTTACCAATCATTCACAGAAAAAAGTGTGCAAAAGGAGTGATTCGATCAGGACACATTTATTCATAACTCTGCACGATCAAGCTAAGGGACGATTACACGGACTAGAAATTGAAATTTTTAAAATGATACAAAATACTAAGATAGGATTTGATGCAAGTGGTTTGCCATTCCATCCGTGGCGCTGTTTGCGTGCTATGGTCGAGTCAGCGGATGACTGGGGCCTCCAGCGTCTAGCCGGTTCGTGTTGATGTTTCCCGGCTGGAGCTAGATGGGTTCGTGGAAGCCGCGCGTGCCTCTGGTCCCTTGTTGTTGGAGCGAGGCTTCTTGGTTGTAACGATGGCTGGCATTGTCGGTAGTCGTGCTAGCCTCAGCGTCGTTGAAGTTGGTCAGCTCTGCCTTGACGTGCCCTAGGTTGGCACCTCCACCTCTAGAGCATTCTTAGGGTCGCCAGAGATGGCGATGCTGCCAAGCGGTTTAGGCATTTTGAGCTACATGCAGGCATAGCACAGGATCACCATGAACTTGACGAAGGTTGGGCGTCCTAGGAGAGCGTCATAGCCCCCTTTCATAGGTACCACCTCCAAAGCAAAGGGTTTCATCCTTGAAATTATGCTCGGAACCAAAGATTACCTCTAGATTGGAGTGAATTGCAAAAAACCACCACAATTGTGCAAAAGTCATCAAACACCCACCAAAATGCATGTTTGCTGGTGGTTTTTTCTGAGCATTGAAAACTTCGACCCAATTGTGGTGGTTTTTTGCAATTCACTCTCTAGATTGATCTGCCCGAGCGGCTTTCTGCCCTGGGTGCTAGCGTGGTGGGTTTCTATCATCGTCGGCTTCCACATCATCATTGGCCTTGCCATTCTTCTCCTTGGCAAGCTTGTCGATGAGCGTGCACTCCCCTGGTGCAGTGCAAGGCCTTATAAGTCCCGTGGTTGTGGTATTTGCATGGCCCGCTCATATGTTCTTCGCAGGTGCGACCCAGGCGTCTAATCTTGTTGTCCTAGCTCTGCTTCTTGACCCCTCCTTGGTCGTCCTTGTTTGTTGCCGCGACGAGGTCAAACTTTTGTTCATCTTTTCTCTTGCGGTCTCGGTTTCGATTCATGTTGTTGGATCCCGCGCCGAATGCGGGTTCCATGGCTTCTGAGGCTGAGCGATGCTATTGGGAGTAAGACCGAGGTAGAGACCTCTCCTCCGCTCTCACCTAGGCCGATCGCTTCGCCACAGCAGTCCCCCGCTGCGAGGTCCTTGATCTGTGGATAGGTAGAGGTCTGCATGTGACTCAGCAGATTCAAGCGTAATTGGATGCTGATGACCTGGGGATGAGAAACGCCATGCCGGTGGCTAAGCTTCGCGACAATGAGGCCACTACAGGTTATCTACAAAGCGTTTGAGATGGATCCGTACATGGTCATTACTACATCATGCGGATGGTGATCCAATAATACGGCAGCACGGGCTATGCACAATCAATTTGTATGGTGATCCAATAATAGGATATTTGTGTTGCATATTATCCTTTTTTGCCAGTTGTGGCTTTTCTGAAGGAAATATGCCCTAGAGGCAATAATAAAGTTATTATTTATTTCCTCATATCATGATAAATGTTTATTATTCATGCTAGAATTGTATTAACCGGAAACATGATACATGTGTGAATACATAGACAAACATATAGTCACTAGTATGCCTCTACTTGACTAGCTCATTAATCAAAGATGGTTATGTTTCCTAACCATAGACATGTGTTGTCATTTGATTAATGAGATCACATCATTAGGAGAATGATGTGATTGACATGACCCATCCCGTTAGCTTAGCACTTGATCGTTTAGTATTCTGCTATTGCTTTCTTCATGACTTATACTTGTTCCTGTAACTATGAGACTTACTGGGTGATTATAAAGGAGTACTACAGGTGTCTCCAAAGGTACATGTTGAGTTGGCGTATTTCGAGATTAGGTTTTGTCACTCCGATTGTCGGAGAGGTATCTCTGGGCCCTCTCGGTAATACTCATCACTTAAGCCTTGCAAGCATTATAACTAATGAGTTAGTTATGAGATGACGTATTACAGAACGAGTAAAGAGACTTGCCGGTAACGAGATTGAACTAGGTATTGGATACCGACGATCAAATCTCGGGCAAGTAACATACCGATGACAAAGGGAATAAAGTATGTTGTTATGCGGTTTGACCGATAAAGATCTTCGTAGAATATGTAGGAACCAATATGGGCATCCAGGTCCCGCTATTGGTTATTGACCGAGAATGGTTTTAGGTCATGTCTACATAGTTCTCGAACCCGTAGGGTCCGCACGCTTAACGTTTCGATGACAGTTTTATTATGAGTTTATAAGTTTTGATGTACCGAAGTTTGTTCGGAGTCCCGGATGTGATCACGGACATGACGAGGAGTCTCAAAATGGTCGAGACATAAAGATTGATATATTGGAAGCCTGTGTTTGGACATCAGAATGGTTCCGGGTGAAATCGGCATTTTATCGGAGTACCGGGAGGTTACCGGAACCCCCCCGGGGGGTTAATGGGCCTACATGGGCCAAGAGGGAGAAGAGGAAGGAGCCAGGAGGGGGCCGCGCACCCTTCCCCCTCCTAGTCCAAATAGGACAAGGGAAGGCGGCGCCCCTTTCCTTCCCTCCTCCTCCTCTTTCCCCTTCTCTCCTATTCCAACTTGGAAAGGGGAGTCCTACTCCCGTAGGAGTAGGACTCCCCCTTAGCGCGCCCCTTAGGCCGGCGGCCTCCCCCCGCTCCTTTATATACGGGGCGGGGGCACCCCATAGACACACAAGTTGATCTACGGATCGTTCCTTAGCCGTGTGCGGTGCCCCCTTCCACCATATTCCACCTCGGTCATATCGTCGCGGAGTTTAGGCGAAGCCCTGCGCCGGTAGAACATCATCATCATCACCACGCCGTCGTCCTGACGGAACTCATCTCCGGAGCCTTTGCTGGATCGGAGGGCCGGAGATCATCACCAAGCTGAACGTGTGCTGAACTCGGAGGCTCCGTACGTTCGGTGCTTGGATCGGTCGGATCGTGAAGACGTACGACTACATCAACCGCGTTGTGCTAACGCTTCCGCTTACGGTCTACGAGGGTACGTGGACGAACACTCTCCCCTCTCGTTGCTATATCATCACCATGATCTTGCGTGTGCGTAGGAATTTTTTTTGAAATTACTACGTTCCCCAACAGTGGTATCCGAGCCTAGGTTTTATGCGTTGATGTTATTGAAGGAAATATGCCCTAGAGGCAATAATAAAGTTATTATTTATTTCCTCATATCATGATAAATGTTTATTATTCATGCTAGAATTGTATTAACCGGAAACATGATACATGTGTGAATACATAGACAAACATATAGTCACTAGTATGCCTCTACTTGACTAGCTCATTAATCAAAGATGGTTATGTTTCCTAACCATAGACATCTGTTGTCATTTGATTAATGGGATCACATCATTAGGAGAATGATGTGATTGACATGACCCATTCCGTTAGCTTAGCACTTGATCGTTTAGTATTCTGCTATTGCTTTCTTCATGACTTATACATGTTCCTGTAACTATGAGAATTATGCAACTCCCGTTTACCGGAGGAACACTTTGGGTACTACCAAACGTCACAACGTAACTGGGTGATTATAAAGGAGTACTATAGGTGTCTCCGAAGGTACATGTTGAGTTGGCACATTTCGAGATTAGGTTTTGTCACTCCGATTGTCGGAGAGGTATCTCTTGGGCCCTCTCGGTAATACACATCACTTAAGCCTTGCAAGCATTTCAACTAATGAGTTAGTTGCGAGATGATGTATTACGGAACGAGTAAAGAGACTTGCCGGTAACGAGATTGAACTAGGTATTGGATACCGACGATCGAATCTCGGACAAGTAACATACCGATGACAAAGGGAACAACGTATGTTGTTGTGCGGTTTGACCGATAAAGATCTTCGTAGAATATGTAGGAACCAATATGGGCATCCAGGTCCCGCTATTGGTTATTGACCGGAGACGTGTCTCGGTCATGTCTACATTGTTCTCGAACCGTAGGGTCCACATGCTTAAGGTTTCGATGACAGTTATATTATGAGTTTATGTATTTTGATGTACCGAAGTTTGTTCGGAGTCCCGGATGTGATCACGGACATGACGAGGAGTCTCGGAATGGTCGAGACATAAAGATTGATATATTGGACGACTATATTCGGACACCGGAAAGGTTCCGGAAGTTTTCGGAGAAAACCGGAGTACCGGAGGGTTACCGGAACCCCCCGGGAAGTAATGGCCCTTGATGGGCCCTATTGGAGAAAGAGAGGGGCCGGCCAGGGCAAGTGGCGCACCCCCTCCCCTTGAGTCCGAATAGGACAAGGAAGGGGGGGGGACGGCGCCCCCCTTGCCTTCCCCCTCTCCTACTCCATCCTTCCCCCTCCCTCTTGGATTAGGAAAAGGAGGGGGAAACCTACTTGGAGTAGGTTTCCCCCCTAGGGCGCGCCACCCCTTGGGCCGGCCTCCTCCTCCCTCCCTCCTTTATATCTGAGGGGTAGGGGCACCCTAGACACACAAGTTGATCATTGAGATCGTTCCTTAGCCGTGTCGGTGCCCCCTCCACGATATTACACCTCGGTCATATTGTAGCGGTGCTTAGGCGAAGCCCTCGCAACAGAGAACATCAAGATCGTCCTGCCACGCCGTCGTCTTGACGGAACTCCCCCAGCGCCTCTGCTGGATCGGAGATCGGGGGTGCATCATCGAGCTGTACGTGTGTCAAGAACTCGGAGGTGCCGGAGTAACGGTGCTTGGATCGGTTGGACCGGAAGGACGTACGACTACTTCCTCTACGTTACGTCAACGCTTCCGCTTCGGTCTACGAGGGTACATAGACAACACTCTCCCCTCTCGTTGCTATGCATCACCATGATCTTGCGTGTGCGTAGGAAAATTTTGAAATTACTACGTTCCCCAACAGTGGCATCCGAGCTTAGGTTTTATGCATTGATGTTATATGCACGAGTAGAACACAAGTGAGTTGTGGATGATACAAGTCATACTGCCTACCAGCATGTTATACTTTGGTTCAGCGGTATTGTGAGATGAAGCGTCCCGGACCGACATTACGCGTACGCTTACGCGAGACTGGTTTCACCGTTACGAGCACTCGTGCTTAAAGGTGGCTGGCGGGTGTCTGTCTCTCTCACTTTAGTTGAACCAAGTGTGGCTACGCCCGGTCCTTGTGAAGGTTAAAACGGAGTCTATTTGATAAACTATCGTTGTGGTTTTGATGCGTAGGTAAGAACGGTTCTTGCTAAACCCGTAGCAGCCACGTAAAATTTGCAACAACAAAGTAGAGGACGTCTAACTTGTTTTTGCAAGGCATGTTGTGATGTGATATGGTCAAGACGTGATGCTATATTTTATTGTATGAGATGATCATGTTTTGTAACCGAAGTTATCGGCAATGGCGAGAGCCATATGGTTGTCGCTTTATTGTATGAAATGCAACGCATCTGTAATTGCTTTACTTTATCACTAAGCGGTAGCGATAGTCGTAGAAGCAATAGATGGCGTAACGACAACGATGCTACGATAGAGATCAAGGTGTCGCGCCCGTGGCGATGGTGATCACGACGGTGCTTGGAGATGGAATCACAAGCACAAGATGATGATGGCCATATCATATCACTTATATTGATTGCATGTGATGTTTATCCTTTATGCATCTTATCTTGCTTTGATTGACGGTAGCATTTTAAGATGATCTCTCACTAATTATCAAGAAGTGTTCTCCCTGAGTATGCACCGTTGCGAAAGTTCTTCGTGCACGAGACACCATGTGATGATCGGGTGTGATAGGCTCTACGTTCAAATACAACGGGTGCAAAACAGTTGCACACGCGGAATACTCAGGTTATACTTGACGAGCCTAGCATATACAGATATGGCCTCGGAACACGGAGACCGAAAGGTCGAGCGTGAATCATATAGTAGATATGATCAACATAGAGATGTTCACCATTGAAACTACTCCATCTCACGTGATGATCGGACATGGTTTAGTTGATTTGGATCACGTGATCACTTAGATGACTAGAGAGATGTCTGTCTAAGTGGGAGTCCTTAAGTAATATGATTAATTGAACTTAAATTTATCATGAACTTAGTATCTGATAGTATTTTGCTTGTCTATGTTTGTTTGTAGATAGATGGCTCGTGTTGTTGTTCCGTTGAATTTTAATGCGTTCCTTGAGAAAGCAAAGTTGAAAGATGATGGTAGCAATTACACGGACTGGGTCCGTAACGTGAGGATTATCCTCATTGCTGCACGGAAGAGTTACGTCCTGGAAGCACCGCTGGGTGCCAGGCCTGCTGCTGATGCAACTGACGACGTTAAGAACGTCTGGCAGAGCAAAGCTGATGACTACTCTATAGTTCAGTGTGCCATGCTTTATGGCTTAGAACCGGGTCTTCAACGACATTTTGAACGTCATGGAGCATATGAGATGTTCCAGGAGTTTAAGTTAATATTTCAAGCAAATGCCCGGATTGAGAGATATGAAGTCTCCAATAAGTTCTACAACTACAAGATGGAGGAGAACAGTTCTTCAGTGAGCATATACTCAAAATGTCTGGGTATAATAATCACTTGATTCAACTGGGAGTTAATCTTCCGGATGATAGCGTCATTGACAGAATTCTCCAATCACTGCCACCAAGCTACAAGAGCTTCGTGATGAACTATAATATGCAAGGGATGAACAAGACTATTCGAGCTCTTCGCGATCTTTGAAAGCAGCGGAGGTAGAAATCAAGAAGGAGCATCAAGTGTTGATGGTCAACAAGACCACTAGTTTCAAGAAGAAGGGCAAAGGGAAGAAGAAGGAACTTCAAAAGAACAGCAAGCAAGTTGCTGCTCAAGAGAAGAAACCCAAGTCTGGATCTAAGCACAAACCGAGTGCTTCTATTGCAAGCGATCGACATTTGAAGCGGAACTGCCCCAAGTATTTGGCGGATAAGAAGGATGGCAAAGTGAACAAAGGTATATGTGATATACATGTTATTGATGTGTACCTTACTAATGCTCGCAGTAGCACTTGGGTATTTGATACTGGTTCTGTTGCTAATATTTGCAACTCGAAACAGGGACTACGGATTAAGCGAAGATTAGCTAAGGACGAGGTGACAATGCGCGTGGGAAATGGTTCCAAAGTCGATGTGATCGCGGTCGGCACGCTACCTCTACATCTACCATCGGGATTAGTTTTAGACCTGAATAATTGTTATTTGGTGCCTGCGTTGAGCATGAACATTATATCTGGATCTTGTTTGATGCGAGACGGTTATTCATTTAAATCAGAGAATAATGGTTGTTCTATTTATATGAGTAATATCTTTTATGGTCATGCACCCTTGAAGAGTGGTCTATTTTTATTGAATCTCGATAGTAGTGATACACATATTCATAATGTTGAAACCAAAAGATGTAGAGTTGATAATGATAGTGCAACTTATTTGTGGCACTGCCGTTTAGGTCATATCGGTGTAAAACGCATGAAGAAACTCCATACTGATGGACTTCTGGAATCACTTGATTATGAATCACTTGGTACTTGCGAACCGTGCCTCATGGGCAAGATGACTAAAACACCGTTCTCCGGATCTATGGAGAGAGCAATAGATTTGTCGGAAATCATACATACAGATGTATGTGGCCCGATGAATGTTGAGGCTCGTGGCGGATATCGTTATTTTCTCACCTTCACAGATGATTTGAGCAGATACGAGTATATCTACTTAATGAAGCACAAGTCTGAAACATTTGAAAAGTTCAAAGAATTTCAGAGTGAAGTAGAAAATCATCATAACAAGAAAATAAAGTTTCTACGATCTGATCGTGGAGGAGAATATTTGAGTTCTGAGTTTGGTTTACATTTGAAACAATGCGGAATAGTTTCAAACTCACGCCACCGAACACCACAACGAAATGGTGTGTCCGAGCGTCAGTCGTACTTTACTTGATATGGTACGATCTATGATGTCTCTTACTGATTTACCGCTATCAATTTGGGGTTATGCTTTAGAGACGGCCGCATTCACGTTAAATAGGGCACCATCAAAATCCGTTGAGACGACGCCTTATGAACTGTGGTTTGGCAAGAAACCAAAGTTGTCGTTTCTTAAAGTTTGGGGCTGCGATGCTTATGTGAAGAAACTTCAACCAGATAAGCTCGAGCCCAAATCGGAGAAATGTGTCTTCATAGGATACCCAAAGGAGACTATTGGGTACACCTTCTATCACAGATCTGAGGGCAAGATTTTCGTTGTTAAATTCGGATCCTTTCTAGAGAAGGAGTTTGTCTCGAAAGAAGTGAGTGGGAGGAAAGTAGAACTTGATGAGATAACTGTATCTACTCCCTTATTGGAAGGTAGTTCATCACATGAACCGGTTCCTGTGACAACTACACCAATTAGTGAGGAAGCTAATGATATTGATCATGAAACTTGAGATCAAGTTTCTCTCGAACCTCGTGGGTCTACGAGTAAGATCCGCACTGAGTGGTACGGCAATCCTATTCGGAAGTCATGTTACTTGACCATGATGAACCTACGAACTATGAGGAAGCGATGATGAGCCCAGATTCCATAAAATGGCTAGAGGCCATGAAATCTGAGATGGGATCCATGTATGAAAACAAAGTATGGACTTTCGTTGACTTGCCCGATGATCGGCAAGCAATTGAGAATAAATGGATCTTTAAGAAGAAGACTGACGCTGATGGTAATGTAACTGTCTATAAAGCTCGACTTGTTGCGAAAGGTTTTCGACAAGTTCAAGGGGTTGACTACGATGAGACTTTCTCACCCGTAGCGATGCTTAAGTCTGTCTGAATCATGTTAGCTATTGCTGCATTTCATGATTATGAAATTTGGCAAATGGATGTCAAGACTGCATTCTTGAATGGATTTCTAGAAGAAGAGTTGTATATGATGCAACCGGAAGGTTTTGTTGATCCAAAAGGTGCTGACAAAGTGTGCAAGCTCCAGCGTTCCATTTATGGACTGGTGCAAGCATCTCGGAGTTGGAATAAACGCTTTGATAGTGTGATCAAGGCATATGGTTTTATACAGACTTTTGGAGAAGCCTGTATTTACAAGAAAGTGAGTGGGAGCTCTGTAGCATTTCTAGTTTTATATGTAGATGACATATTGTTAATTGGAAATGATATAGAATTTCTGGATAGCATAAAGGGATACTTGAATAAAAGTTTTTCGATGAAAGACCTCGGTGAAGCTGCTTATATATTGGGCATCAAGATCTATAGAGATAGATCAAGACGCTTAATAGGACTTTCACAAAGCACATACCTTGACAAGATTTTGAAAAAGTTCAAAATGGATCAGGCAAACAAAGGATTCTTGCCTGTGCTACAAGGTGTGAAGTTGAGTCAAACTCAATGCCCGACCACAGCAGAAGATAGAGAGAAAATGAAAGGTGTTCCCTATGCTTCAGCCACAGGCTCTATCATGTATGCAATGCTGTGTACCAGACCTGACGTATGCTTAGCAATAAGCTTGGCAGAAGGTACCAAAGTAATCCAGAGTGGATCATCGGACAGCGGTCAAGAACATCTGAAATACGAAAAGGACTAAGGATATGTTTCTCGTATATGGAGGTGACAAAGAGCTAGTCGTAAATGGTTACGTCGATGCAAGCTTTGACACCGATCCGACGATTCTAAATCGCAAACCGGATACGTGTTTATATTAAGCGGTGGAGCTGTGAGTTGGTGCAGTTCTAAACAAAGCGTCATGGCGGGATCTACATGTGAAGCGGAGTATATAGCTGCTACTTCAAGCAGCAAATGAAGGAGTCTGGATGAAGGAGTTCATTTCCGATCTAGGTGTCATACCTAGTGCATCGGGACCAATGAAGATCTTCGTGACAATCTTATCGCAATTGCCTTCTCAAAGGAATCCAGATTTCACAAGAGGACCAAGCACATCAAGAGACGCTTCAATTCCATTCGGGACCAAGTCCAAGTGGGAGACATAGAGATTTGCAAGATACATACGGATCTGAATGTTGCAGATCCGTTGACTAAGCCTCTCTCACGAGCAAAACATGATCAACACCAAGACTCCATGGGTGTTAGAATAATTACTATGTAATCTAGATTATTGACTCTAGTGCAAGTGGGAGACCGAAGGAAATATGCCCTAGAGGCAATAATAAAGTTATTATTTATTTCCTCATATAATGATAAATGTTTATTATTCATGCTAGAATTGTATTAACCGGAAACATGATACATGTGTGAATACATAGACAAACATATAGTCACTAGTATGCCTCTACTTGACTAGCTCATTAATCAAAGATGGTTATGTTTCCTAACCATAGACATGTGTTGTCATTTGATTAATGGGATCACATCATTAGGAGAATGATGTGATTGACATGACCCATTCCGTTAGCTTAGCACTTGATCGTTTAGTATTCTGCTATTGCTTTCTTCATGACTTATACATGTTCCTGTAACTATGAGAATTATGCAACTCCCGTTTACCGGAGGAACACTTTGGGTACTACCAAACATCATAACGTAACTGGGTGATTATAAAGGAGTACTACAGGTGTCTTCGAAGGTACATGTTGAGTTGGCACATTTCAAGATTAGGTTTTGTCTCTCCGATTGTCGGAGAGGTATCTCTTGGGCCCTCTCGGTAATACACATCACTTAAGCCTTGCAAGCATTTCAACTAATGAGTTAGTTGCGAGATGATGTATTACGGAACGAGTAAAGAGACTTGCCGGTAACGAGATTGAACTAGGTATTGGATACCGACGATCGAATCTCGGACAAGTAACATACCGATGACAAAGGAACAACGTCGTTGTTGTGCGGTTTGACCGATAAAGATCTTCGTAGAATATGTAGGAACCAATATGGGCATCCAGGTCCCGCTATTGGTTATTGACCGAGACGTGTCTCGGTCATGTCTACATTGTTCTCGAACCGTAGGGTCCACACGCTTAAGGTTTCGATGATGGTTATATTATGAGTTTATGTATTTTGATGTACGAAGTTTGTTCGAGTCCGGATGTGATCACGGACATGACGAGGAGTCTTGGAATGGTCGAGACATAAAGATTGATATATTGGACGACTATATTCGGACACGGAAAGGTTCGGAAGTTTTGGAGAAAACCGAGTACCGGAGGTTACCGAACCCCCGGGAAGTAATGGGCCTTGATGGGCCCTATTGGAGAAAGAGAGGGCGGCCAGGGCAAGTGGCGCGCCTCCCTTGAGTCCGAATAGGACAGGAAGGGGCGGCGCCCCTTCCTTCCCCTCTCCTACTCCTTCCTTCCCCTCCCTCTTGGATTAGGAAAAGGAGGGGGAAACCTACTTGGAGTAAGTTTCCCCCCCCAGGGAGCGCCACCCCTGGGGCCGGCCTCCTCCTCCCTCCCTCCTTTATATACGAGGGTAGGGGGGCACCCTAGACACACAAGTTGATCATTGAGATCGTTCCTTAGCCGTGTGCGGTGCCCCCCTCCACGATATTACACCTCGGTCATATTGTAGCGGTGCTTAGGCGAAGCCCTACAACAGGAGAACATCAAGATCGTCACCACGCCGTCGTTCTGACGGAACTCCCCCCCGCGCCTCTACTGGATCGGAGATCGGGGGTGCGTCATCGAGCTGTACGTGTGTCAAGAACTCGGAGGTGCCGGAGTAACGGTGCTTGGATCGGTTGGACCGGGAGGACGTACGACTACTTCCTCTATGTTGCGTCAACGCTTCCCCTTCGGTCTACGAGGGTACGTAGACAACACTCTCCCCTCTCGTTGCTATGCATCACCATGATCTTGCGTGTGCGTAGGAAAATTTTGAAATACTACGTTCCCCAATAGTTATATGCACGAGTAGAACACAAGTGAGTTGTGGGCGATACAAGTCATACTGCTTACCAGCATGTCATACTTTGGTTCAGCGGTATTGTGAGATGAAGCGGCCCGGACCGACATTACGCGTACGCTTACGCGAGACTAGTTTCACCGTTACGAGCACTCGTGCTTAAAGGTGACTGGCTGGTGTCTGTCTCTCTCACTTTAGCTGAATCGAGTGTGGCTACGCCCGGTCCTTGCGAAGGTTAAAACAGCACCAACTTGACGAACTATCGTTGTGGTTTTTGATGCGTAGGTAAGAACGGTTCTTGCTAAGCCCATAGCAGCCACGTAAAATTTGCAACAACAAAGTAGAGGACGTCTAACTTGTTTTTGCAGGGCATGTTGTGATGTGATATGGTCAAGACGTGATGCTATATTTTATTGTATGAGATGATCATGTTTTGTAACCGGTTATCGGCAATCGGCGGGAGCCATATGGTTGTCGCTTATTGTATGAAATGCAACGCTACTGTAATTGCTTTACTTTATCACTAAGCGGTAGCGATAGTCGTAGAAGCAATAGATGGCGTAACGACAACGATGCTACGATGGAGATCAAGGTGTCGCGCCGATGACGATGGTGATCATGACGGTGCTTCGAAGATGGAGATCACAAGCACAAGATGATGATGGCCATATCATATCACTTATATTGATTGCATGTGATGTTTATCCTTTATGCATCTTATCTTGCTTTGATTGACGGTAGCATTTTAAGATGATCTCTCACTAATTATCAAGAAGTGTTCTCCCGAGTATGCACCGTTATGAAAGTTCTTCGTCTTTGAGACACCACGTGATGATCGGGTGTGATAGGCTCTACGTTCAAATACAACAGGTGCAAAACAGTTGCACACGCGGAATACTCAGGTTATACTTGACGAGCCTAGCATATACAGATATGGCCTCGGAACACGGAGACCGAAAGGTCGAGCGTGAATCATATAGTAGATATGATCAACATAGAGATGTTCACCATTAAAACTACTCCATCTCACGTGATGATCGGACATGGTTTAGTTGATTTGGATCACGTGATCACTTAGATGACTAGAGAGATGTCTGTCTAAGTGGGAGTTCTTAAGTAATATGATTAATTAAACTTAAATTTATCATGAACTTAGTACCTGATAGTATTTTGCTTGTCTATGTTTGTTTGTAGATAGATGCTCGTGCTGTTGTTCCGTTGAATTTTAATGCGTTCCTTGAGAAAGCAAAGTTGAAAGATGATGGTAGCAATTACACGGACTGGGTCCGTAACCTGAGGATTATCCTCATTGCTGCACGTAAAAGTTACGTCCCGAAGCACCGCTGGGTGCCGAACCTCGCTGCTGATGCAACTGACGACGTTAAGAACGTCTGGCAGAGCAAACCTGATGACTACTCGACAGTTCAATGTGCCATGCTTTACGGCTTAGAACCGGGTCTTCAACGATGTTTTGAACGTCATGGAGCATATGAGATGTTCCAGGAGTTAAAGTTAATATTTCAAGAAAATGCCCGGATTGGGAGATATGAAGTATCCAATAAGTTCTACAGCTGCAAGATGGAGGAGAATAGTTCACAAGGTGAGCATATACTCAAAATGTCCGGGTATAATAATCACTTGATTCAACCGGGAGTTAATCTTCCGGATGATAGCGTCATTGATGAATTCTCCAATCACGCCACCAAGCTACAAGAGCTTCGTGATGAACTATAATATGCAAGGGATGAACAAGACTATTCCCGAGCTCTTCGCGATCTTGAAAGCATGGAGGTAGAAATCAAGAAGGAGCATCAAGTGTTGATGGTCAACAAGACCACTAGTTTCAAGAAGAAGGGCAAAGGGAAGAAGAAGGGAACTTCAAAAGAACGGCAAGCAAGTTGCTGCTCAAGAGAAGAAACCCAAGTCCGGACCTAAGCCTGAAACTAAGTGCTTCTCTGCAAGCGCATCGACATCGGAAGCGGAACTGCCCCAAGTATTTGGTGGATAAGAAGGATGGCAAAGTGAACAAAGGTATATGTGATATACATGTTATTGATGAGTACCTTACTAATGCTCGCAGAGCACCTGGTATTTGATATGGTTACATTGCTAATATTTGCAACTCGAAGCAGGGACTACGGATTAGCGAAGATTAGCTAAGGACGAGGTGACGATCTTGCGTGGGAAATGGTTCCAAAGTCGATGTGATCGCGGTCGGCACGCTACCTCTACATCTACCATCGGGATTAGTTTTAGACCTAAATAATTGTTATTTGGTGCTGCGTTGAGCATGAACATTATATCGGGATCTTGTTTGATGCGAGGCGGTTATTCATTTAAATCGAGAGAATAATGGTTGTTCTATTTATATGAGTAATATCTTTTATGGTCATGCACCCTTGAAGAGTGGTCTATTTTTATTGAATCTCGATAGTAGTGATACACATATTCATAGTGTTGAAACCAAAAGATGCAGAGTTGATAATGATAGTGCAACTTATTTGTGGCACTGCCGTTTAGGTCATATCGGTGTAAAACGCATGAAGAAACTCCATACTGATGGGCTTTTGGAATCACTTTATTATGAATCACTTGGTACTTGCAAACCGTGCCTTATGGGCAAGATGACTAAAACACCGTTCTCCGATACTATGGAGAGAGCAACAGATTTGTTGGAAATCATACATACAGATGTATGTGGTCCAATGAATGTTGAGGCTCGTGTCGGATATCATTATTTTCTCACCTTCACAGATGATTTGAGAAGATATGGGTATATCTACTTAATGAAACACAAGTCTGAAACATTTGAAAAGTTCAAAGAATTTCAGAGTGAAGTGGAAAATCATCGTAACAAGAAAATAAAGTTTCTACGATCTGATCGTGGAGGAGAATATTTGAGTTACGTGTTTGGTCTGCACTTGAAACAATGCGGGATAGTCTCGCAACTCACGCCACCTGGAACACCACAACGCAATGGTGTGTCCGAACGTCGTAATCGTACTTTACTTGATATGGTGCGATCTATGATGTCTCTTACCGATCTACCGCTATCGTTTTGGGGTTATGCTTTAAAGACGGCCGCATTCACGTTAAATAGGGCACCATCAAAATCCGTTGAGACGACGCCTTATGAACTGAGGTTTGGTAAGAAACCAAAGTTGTCGTTTCTTAAAGTTTTGGGCTGCGATGCTTATGTGAAGAAACTTCAACCAGATAAGCTCGAACCTAAATCGGAGAAATGTGTCTTCATAGGATACCCAAAAGAGACTATTGGGTACACCTTCTATCACAGATCTGAGGGAAAGATTTTCGTTGCTAAATTCGGATCCTTTCTAGAGAAGGAGTTTCTCTCGAAAGAAGTGAGTGGGAGGAAAGTAGAACTTGATGAGATAACTGTATCTACTCCTTTATTGGAAGGTAGTTCATCACAAGAACCGGTTCTGTGACAACTACACCAATTAGTGAGGAAGCTAATGATATTGATCATGAAACTTCAGATCAAGTTTCTCTTGAACCTCGTGAGGTCTACTAGAGTAAGATCCGCACTGAGTGGTACGTCAATCCTATTCTGGAAGTCATGTTACTTGACCATGATGAACCTACGAACTATGAGGAAGCGATGATGAGCCCAGATTCCGCAAAATGGTTAGAGGCCATGAAATCTGAGATGGGATCCATGTATGAAAACAAAGTATGGACTTTGGTTGACTTGCCCGATGATCGGCAAGCCATTGAGAATAAATGGATCTTTAAGAAGAAGACCGACGATGGTAATGTAATCGTCTATAAAGCTCGACTTGTTGCGAAAGGTTTTCGACAAGTTCAAGGGGTTGACTACGATGAGACTTTCTCACCCGTAGCGATGCTTAAGTCTGTCCGAATCATGTTAGCTATTGCTGCATTTCATGATTATGAAATTTGGCAAATGGATGTCAAAACTGCATTCTTGAATGGATTTCTAGAAGAAAAGTTGTATATGATGCAGCCGGAAGGTTTTGTTGATCCAAAAGGTGCTAACAAAGTGTGCAAGCTCCAGCGTTCCATTTATGGACTGGTGCAAGCATCTCGGAGTTGGAATAAACGCTTTGATAGTGTGATCAAAGCATATGGTTTTATACTGAGACTTTTGGAGAAGCTTTGTAGTTACAAGAAAGTGAGTGGGAGCTCAGAGCATTTCTAGTTTTATATGTAGATGACATATTATTAATTGGAAATGATATAGAATTTCTGGATAGCATAAAGGGATACTTGACTAAAAGTTTTTCAATGAAAGACCTTGGTGAAGCTGCTTATATATTGGGCATAAGGATCTATGGAGATAGATCAAGACGCTTAATAGGACTTTCACAAAGCACATACCTTGACAAAATTTTGAAAAATTTCAAAATGGATCAGGCAAAGAAAGGGTTCTTGCTTGTGCTACAAGGTGTGAAGTTGAGTCAAACTAAATGCCCGACCACAGCAGAAGATAGAGAGAAAATGAAAGATGTTCCCTATGCTTCAGCCATAGGCGCTATCATGTATGCAATGATGTGTACCAGTTCGACGATGCTTAGCAATAAGCTTAGCAGAAGGTACCAAAGTAATCCAGAGTGGATCACTGGACAGCGGTCAAGAACATCCTGAAATACCTGAAAAGGACTAAGGATATGTTTCTCGTATATGGAGGTGACAAAGAGCTAGTCGTAAGAGGTTACGTTGATGCAAGCTTTGACACTGATCCGGACGATTCTAAATCGCAAACCGGATACGTGTTTATATTAAACGGTGGAGCTGTGAGTTGGTGCAGTTCTAAACAAAGCGTCGTGGCGGGATCTACATGTGAAGCGGAGTATATAAGTAGCTGCTTCTGAAGCAGCGACTGAAGGAGTCTGGATGAAGGAGTTCATTTCCGATCTAGGTGTCATACCTAGTGCATCGGGACCAATGAAGATCTTCTGTGACAATACTGGTGCAATTGCCTTGGCAAAGGAATCCAGATTTCACAGGAGGACCAAGCACATCAAGAGACGCTTCAATTCCATTCGGGACCAAGTCCAAGTGGGAGACATAGAAATTTGCAAGATACATACGGATCTGAATGTTGTAGACCCGTTGACTAAGCCTCTCTCACGAGCAAAACATGATCAACACCAAGACTCCATGGGTGTCAGAATCATTACTATGTAATCTAGATTATTGACTCTAGTGCAAGTGGGAGACTGAAGGAAATATGCCCTAGAGGCAATAATAAAGTTATTATTTATTTCCTCATATCATGATATATGTTTATTATTCATGCTAGAATTGTATTAAACGGAAACATGATACATGTGTGAATACATAGACAAACATATAGTCACTAGTATGCCTCTACTTGACTAGCTCATTAATCAAAGATGGTTATGTTTCCTAACCATAGACATGTGTTGTCATTTGATTAATGAGATCACATCATTAGGAGAATGATGTGATTGACATGACCCATCCCGTTAGCTTAGCACTTGATCGTTTAGTATTCTGCTATTGCTTTCTTCATGACTTATACATGTTCCTGTAACTATGAGAATTATGCAACTCCCGTTTACCGGAGGAACACTTTGGGTACTACCAAACGTCACAACGTAACTGGGTGATTATAAAGGAGTTAACTGGGTGATTATAAAGGAGTACTACAGGTGTCTCCAAAGATACATGTTGAGTTGGCGTATTTCGAGATTAGGTTTTATCACTCCGATTGTCGGAGAGGTATCTCTGGGCCCTCTCGGTAATACTCATCACTTAAGCCTTGCAAGCATTATAACTAATGAGTTAGTTATGAGATGACGTATTGAGCGAGTAAAGAGACTTGCGTAACGAGATTGAACTAGGTATTGGATACCGACGATCAAATCTCGCAAGTAACATACCGATGACAAAGGAACAAAGTATGTTGTTATGCGGTTTGACCGATAAAGATCTTCGTCGAATATGTAGGAACCAATATGGGCATCCAGGTCCCGCTATTGGTTATTGACCGAGAATGGTTTTAGGTCATGTCTACATAGTTCTCGAACCCGTAGGGTCCGCACGCTTAACGCTTCGATGACAGTTTTATTATGAGTTTATAAGTTTTGATGTACCAAGTTTGTTCGAGTCCGGATGTGATCACGGACATGACGAGGAGTCTTGGAATGGTAGAGACATAAAGATTGATATATTGGAAGCCTGTGTTTGGACATCGGAATGGTTCGGGTGAAATCGGCATTTTACCGAGTACCGGAGGTTACGGAACCCCGGGGTTAATGGGCCTACATGGGCCAAGAGGGAGAAGAGGAAGGAGCCAGGAGGGGGCCGCGCGCCCCTCACCCTCCTAGTCCGAATAGGACAAGGGAAGTGGGGCGGCGCCCCCCCTTTCCTTCCCCTCCTCCTCCTCTTTCCCCCTTCTCTCCTATTCCAACTTGGAAAAGGGGAGTCCTACTCCCGGTAGGAGTAGGACTCCCCCCTTGGCGCGCCCCCTTAGGTCGGCGGCCTCCTCCCCCCTGGCTCCTTTATATACGGGGGCGAGGGGCACCCCATAGACACACAAGTTGATCTACGGATCGTTCCTTAGCCGTGTCGGTGCCCCTTCCACCATATTCCACCTCGGTCATATCGTCATGAGTTTAGGTGAAGCCCTGCGCCGGTAGAACATCATCATCGTCACCACGCCGTCGTGCTGACGGAACTCATCTCCGGAGCCTTTGCTGGATCGGAGGGCCGGAGATCGTCATCAAGCTGAACGTGTGCTGAACTCGGAGGCTCCGTACGTTCGGTGCTTGGATCGGTCGGATCGTGAAGACGTACGACTACATCAACCGCGTTGTGCTAACGCTTCCGCTTACAGTCTACGAGGGTACGTGGACGAACACTCTCCCCTCTCGTTGCTATATCATCACCATGATCTTGTGTGTGCGTAGGAATTTTTTTTGAAATTACTACGTTCCCCAACAATTTTGTCATATAATTTTTATTGTTTACTGAAGCTTTTACTTGGAATTTTTTTTGCGAGATAAAGTGGGTTTTATTCCTTAGTAATAGTGTTACAGTCAGCTAATACAAGATTTGAGACACTATCTAGCATATGGCGCAACCAACAAGCAGTGCTACCACCAGATCTATCAATATTAGCTAGACAATGAGCGACCCTATTTTGCTTACGCTCAATCTTTAACGGAATAAACCCACGCAAATTCAGGAGCTTCTTGATTTCCAATATGTCCATAGGTGGGGCGGTAGAGCGAATCATCTGCCAACGCAGCAATAGCAATGGAACTGTTGGCATGTACCATTATAGGAAGGTCCGACCACTGTATGCTAAGTGACATGCCTTCCTGTATAGCACTACTGCCTCCAAAGGCGGAGCTACGTTGGAGCAAAACTATGCCATGGCCCGCCCAATCCAAAGCAATTGCATGAGTAATATGCTACTTAGTGAGCAAAAACAACGCCTATGTACAAGTTAAAACATAGGTTGGCCCGCCCTGACTTTATGTTGTAGCTCCGCTGCTGACTGCCTCGAGGGCGTCTTGACAGTGGAACAAAAATGAACGCTGATATACACATGATATACTTTGGACGATTTGCAGACGATGGTACGCATCAAGCCGTCCATACGCAGGGCAAAAGGGGACAGCACCGTTCAATCCTCTGTCGTGCAAAGTTCGGCCGGCCACTGTCGTCCTCCCAGTGGTTTCGAACAAAAATCTGTACGCTGAAATAATCATTGTATCCTCAAGAGTCCCTCAACACCATGCCCGCACCTACTTCGCCGGTTTCTTTAATGTAGGTACATCCACTGATAGAGCAGCCCAACCAGGCGGTGGCTTGGGGCAGGGAGTCTTTTGCTTGGCCGCTCGAACAGGGGCAGGCTCATTCACGTACAGTTGTGACTTGCCTTTGATCAACTCCTCGGCACTGTGCTTCTTTGCCTGATCATAGGACAATAAATACTACACAAAAATGAGCGAGATATATCTGTTGGAGGCACAACATTACTGTGAACCAAATCATTGCAAATACTCCAGATCCTCCAAAGTAGCATAATAATCATTGCACGAACATTCTCCCCTTGGGCAGACAACAGACTGAGTAGCCATTCAGGCCATGTATCGAGCAGTAGATCATTCGCAGGTAATGGCCAGACCTGTCTCATCTCGCCCCATAGAGCCACTACATGCGGGCATAAAATAATAGCATGGAAGGAATCTTCCATGTTGGCACCGCAGAGCAGACATCCTTCCTGTACATCATCGATACGATGCTTCAGTTTACAACTTTACATGCATTTGTGGGCAATGCATTAACAGCAACCTTCCATGCATGCATTCTCATTTTGTGCAGTACATTTGCCTTCCAAACCAGGTTCCAGTGGGAACGATCTCCATTGTGATTTGAACTACTGGCGCCTGAATTATGTTGTTGTACATGCTCCTATATCGCTAACTGGTAGGCCCTCTTTACAGAGAACTGACCAAACTTGCCCGGGAACCAAGAAATAAAATCATCCTGCTGGCTCGGTGAGGTACGTATACCTCGGATAATATGGACATCAGCAGGCCGGCATAAAGTGAGCATTAAGCCAATCCATGTTCCAAGTCCCGTTGTGATAGGCTCTACTTGAGGATCTATTAAGCAATAGCAATTATCTGGATACAACTCGATCGGTTACAGGAATGGGGGAGGAAGAACTAGGGTTCGTGTAGAGGAAAGTAGGTAGCCGCCACCGCCGGGTTTCGTTGATCCACTGGATGGTTCTCCTGGTCGGGGCTGGTGGAGTTAAGTAGCAAACTGGCTGGGCCTATTGGACTCACTCCGGCCCAGCCACTCTTGTGTTGACCTTGGCATGTCGACGAGGCCGGCCCGTGCCTGATCCGTTGCTGCTAGTTCTTGGGGCCGGCATGTCAGGGGCAGGGACGCTGACATCCCCCCTTCTTGTGTTGAGGCTTGACCCCAAGCCTCCACTTGAGGGAACTTGTCGAAGAGCGCGGCCTTGTCCACCCAGGTGGTGCCCAGCGTGGATTCCGGTGGCCACCATACCTGCACTTGCTCGATCATCGCGCCTGCCGTCTTGCACCAGCGTGTTTGAAGGATCTCCACTAGTACAGCCTTTGTGTTTTGCTCCACTGGCAATTGTGACGACATTTCCATTCCTGGGAGGAGTGCGCGACAAAGCAAGGAAACGTGGAAGACCGGGTGCACCGTGGCACCAGGAGGTAGTTGCAGCTTGTAGGCGACGTCGTTTATCTTGCCGATGACTGGGAATGGCCCAAAAAACTTGAAGGAGAGCTTGTGATTTGCTCGTGGAGCGACAGAAGCTTGGATGTAAGGTTGCAGCTTGAGGTAGACTTTGTCCCCCACCTCAAATTGTCTCCAAGATCGTTTCTTGCCAGCTTGCGTCTTCATGCATTGACGTGCTCGGTTTAAATGCTGTCGGAGAATGTTCTGAATGATTGTTCTTTCTTACAACCAAGACTGCAACGATTGCACTGAACAGTCCTCCGATGCTGTGACACCCCACTAGCGTGGCTCATGACCAAACAGGGCTTTGAAAGGAGACATACCAATAGCAGAGTGGTGAGATGAATTGTACCAGAATTGTGCCATAGGTATCCAGTAGCTCCAGCGCTTCGGGCAAGCGTGTGTAAAACACCACAGGTACGTTTCCAGGCACTGCTTGACACGTTCCGTTTGTCCGTCAGTTTGCGGATGATTGGCCGTGCTGAGACGAAGTTCTGAACCTGCGTGCTTGAAGAGCTCTTGCCAGAAGTGGCTTCTGAAGACAGGGTCGCGATCCGAGACGATTGCACCCGGTAGCCAATGCAGCTTGTAAATTTGGTTCATGTAGAGGAGGGCCACTTTGGCTGTGGTGTAGGGATGGGCCAATGGGAGGAAGTGCGCAAACTTGGTACGCTTGTCCACAATCACCAGGAGGCAGTTGAGTTGAGCTGATTGGGGTAACCCGTCGATGAAGTCCATGGAGATCATCTCGCAGGGAGCCGTGGGGATGGGAAGTGGCTGGAGGAGTCCCGGAGAAGCAGCACGGTCCGGTTTCGCTTGTTGGCAAATTGTACAACAGCGAATGTATTGGTCAACGTGTGTCTTCATCTTCGACCATGCAAACAGGCGTATGATACGACGGTAGGTTGCTGGGATCCCGGAGTGACCTCCCACATGATTGTTGTGGAAGGCATTGATGATGCGCTGCTGCCATGCTGTCGAACCCCCCAGCCAAATTCGCCCGCGGAATCGCGGAACCCCTTGGGTAAGAGAGAAACGACCCTTCGGATCTGCCCGGATTGCGAGTTGTTCCAAGAGTTTCTGAGCTTGCGGGTTGGAGTTGTAGTTGGCCACAATATCATCCAACCATGCTGGTTGGCAGGAAGTGACCACTGCTAGTGTCTCTGTTGGTTCAGCTCTTGAAAGGGCATCTGCTGCATTGTTTTCTGCCCCTTTTGTATCTGATGGAATATTGGAGGCCAAGCAATTTTGTGAAAGCCTTTTGCTGCCAGGGTGTCGAGACCGCTATTCTTCCAAGTGAATCAAGCTCTTTTGATCGGTGAGGATGGCAAACTCTCCATGTTGCAGGTACGGACGCCATTGGTCCACAGCGACGATTACTGCCAGGTATTCTTTCTCATATGTGGACAATCCCTGATAGCGTGGCACCAATGCTTTGCTCATGAAAGCTATTGGGTTCCCTCCTTGTTGAAGCACTGCACCGATTCCTCGGTCGCTGGCATCCGTCTCGACACAGAACGGCTTGGTGAAATCCAGCAGTGGTGGGACTGGGGCTGTGCTTAGCTGAGATTTGAGGAGTTGAAACGTTGTTTCTGTGTGCTGAATCCATACAAACGGTACCCATTTATTGAGGAGATTGAAGAGTGGTCATGCAATGACTCCAAAGTTGCGTACAAAGCGCCTGTAGATGCATCAAAATAAGCAAACAACACACGAAAAATAGAATCTGTCAAAAACAGAACAGTCTGTAGCAATCTGTAACTAACGCAAACTTATGGAACTCTAAATCTGTCAAAAATAGAATCTGTCAAAAATAGGAAGTCCTGGAAAATTTGTTTATTGATCAGCAGAAAAAAGAATCAACGCAAAAGCATGTTCCTGTGATTTAACAAAACTAAATTCGTGCGTGCAAAGTTTCTGTTTTTCAGCAGAATCAAATCAACTATCATCATAGGTTATCCTATAGGTTCTACTTGGCACAAACACTAATTAAAAGATAAAAACACATCTAAACAGAAGGTAGATGCAAGATTTATTACTAAACAGGAACAAAAACAAAAAAACACAAAGAAAAGGTTGCCTCCCAACTAGCGCTATCGTTTAACGCCCTAGCTAGGCATAAAAGCGAAGATAGATCTAACGAGTGCCGTCCTTGGCACTAAATTCATAAGTAGCCCGCATGATAGATTCATAAGGTAATTTGACTTTCTTTCTTGGAAAGTGCTCCATGCCTTTCTTTAGCGGAAACTGGAATCTAATATTCCCTTCCTTCATATCAATAATCGCGCCAATCGTTCTAAGGAAAGGTCTACCAAGAATAATAGGGCAAGAAAGATTGCAATCTATATCAAGAACGATAAAATCCACGGGCACCAAATTTCTATCCAACAATGATAACATCATTGATCCTTCCCATTGGCTTTTTAATGGTGGAATCCATAAAGTGCAAATTTAAAGGGCAATCACACTACAAGGATCCGGGTCTATTGCAACAAAATAGTTCATTGCAATACATGCCGATTTGTGGCGATAAGTACCTATTTCCACAAAACAACATTCGTTGGCAACCGTTGCGACTGGACACATGGTAATAGGTTATTGCCACGAAAAAGCAATCATGGCAATAAAGTGCGCTATTGCAACAACCATGTGGGAAGTTGCCACATGTTTTCTCGTGGCAACACTGACTTGATGCCACAATCTGCTTTGTGGAGATAGCTTTAATGCAACATGTAACGAATCATGGCGACTGATAGCTTGTGGCGATAGGCATTTGTGGCAACAACCTATGCCAACGACATTCGTTTCGTGGCGCATACTCTTCCGTGGCAATAGGCAATTGTGGCAATAAACTATGGCAACCATCCTTGTTTTCATGGCATTAGGCATTTTGCTACGAACCGCTACACTTGTGGCATTAACTTATGGCAACAAATATTCCAGTCGTCGTAATAGGAAATTGCAACATACCAGTTTTGGTGGTGATAAATAGGTATCACAACGGGTGAAATGTTTGTAGCAAAAAACTATTGCGACAATTTAAACTTTTCGTGGTGCTAACATGTGGTGCTAACATGTGGCAACCGAAAGTGGGTTGTTGTAATAGCCTATTGCAACCGTAAAAAAAATACAGGCATTCAATTACAATATTCAAAACCATATGTATATTATGTAGATTTATAAAATTCATAATTCTCATAGCAAATATCCATCAAATGAAACTCATATGTAATTTAGCCATCCTAATTAAGTGCCAAGACTAAACTGTCCGTGATCTAGAGTCCAATCAAGCTAGTTCTTTGGATCCTGCAATCAAGACATAAAAAAATTAGTTCTAGTTCATGAGTCCAACATAACATACGCTATACAATTATTCCGGCCCCATTGTTAAAAAGAATTATCGCTAGACTAACAGGAGTGATACTGTGTCAAGCAAGTAACTGGGGGATCAGAACAGTTTCACAAGTAAATGTCTAAAGCACAAGCACAAGTACATGTACTAAAAGCTTCTTGATTTAAGTTGTGACTCAATCTATAGTTTCAGTTAAGTTCATGTCCCTAGCTAGCACATTTTTTTAAGCTATGACTCACAAATATGGTATGAAACTGAAACCTGCAGAAACCTATAATCCAATGTCTTATATTTTGATACGGAGGGAGTACATTACAAAAATATGGTACGAAACTGAAAGGTATTTGTTAAGCTATGAAATAAAAAAATTATTATGACATTGGTACATGTTTTAGAATTAGATTTAGTAAAAACCCAAAAATGTTAGATCATTCAGCAACTTCTTTGTAACTAAAGCTAAAAGTTCAGGTGGCTTAACCTTCTTAGGAGAAATGACCCAATGTATGTGCTGTATGTAGTCATCAGTTTAGCTTATGTATTAAGCCATCTATGCAAGTGAACATATAGCAGAAGACTGGGTAATTCCTAATTAGTATATTCTAGTTAATTAACCTAGCATAGCAAGAAAACCAAAATGAAAGAATCGGTCCAAAAGAAAATAGAAGCATGTGCATTGCACAGAGAGACAATAGTAGGAATAGTATATAAAATCAATGGAAGAATCAGTACAAAAACAATGTATCTATATGTTGATTTTCTCCCAAAGGAATGATGTAGTTATGTGGCAATAGGAAGAGGAATTAAGAGAGGTAGAAATTTATCGAGAGGTGAAACAATTATGCATACCTATAGAAGCCAAAATTCAAGTCCAGCTTGCAATAGCAGGAGCAGTTAAAATGTGAAACAACGCGACGATACTGAAATCGGAAGAAGTTAAAATCATTTTAAATTCTAGATAAAGATTATGCACCCTATTTTCAATCTACGTACAAATAGTATGGTAATTAAGTTTGCTAATATTTTTCTTGCAGTTCCTACTCTAAAGTATTAGACATCTACAGAATCTGAACCCTAATATATCAGCGCAGCAGGAGCTAACTGATTAAATCGAAGAGTCTAATATGGGAGAAAGCAGAACTAAAACTGCTGCGTTCAAAATCTTGTGTCCTAAAAAGTGCAAACAATGGATCAATTTCGAACACTGAGACTGTTCTGAACTAACTATATATCGTCTAACCATTGGTAAATGTACAGTGAACGTAGCTAAAACAAATGAAGATGTTTAGCAAATCGAACTTTTTATAGTTTTAGGTCACACATGTGTTCGAATTGGAAAGCACATTCAGCTTGCAAGTGGTAGGCCAAGTAATTATAGGTGTAGGGAATGAATACGTGCATTAGAATTTGAAAGATAAGGTAATACGTCCACTGACCATCTTACAAATTTGATTCCCAACTTACTTTGTTAGGCATTAGGCACTCGGCAGTTTGTTTTGGCGAGATGTTAGAAGCCTCCAGCTGTCACCGACATCTCTGTCTGAATTGCCTGATTTCTGGAGCCATCACCTCTATGTTATAAAATTCTGATTGTAATTGGGAGGGACGCATGCAGGTACCCATGACTTGCAAAAAGGATATACGCTGGCGATTGGATCTAGGTCAGCGTCTTCTGCGGACAGTCCGCAGTAGAAACTCGAGACGTGAGACAGCTGCTCCTGCTCGTCCACGGGCCACTCCAGAATTCCAGAGAGATGGCAATACATGAATCTGAATTGAAAAAATATTCAGTTTGGAAGATTAGAAATTTGATGGAGATTAAGTACGTGTTGGAGAAGGAAAGCTAGCATCTTGTGATCTCTTTCCTTTTCCCCTATAATTTTAGAGAGAAAAGATTGCGTAAAGGGACAGATCGATCTAATTGGCTGCCAATTGAAGCAGGAGAGTAGGGAATACATAAAAAAAAGACTGATCTACAGCGCTCGCTATGGAGGTTCAGGGATGCATCTTGGTGATGAACCTGGTCGCAGCGTCTCCACCTCCGGGTCGGCCATGTGGCGAGCAACCCCGACGTAGCAGGCCGGCACTGCGCTCGCGATGCAGGGGAGAAGACGGGAACTCCGTCGGCGCCGACGCAAGACCGCATCGCTGCCGCTGGCAGCATGGCTGAGGACACCAAGACGCGGCCCGCATCGGTGGGCGAGGGAGGAGGGCGCCGTTGACTCCGGTGTGGTTGCTGGGTTGACGCTGTGATGACGCCGGGGAACCATGGACAAGAGCTCAGATCCAATCGCCCGTGAAGATGCCCTGCGATTTGGTTTAGAATAGTAATCATGGGTAGTTTTTTTATTTTGAGAACTAATCGTGGGTAGTTATGAAGGATGTTTAGCGGCAAGGATAAATAGACTCTATTTTTTTGGTGGGAACACAAAAAATTGGCGCAAACTAAATTAGGTGTTGGGAAAGTAATTCTTTTTGGAGGGAATGTTTAGAATAATGAAATGAATTAGAAAGATAATATTTCAAAGCAATATGAGATATATATGCTGCTTAAAATATTGTTACTAAAATATGTTTGTAAAAAGTTATTTCTTGATGAAAAAACCACCAAATCCGAGAATCTTTGAGGGGGGATCCGGTGCCCTCCTCTCTACCGTTCTTGTTGTCTATACTTGTATTTTTCTTATTTAGGCATTGTTCCCCACTTTTTTAGTATACATGTATGGTAAGTATAAGTAGTTCAACATGACCAATCCATGGCATCATATGTCTAGAGGATACGATATTTTGCATTGTTGTTGTCATTGAGTGTTTTCAAATCCCGACAAATCTTCTCATGACCGTCATCTTCCCTCCAAACTAGATACGGAGATTCCAGACAAAATTGTCTCACGCTCGTCATCTTCCCTGGGTCCGGTGGTAGGCGGCGTGTGGGAAGCTCGCATCCATTGCCGATGGAGAGGCTCGAGCTCGCGGGCGAAGGTCTGGAAGAGGGGCGGCGGAATTGCTTGGTCAGCACCGAGGATGGAGGAAGATGGCGACGAGAGCCATGGCCGACCAGGAGCGGCGTGCAAGGTCAGAGGGGCGGCAGAACTGCTTGGTCAATACTGAGGATGGAGGAAGAGAGCAACGGGAGCCATGGCCGACCAGGAGCGGCATGCAAGGTCAGAGGGGCGGCTCACCAGCCGGGGCTAGCCGCTAGGGTAAGGACCGTGCTAGCTGCAGCCTGGCAGGAGTGGTCGTCGCGTGGAAGTAGGGGTCACGAACGGTGCTAGCACGTTCTCGCCCAATGACCAAGCTGTAGGTACAACCAGGTTTGCATTACAATTTTAGAAATCATTTCAGAAAGCAACAAAAACTTGGCCAGTTTTAAACTACAGCTCACAGAAATCTCACGTGATCCTTACTTTAAAAACTACTAGGTTATACTTTTGCCCTGAAACACAAGTACAGATGGGATGGGTTGATGAGACGATCGATCTATGCGAGCCTCAATCTCACATTTTGATCTTGAGATAGGGTGATCCCAACATCTTCCATCTTACCGGTCAGTCCGTGGTTCCTCCACATCAGAGTAGGTCCAACATAATCATGCCATTTTTGTTTTGACAAATACCATAGAGATTCAACTGTTTAAATTAACAACCAAACCAATTTCGTTTTGAGATCTTTTGTATTAGGAATGTGTTGTTACGTCATGGATCAAGAATTGTGTATCTTTGTTTACTCCCTAGTTGCCATTACAAAATTCAAACTTGGGATATATGTCAAATATTAGTGCGCTTGCCGGTCAGACCCGTCCTGCACCGGAACACGGAAGAGGGGGTGAAGGAGCCCTGCCGCCGTCACGCCCTCTAGCGGTGACAGAGGAGGGGAGGAGCGGGAGGCAGGGCGCTCGGAGACGTCTACGGACCCCTCCCGTCCTCGTCTGCAGATCGCGCCACCTGGTGCTGGGGACCACGGATCTGGGTGAGATCAGCACGGCCACCATGACCCAACACATCCCACCACCGAAGGTCACCCGCTTCCTGACGTAGCCGCTAGAATCCATGAAATTTTTCCAAAATCCGTGATTTTTTTTTCAAAATCATTGAACTTTTTCTAAATCAGTAGTTTTTTCAAAATTCATAAAAAATAATCTAAATTGATGAAATTTTTTCCAAACCTGAGAACTATTGTTGAAAATTTATGTGTTTTTTAAATCAATAATTTTTATAAAATATATGAACTTTCAGCCGCAGTGTTCAGCACGATGTGCACCCGTCCCCATGCTGGGCTGGTACATTTTTCGATTACACAGCCAAAAAATATTAAATGCAGGAAAATTTTTCCTTCTTTATATAATCCGTGAAAAATTATTTAATTCATGTTTTATCTTTTTTATTTTTATATAATACGTAAAAATTATCTAATGCCGTGAAACTATTTTAAATATGTTTCTTAAATTTGTGAATTTTTTTACAAAGCTCGTGCATTTTTTATAATCTCTGAAAATTTTGAAATCCACGAACTATTTTTTCTAAATAGATGAAAATTTTCCAAACCTATGAACTTTTTTTCAATATTGATGAGATTATTTGAAAATCGATGATATTTACATTTATGAACATTAAGTCGCAGTGTTGACGATGGTGTCCTGATTTTTTTGCCAAATTCATCATCTTTTTTTGTTTCCGTGAACTATATCGAATTTTTAGAGTTTTTTTCCATTTCCGTGAACTAAAGAAGGGTCAAATAGGACTAATTTTGTTGTACTGTACAACTAAGTGAAGTTAACGTAGTGGTTAATAGGCTCAACTATCAACGTACAGCATTGCAGTTCGATTCTTGCTACTCACATATTAACATTTTTTTAGGTCTTCTCTGTAGGTTGCTGGGCTTCACAGACTGCAGGAATTGGATAGCCTGCTGGGCCAGACTGGGCTCGCCCAGTTTTTTTTGGTAGACTGGGCTCGCCCAGTTTTTTTCGGTGCACTACCAATCCTGGGCACGATACACAATCCCCATGTTCCAAACGACCCTAGGTTCGTTTTAGACCGGGAATGCATAGTTTAGGGTACAATTGACATGGATTTCGATGTTGGGGTTCGTTTCACCAAATCTCTACAAATTCAAGGTTTAAAATGGACTTTTTCCTTCATCTTACCGGACAGTTCGTGGAGGGGTCCTCTGCGCCAGAGTAGGCCTAACATAATCATGTCGCTTTTTTAAACAAAAATCATAAAGATTCAACCATGTAAATTATCAACCAAACCAATTTAGTTTTGAGATTTACTTATTGGCATATCACAGATTTGTCAAAAACAACCTATTCTTTAATTTACTATAAAAAAAGAAAAAAAATGTATTCATACCTAGGCGTGCGGTTCCAGATGACTTGGCGATAAGTGGACGTGTTCTGTTGTATTCCATCCACATGTGACTGTTGTAGGATCATACAATGTGCTCACTGAGACGATGGGTGTGTGAGAATTTGTTGTTGGAAGAACTTCATTGGTCGGGTGGGCTGCAAAGCGAGTACTAAGATCGTGATGTTGTTCTGCCGTCGTGATGACATGACCTGGCTGTTTGTTGACATAATTTATTCAGAGTTTAGCGAACCATATGATTCAACCTTTTTAAATCAACTTAAGTACATGAACAACTAAATGGAAAAGAGATACTAGTCATCGTTGACTGAATTCTTGATCAGGTTGCAACTCCGAAGTTTTGTTTCCAGTGCAGTTAATCTCGCAGGTATAAGATATTTAGGATGACTCCCCCATACTTTTAGCAAAACGTGTACAGCCAAGTGGTTTGAACCATGGTCTACAACAGTCACGTCCAGCGTTCGAATCCCTGCTCATGCGAAATCATCCACATTTTTTCGTGTTTACTGTGTGGTGGCCGGGCCCCACTTGTAATCTACCCTAGAGGTCCCCATGGATGTCACCGGGGCCCCGAGCCCGCAGGTCAGCGGCTGTGGCTATAGAAGTCCTTGGTCAAATTCCTGTCCAGATCTGGATCGGGCATTTTTCACACCAGGGCCCCTCTATCTTCGACTTCCATCTGACAAGTCCATGTTTTTTGCAGAAAACACAGTAGTTTTAAAATGGCAACAACTTAAATATATATTCCTACCAAGAAAGTGTGTTCTACCCATTTATAAACTTCTTCCACTTTTTGGGTTAATTAAAACTGGTGCAATTAAAATATATTTGAATTACCCCTTAAAGCTTGCAAAAATCATAACTCAATATCCATAAATTTGAATAATATATTTTTTCATTGTTTTACCTGTAACTACAACGTCACACCGATGTTGCAATATCTTCCCGAATATTACCACAAATAGTTATTCTGTTGAAACACGTAATCTCTATTACAACAAAATGATGCCTCGCGCAACAGAATTTGTTTGTCGCAATATCGCTACCATATTGCAACGCGAATTCGGTTTGTTGCAATAGGTAGCCACTTTTTGCAACAATATTTGTAACTAACGCAACGACACGTCGATGTTGCAATATCTTTCCGAATATTGCCACAAATAGTGATCTGATGAAATACCTAGTCTCTATTACAACAAAATGACTACCCTCGCGCAACAGAATTTGTTTGTCGCAATACCGCTACCATATTGCAACACCGACACGTTTCATTGCAATATGAGTCCTGTATTGCAACAAAGTTAGTATTTATCGTGACCAAACTAAGTTATGGCAATATGCACAGCCTATTACCACAATCGAAGAATTTGTGGTAATATTGCATTTTATTGCAACAAAATGTAGTTGTAGCAATAATTTTTGTTGCAATAGACCGGAATCTTTGTAGTGTCATCAAGATCATGGAAACCTAGAATATCACATAAAGTTTTCAGAATCGTGGAAACACGAGCACCCAAATCACACAAAGCAAAACACTCGTGATCTTTAATTCTAATCTTCATAGTAGGTTCCTGCTCATCATTAAGTTTTCTAGGTATAGAAACTTCCAAATTAAGTTTTTCATCATAAGATTGCATCAAGGCATCAACGATATGTTTGGTAAAAGCTTTATTTTGACTATAAGCATGAGGAGAATTAACAACGGATTGCAACAAGGAAATACAACCTTCTAAAGAACAATTATCATAATCAAAATCCTTGAAATCCGAGATAGTGGGTTCAATGCTATTTAAAGTTGTGACCTCTCCAATCCCACTTTTACCAAATTTAGCATCAAGATCTAAAAACTCCGAATTCTTGGGATGCCTTCTAGGTAAAGTTGACTCATCATCAGTCCCATAATTATCAAGATTCATATTGAAAAACATAGATCTAATAGGAAATGCATCAATAACTTTAAGATCCTCATCATTATTTTCATGTAAACTAGAAGAACATGCCTTTATAAAGCTATCTTTTTTAGCACGCAATCTAGTGGTTCTTTCCTTGCACTCGTCAATGGAAATTCTCATTGCTTTGAAAGACTCATTGATATCATTCTTAGGAGGAGAATATCTAAGTTTAAGAGAATCAACATCAAGCGAAAGTCTATCAACGTTCCTAGCCAAATCATCAAGTTTGAGCAATTTTTCTTCAAGCAAAGCATTAAAATTCTTTTGAGAAATCATAAATTCTTTCAAACTATTCTCAAAACCAGAGGGCATCTTATTAAAATTACCACAAGAATTATTGTAGGAATTTCCGTAATTATTAGAGGAATTACTAGGGAACGGTCTAGCATTCCTCTAACCACTGTTCAAGAAATCTTCCGATTCACCGATTAATCTTCCGATTTATCGCTAATTGAGGGGTGACCGATAAGATTATGCCTTATCTTTGCCGTTTATCTTTTGGACCGATTTATCGTCCTGACAAGCGATTTATTGGGGATCTACTGATAAATCAGACCTATTCATAGCACGATGTTTGTGAAAACTATGTTTATTTATGTTTTGTGGACCTTGTTACGGAATATGTACTATTGTACTATTTTGTTTGCCATTATACGAGGGTTCAAAGACTAGAAATCAAGGTAACACTTCTGTCAAATATTATTTTGGTGTTGAATATAGTGTATTTTAGTGTTCGAACCTGAGGTTTGCAAAAAAAAAATCATCCGATTAATAGTCGACCGATAAAATCGATTAATAGGTCGATTTCTGATTAATCTCTAATCCCTAGCTGACCGAGATGATAACGATAAACGAGATCCTTAACATTGTTCCTCTATAAGCATTGTTTCCAAAACTATTCCTACTAACAAAATTCACATCCATAGATTCATTATTATTCTCGATCAAAGAAGACAAAGGCATATCATTGGGATCAAGAGGAGTATTTTTAGTAGCAAACAATTTCATAAGTCTCGGCGTTGAAATAACTGATTCAACTAAACTGCCACGGCTAGCAACAGATTTCTGAGTCATGAGTTGCAATATCTATTGTGGTTGTTATAGCCCTTGGAGGTTAAAGATGTGGCTCCCAACAATTTTAATTATTTATTCTAGTTGCAATGTTTAGGGTATATGCTAGCGACCATCCTCAATCATCTGTACTAGAACATCAGTCTCATAGAAAACACAAACCTGGATTTTTGTTTTTTGAAAAGGACCTAGATTTCTTCAAATGGATCATATGGTAGACTGGAAAATGAGACAAAGTTAGTTTTAGAGTCGAAGAATGACTCATTATAAGCAAATTCAGAAAAACTCGAGTAACAAATATTAGAGAATCGTGGGGTAGTTGAAAGAGCAGAATATCTTAGTCAAATTATACTCCACGATATGGTTATGTTACATGATCCAAACTTTATTACTCTAACTACCAGTTAAATTAAAATTCACAGATGATGTGTGAGTGACTTGAGCTAGCATGTCATATAGATTAGTCGAGTATAACCACATTCGCTACCCTCCTAGTGCTGCAGTTCTCGGTAGTGAGGGTAGCGGCGACCTTCCTGCATGTGCCATGGAAAAGAAGTTGCTTGACCGCCTCAGCTATGACGACGGCAAAGTGGTTCTAGGGAAGAGTCGCTCATGGTGTGAGTAACGTCGTTGCAGACCATTCTTGGGCACATGTGGTTTTCATAGTCCTAAACTCCTTCCATTTCGCCCTTCCAGCGAACTCTTCTATCTTGTGGGTAATGCTCTAGTTGGCTACCCCGACAGTGTTGCCTTGCGATACAATGGCTAGAGCGGTGATGGCTGGGTCCATAGTGTGTGGTGGTTTACTGTTGATAGTTGGGGTTGTTGTGAGCAATGGGTATATACATGGTAGGTGGTTGTGGTGCACGAGCAAAAGCTAACCCAATGTTCTTGGTGCCGACAATGACACTCTCTTTGCGCACTTCGTTCTCTAGAGGTGTCATCATGTGTTAGTATACTTCATTTGAGGTCCGCCCACAAGATCCATGAGGTCCATGGAAGGGGCGGCGGCGGAAGTAGTACAACGCCTGTGCCCCCACTATGGCTTTGTTGCCTCCTTAATTAGGGGAACCATCTTTTGTGCCTTTGGTCTATGTTGGCTAGTTGTTGTGTGGTTGCTTCGTTGAAGATAAATGGGTTGCTCAGTGTGGAGGTGATGGCCATGTTTTTATTTCTAAAAGGGTAATTAATACCCTGGGCTATGCATTATCACGATGCGCACAACCATATTTATTAAACGAATGAAAGTTGTTCGAGTAGTTCATGGTATCAACAAAAAAGAAAAAAAGTGACCTGCCTACAAGTTCCACGACACAAATATTAGTCTACATCCATGACCTTGATGAGGATGGTAAGGTGGCCTACGGGGGAGCTAGTCGTGGTACGGATGCCCTTGGGTTATCCCTCTTGTCCATATGTGATTGTCATCTTTCGGATCACCATGGACCTCACCCTTCTAGTCTGACCCTTGGTCACCTTAGCTAGCTAGAGCAGTGACATAGAACTGTTGGGTATGTTGGTGTGATCGACTACACTCCAGTTTTGTGGGTGGATGTTTTGGGTAGTGGGTCTTTAGGTGGTCATGGTGCTTAGGTGACCGCCACACCCAAAGGTGTGTGTCGTGCCCATGATGGTAATGCTCATGATCATTGGTTCACTCTCTAAAGGCGTCATCATGGGTTTGTGTTCCTCACGGCCTCACCTCCTGTTCTGGGTGAAAAATTCTTGGTCCCGTTTTGTCAGACTAGCGGTACTAGCTCTATGTTTGTTCCCAACTGGAGGTACCATCTCGGGAGCCTTGGTATCTACCAGATAGTCATCACATGGTAGGCCACGGTGTTCCCCTTAGTGTGGTGTCGCCTCGAGGTGGTGGTTATTCTTAGAGTCTCTTTTTGATTGGCTATGAGCGCTGGCAGAATAAGATTAGACACCTGAGAAGTTTTCTACGTGGGTGGGCTAAGCATCTTAGCGGGATTTATAAGGTTGAAAAGGAATAGCTCCTTACCCTTATTCAGTTCTTAGATGTAAAAGCAGAAACCACGATTCTGTCATTCCATCCGTGGCGCTGTTTGATGATACAAAATACTAAGATAGGATTTGATGCAAGTGGTTTGCCATTCCATCCGTGGCGATGTTTGCGCGCTATGGTCGAGTCAGCGGATGACTGGGGCCTCCAGCGTCGAGCCGGTTCGTGTTGATATTTCCCAGTTGGAGCCAGATGGTTGTAAAGGTGGCTCGCATTGTCGGTAGTCATGCTAGCCTCGGCGTCGTTGAAGTTGGTGAGCTCTGCCTCGACGTGCCCTAGGTTGGCACCTCCACCTCTAGAGCATTCTTAGGGTCGCCAGAGATGGCAATGATGCCAAGCGGTTTAGGCATTTTGAGCTTCATGTAGGCGTAGCACAGGATCACCATGAACTTGACGAAGGTTGGGCGTCCTAGGAGAGCGCCATAGCCCCCCTTTCATAGGTACCACCTCCAAAAGCAAAGGGTTTCAGCCCTGAAATTATGCTCGGAACCAAATATAACCTCTAGATTGGAGTGAATTGCAAAAAACCACCACAATTGTGCAAAAGTCATCAAACACCCACCAAAATGCATGTTTTCTGGTGGTTTTTTTCTGAAGCATTGAAAACTTCGACCCAATTGTGGTGGTTTTTTGCAATTCACTCTCTAGATTGATCTGCCCGAGGGGCTTTCTGCCATCTTTCCAAGAACTATTCCGTGGAAATTCATTGGGGATGGACGAAGGCCGGTTAGAGGGATGCCCATTTTTTGTACTGTCCAAGCGTATATGGTATTTATTCCGAGGTTGTCATCCATTAAGACTTTTGAGAGCTGGTAGCCATCGATTATTAGGTCAATGACGAGGGCAGATTTGTCTGGGTCCGGGACATACTCCGGGTGGTTTGTTTGACCAAATGATATAGTGAAGTTAGACCAGATAAGGTAGTGGGGGACTCCTAGTAAAAGGGGGTGTGGACCTTCTGCAGTGCTTGTTTTTGGATGTGTTTAGATTCAAGCCCATGGAAGATCATGTTGATGCGCCGGATGTCTTTTTGAAATGATTTCTGGCTTCCTTCGCCAATGTTGCGGGCCTAGGATCCCTCCCTGGGTGCTAGCGTGGTGTGTTTCTATCATCGTCGGCTTCCACATCATCATTGGCCTTGCCATTCTTCTCCTTGGCAAGCTTGTAAATAAGCGTGCACTCCCCTGGTGCAGTGTGAGGCCTTATAAGTCCCGTGGTTGTGGTATTTGCATGGCCCACTCATAGGTCTTCGTAGGTGCGACCCAGGCGTCTAATCTCGTTGTCCTAGCTCTGCTTCTTGGCCCCTCCTTGGCCGTGCTTGTTTGTTGTAGCGACGAGGTCAAACTTTTGTTCATCTTTTCTCTTGCGGTCTCGGTTTCGACTCATGTTGTTGGATCCCACGCCGAATGCGAGTTCCATGGCTTCTGAGGCCAAGCGATGCTATTGGGACTAAGACCGAGGTAGAGGCCTCTCCTCCGCTCTCACCTAGGCCGATCGCTTCGCCGCGGCAGTCCCCCGCTGCGAGGTCCTTGATCTGTGGATAGGTAGATGTCTACATGTGACTCAGCAGATTCAAGCGTAATTGGATGTTGATGACCTGGGGATGAGAAACGCCATGCGGGTGACTAAGCTTCGCGATAATGAGGCCACTACAGGTTATCTACAAAGCGTTTGAGATGGATTCGTACGTGGTCATTACTACATCATGCGGAAGCGAGGGAGTTTATGGCATATGGGTGTAACCTTTGGCATACGGCAGCACAGGCTATGTACAACCAATTTGTATGGTGATCCAATAATAGGATATTTGTGTTGGCATATTATCCTTTTTTGCCGGTTGTGGCATTTCGTCATATAATTTTTATTGTTTCACTGGAGCTTTTACTTGGAACTTTTTTTGCGAGATAAAGTGAGTTTTATTCCTTAGTAATAGTGTTACAGTCAGCTAATACAAGATTTGAGACACTATCTAGCACATGGCGCAACCAACAAGCAGTGCTACCACCAGATCTATCAATATTAGCTAGACAATGGGCAACCCTATTTTGTTTACGCTCAATCTTTAACGAAACAAACCCACGCAAATTCAGGAGCTTCTTGATTCCCAATATGTCCATAGGCGGGGCGGTAGAGTGAATCATCTGTGAATGCAGCAATAGCAATGGAACTGTCGGACTGTACCATTATAGGAAGCTCCGACCACTGTATGCTAAGTGACATGCCTTCCTGTATAGCACTACTGCCTCCAAAGGCGGAGCTACGTTGGGCCAAAACTATGTCATGGCCCGCCCAATCCAAAGCAATTGCATGAGTAATATGCTACTTAGTGAGCAAAAACAACTCATATGTACAAGTTAAAACATAGGCTGGCCCGCCCTGACTTTATGTTGGAGCTCCGCCGCTGACTGCCTCGAGGGCGTCTTGACAGTGGAACAAAAATGAACGCTGGTATATACATGATATACTTTCGACGATTTTGCAGACAATGGTACGCATCAAGCCGTCCATACGCAGGGCAAAAGGGGACAGCACCGATCAATCCTCTGTCGTGCAAAGTTCGGCCGGCCACTGTCGTCCGCCCAGTGGTTTCGAACAAAAATCTGTACGCTGAAATAATCACTGCCTCGACACCATGCCCGCACCTGCTTCGCCGGTTTCTTTAATGTAGGAACATCCACTGATAGAGCATCCCAACCGGGCGGTGGCTTGGGGCAGAGAGTCTTTTGCTTGGCCGCTCGAACAGGGGCAGGCTCATTCACGTACAGTTGTGACTTGCCTTTCGTCAACTCCTTGGCACTGTGCTTCTGTGCCTGATCAAAGGACAATAAATTCTACACAAAAATGAGCGAGATATATCTGTTGGAGGAGGAGTTGCGCTGGCTCATCCGGGCCGAGGCGCTGGCCACCAGGGCGCCCGGCCTTCGGGCCAGCTGCCCCCTACTGCAGGGCAGGGCGGGGCGGGCTGGTCCTCGGCCTCCTGCGCCGGGCGTGGCTGGTGTGGCTCCGGCTGGCCGTGGTGGTACTGCCCTTGGGGTGGTGCAGACACCTTCGGGCGGTCTGCCTGGTGACGCTCCTCCGCCACACTACGTCGCAAGGCTGGCTCAGAACCGCATGGGGCCGACGCAGACGAGGCAGAATTCTAGCAACAGAGATCCCAATGATCCGCCCCGAGGCCAGTGGGGGGATGATGGGTATGATGCGTATGGTGATGGACAGCATCGAGGGTCCTCTTCCGCGGGAGGAGGTCGTGGATATGCCTGGCAGAGTGACGGGTCTACTGAGAGACCGTTTCTCGGCCCTGCAGGCGGATTTGTCGAGGGGGCCTTAGGCCCGGACCACCGCCAGAGAGGAGGCTATCGTGGCTATCGTGGTGGTCGGGGTGGGGGCCGTGGGAGGTTTCGCCGACCACCTCCGCCTAGGGCAGTTGTTGATCCTGCGGCGTCGGCAATGGAGACCGACCACGCTTCCACAGAGCTTCCACCCCGGGCGATGGAGGTGGTGAATGCCTTGGCCAGTGTTGAGGTTCCTGAGGCTGGGACGATGGCTGAGGTCATCGACAGGTCTGATGCAGAGAGGGCTTCCAAATATGTGTGTAAGAAGGAGAGGATGCTTTGTTAACGGTGTGGTGAGAAGGGCCACTTTATTGCTGAGTGCGTGGCCGAGCTGTGTGAGTCATGTGGCAAGCCTGCACATGCCTCGAGGGATTGCCCGCTTCTGTGTGAGCAGGCTCTGGCTCTTACAATGTATGGAGTATATTGTGCCGAGCTGATGTTCTTTGAGTCCCCAGCTGCGAGAGAGATTCCAGTTGAGACGCAGAACCTGACTACTGGACTTGTGAAGGTTACCCAGGGAGATGTCTCTGAAGCTCAAATTGTGCAGAGGCTTCAGGAGCTGGCTCCTGGAGATTTTTAGTGGGAGCTTGTCCACATTGAGGAGCGCGTGTTCAGGGTTGACTTCCCGTCGGTACAGGACTTGCGGTGATTGCTGAGCTTTGGGATGTGTAAGGTGCCAGGCACTAATTGTATTCTAGAGTTTCAAGAGTGTAAGAAAGTGGAGCCTAAGGGGAAGCCCCTCATTCAGGTGTGGTTACGTTTTTCTGGGGCACCCTCTGAGGCTCTGATAGATGTTCGTGTTGTGGATAGTATGGGTATCATGGTTGGCAAAACGGAGAAAGTGGATATGACATTCACTCGCGCCCATGGGGTGGCCAGATTGCGAGTCAGTGTTCTGTACATCGAGTTCGTCCCGGATGTGGTTAACTGGACTTATAGGGGAGAGGTATTTCCTCTTGAGATTGAGTTTGAGGACTCTGAGTTGTTTGCTGAGGCGGTTACTGGTGCTAATGTGGATATGCACGAGGGGGACGACAATGCTGGTGCTAGGGAGGAACCGACTGATGAGGCTGGACGAGAGAGGTCCAACTGATCGGGACCAGTTGCTCAGTTGCCCGAGACTGGATCTGGGGTAGAGCCGGCCCCATCTCCGTCGGTACCTAAGAGCACATTGCGGTTTGGATCTTTTGAGCCTGCGTCTGCTCCTCCTAGGCTTTGGAGCGACCGGGTGGACTCTGATGATGCTTTCAAGTGCTCGCTCCCAGTGTTGGATTCTGTGTCTGCTGTTCGTCCCGTGGTGGGTGGCTGTGAGACGGGCCACTCGGAGACGACCTTGGGGGGGAGGGACGTGGAGCCTCAGGTGGTTCCGTTCCTCCCAGGGTCCCCTGCGGTATCGTGCAGACAAATGGCGGCTGATTCGGTGCTTCTGCGTAGGGGGGGAGTTTGGGGCAGGCGACCACGATTTCCTCTCCTTCTACCCTGACGCCGACGAAGGCAGCCTCGCCGTCGTTGGTCGGCCGAGGAGGAGACCGTCTGGGGCAGGTGGCCTCGGACCCTTCCCTTTCGGTTCTGGCTTCTACGGCCTTCTCTCCTGTGGTGCTGGGCGGGAGTCAGGGGCAGGTGGCCCCGGTCCTTCCTCGCCTTCGGCAGTCGGGACGGCGACGCCCTCAGGCTTGAGGGTTGGGGCAGGAGGGTGCTCGGGCAGGTGGCGCCGGCACCTACATCCCCCGGCCTCCCGTCCGTTCGCCGTGGGAGCCCTTCGCCACTGCCTCTTCTGAGTGGCGCTACTCGGGAGGAGGTTATTGCCTTCAGGGGGATCCCCGACCCGGTCTCTGAGGGGAGACGGATGAGCTCTCGTCTCCAGGACCACCCGGAGGTTGATGACATGTAGCAGAGGTGCGCTATGAGGGCGGCCAAGCTTCGTGACATTGAGGTCACAACCGGTATGTCAGTCAACTTGTCCAATTCTATTTTGTATTTTTCTAAGGATGAGATTATAAATAATGGAAATCAAGTAGGGGTTTCGCTAGGGAATACCAATACTGAAATTTCCAACTCGGTTAATGATCTCCTTGATCTGGAAGCGGAACGCGCTTTAGAAACCACTCGAAACCTAGCGGCAATGAGACCTATGAATGATGCTGAGATTGATGCATTGGGGGTGAGAGTGCTTGAAAATTTTTGTGCGGACCTTGTACCATCCACTACTGAATCTGAGGAGGAGGAAGTTAGTGTAGAGGATGTAGTGATTCAACCACCAGAGCCCGGTTATGAGGACCGGACGGTGGACAATAGCAAACACAAACGTAAGTGGAAGCGGAAGGTGTATCCCACGTCCGCGGTACGTAGGAGTGCTAGGATTCGTACGGCAAAAAATTCCATGACGACTTATGAAAGGAATATTTTGGAATAGCAGAGGTCTAAAGGACTTGGCTAAACGAAGGTTTCTCGCTGAGGTGTCTCTGAAGCATCGATTAGATTTCATTGCTCTCTCTGAAACTGGTAGAGATAATTTTGCGCCACAGTTTCTTAACACGTTTTCGGGGGGTGTCGATTTTGATTGGCATTGCCTTCCCCCAAGAGGAAGATCCGGTGGGATCCTGCTTGGAGTGAGGTGCGACTCACTGGAAGTCCGTAGTGTAGTGATGGGTGACTTCGCGGTCAAATTTCGGGTCAGGTCTAAAGCTGATGGGTTTAACTGGGCTCTGGTGGCGGTTTATGGTGTCGTACAACCTGAGCTTAGACCGGAGTTTTTGGCGGACCTGGTTCGAATTTGCGGGTCCGAGCAGCTCCCAATTCTGGTTGGGGTGATTTCAACATCATTCGGCGGAGAGAGGAAAAGAATAACGATAATTTTGACGGAAGATGGTCTTTTATGTTTAACACCATCATTGAGAGCTTGGATCTGAGAGAGATAGAGCTTTCTAGTCGAAAATTTACCTGGGCCAACTCTTTGCCTAATCCGACATATGAGAAGTTGGATTGGGTACTAGCAAGCATCGAGTGGGAACAGAAGTTTCCTCTTGTGATGGTTCAGGCTCTCTTGCGCGGTGTTTCGGATCACACACCTTTATTCGTGGACTGAGGCGAGCCAAATCACGTGGGAAACAAAAATACTTTCTCCTTCGAACTGGCTTGGTTTGAACGAGAAGGTTTCCTAGATCTAATAGCCAGGGAATGGGCTAAAGATAGAGGAGGCAAGACGTCTGTCGAGTGATGGCAAAATAAGATTAGGCATTTGAGAAGCTTCCTACGGGGCTGGGCTAAACACCTTAGTGGGACTTATAACATTGAGAAGGACAGGCTTCTTTCTCTTATACAGTCCCTCGATATTAAAGCCGAATCCACGATCTTGCAACCTGCTGAGCTCCAATTTAAGCTGGATGCAGAGATGAGGTTGAAGGAACTTCTCCGTGAAGAAGAGTTGAAGTGGGCGTTGCGAGCTAAAGTTCGCAAAGTGATCCAGGGGGATGCGAACACTCAATTCTTTCATCTGATTGCTAATGGCAAACACAGAAAGAAGAGAATTTTCCAGCTTGAGCAAGAGGAAGGAACAATTGTTGGACAGGACAATCTGAACTTTACATCACCGAGTATTATAAGCAGTTATTTGGACCTCCAGAGGATAGTTGTGTGTCCCTCGATGAGTCCAGCACTGAGGATGTGCCTCAACTAACTGCTAATGATAATGATATACTGGTTGGCCCTTTCTCGGAGAAGGAGGTTTTTGATGCCATCATGCAGATGAAAAACAATAAGGCTCCCGGGCCGGATGGATTTCCTGCGGAGTTCTACAAAAGATACTGGCATATTATTAAGGGGGATTTACTTCCTATGTTCCATGATCTCTTCTCTGGACGGCTTCAGCTATTTCACTTAAATTTTCGAACAATAACACTGCTTCCTAAGAAGACAGATGCTCTGAGGATCGAGCAGTTCAGGCCGATATGCCTGCTGAATGTTAGTTTCAAAAAATTTACCAAGGTTGGGACGAATAGGCTCACACAGATTGCGCATTCTGTGGTGCAGCATTCCCAAACTGTTTTCATGCCAGATAGAAACATCCTAGAAGTGATGGTGGTCCTGCATGAAACGCTCCATGAAATCCACTCGAAAAAACTAGATGGAGTTATCTTTAAGGTGGATTTCGAGAAAGCGTACGATAAAGTAAAGTGGCCATTCCTACAACAGGCCTTGCGTATGAAAGGTTTCGATGAGGTCTGGAGACACCAGGTTGAATCCTATACACAAAAGGGGAGTGTTGGAATTAAAGTTAATGACGACATAGGTCATTACTTCCAGAAACACAAGGGCCTAAGACAAGGGGATCCGATGTCCCCCATTTTGTTCAACATTGTTGTGGATATGTTGGCAATTTTGATAGGAAGGGCAAGCTCATGTCATACGGAAGCCGTTTAATTCTTATTAATTCAGTTCTCACGAGTATGCCTATGTTTCTTTTGTCATTTTTCGAAGTCCCAGTTGGTGTTAGGAAAAGACTGGACTTCTATCGATCCCGTTTCTTTTGGCAGGGTGATGAGCTAAAAAGAAAATACCATTTAGCCAAGTGGGATATCATCTGTAGACCGAAAGACCAAGGGGGTCTTGGGATTGAAAATCTTGAAGTCAAGAACAGATGTCTTCACAGTAAGTGGTTGTGGAAGTTATCTAGCGGAACTGACGCCACTTGGGCACATATCCTTCGTAATAAGTATCTTCAAACCAAAACGTTGTCTCAGGTCACAGTAAGACCGAATGATTCACCCTTTTGGAGAGGGCTTATGAAAGTAAAGCTTTCATTGTTTCAGAGGACAAAGTTTATTGTTGGTGACGGTGCCAGTACGAGATTCTGGTAGGATACTTGGCTCGGAGGGGCACCTCTTGCCATCCAATACCTGTCGTTGTATCATATTGTTCAACGACGAGAGGCTTTTGTTGCAATGGTGTTTCATTCAATCCCCCTTAATATTCAGTTCAGAAGGCCGTTAGTGGGCAATCGTTGGGAAGATTGGCTACATCTAGTTAGGAAACTGATGAATGTTCAACTTTCCCAAGAACCCGATAGATTACGCTGGAATCTCACTAGGTCGGGTGAATTTGCAGTTAAATCAATGTATGTTGATGTCATCAATTCGAGCTCGATTCCTAGTTCCAAAAATGTGTGGGATGTCAAAGTTCCTTTGAAAATCAAAGTGTTTATGTGGTTTCTACACAAACAAGTTATTTTAACCAAGGACAACTTGACAAAGCGTAATTGGACAGGGCCTACTAGGTGTAGTTTCTGTGATCGGGGTGAAACAATTAAACATATTTTTCTTGATTGCCCACTAGCTAGAGTTTTATGGAGGACAGTCCATATTGCTTTTAATATTTCTCCACCGAATTCAGTCAACACGTTATTTGGAACATGGCTTAACAGGGTAGAGCCCGGGTTAGCAAGACATATTCGTTTGGGAGTCTGCGCCTTGGTGTGGGCGCTCTGGAATTGCAGGAATGACTTGGTTTTTAACAGGACAACAAACATTCATTTTTGCAGGTTATCTTCAGAGCTACGGCGCTGATCCGTTCCTGGTCCCTACTCACTCCGACGGAGGCCAGGGAGCGTTTGGTTACTGGATCTATCCGCTGGGAGACGGTAGCTCGGGATATCTTCAACCGGTTTGGATGGCGGTCATGTAATAGGATAGGCAATTAGTTTCCCTGTCTATTTTTGAGCTAGCCGGGTGTGGTTTATCGCTTTTGGCTAGTTAGTGTTTCTAGCCTTTTGGTTCTGTGTGAGCCTTTTTTGTCTATTTCTTTACTTGTGGAGACTTTGAGACCTTCTTGGACCTTTTTGTTTGGTTAATAAGATGGCCGTATGCATCATGCTGATGCAGAGGCCGGGGAGGCCCCCCTTTTCAAAAAAAAACATTACTGTGAACCAAATCATTGCAAATACTCCAGATCCTCCAAAGTAGCATAATAATCATTGCACGAACATTCTCCCCTTGGGCAGACAACAGACTGAGTAGCCATTCAGGCCCTGTATCGAGCAGTAGATCATTCGCAGGTAATGGCCAGACCTGTCTCATCTTGCCCCATAGAGCCACTACATCTTTGCCTGTACAGCCACGTACTCGTCTCAAAAAAGGGGCAATTCAACCTGTTAACTATAAAACAAAATTCGGTCTGGCTTGTTGCTCTACAGGTGAACCTAGTTCGGTTGAAGAGGCACTAAATGATGCACGTTGGAGAAACGCCATGGAAGAAGAATATTCGGCACTGAAGAAAAACAAAACGTGGCATCTGGTGCCTCCACGACAAGGTAAAAATCTAATTGATTGCAAATGGGTTTTTCGCATCAAAAGGAAGTCTGACGGATCCATAGATCATTACAAAGCAAGACTCATTGCAAAGGGTTTCAAACAATGGTACGACATAGACTATGAGGACACATTTAGTCCTGTCGTTAAAGCTGCCGCTATTCGCCTTGTTTTGTCTATTGTTGTTTTCAGGGGATGGAGTCTCGGGCCGTTAGATGTGCAGAATGTGTTCCTTCATGGCATTCTGGAAGAGGAAATATACCTGAAGCAACCTCCTGGGTTTGTGAACAAAAACTCACCACTACATGTGTGCAAACTTGATAAAGCTTTATATGGATTAAAGCAAGCTCCCAGGGCATGGTACTCACGCCTAAGTCAGAAACTGCAAGCACTTGGATTTGTCCCTTCAAAGTCTGATACTTCACTGTTTATTTGCAATAGATCAAATACATCCATATTTGTTCTTATTTATGTTGATGACATAATTGTCACAAGTTCCTCTGATGAAGCAATAACATGACTTCTGAAGGATCTAAGTGATGAGTTTGCTCTGAAGGATCTAGGAGACTTGTATTTCTTCCTAGGGATTGAGGTAAAGAAACATGAAGATGGCCTTCATCTCTCTCAAGAAAAATATGCTACTGATCTGGTAAGAAGAGTTGGTCTTCAAGGATGTAACCAACACCCTTGTCCAGTTCAGAGAAACTCTCACTTACAGAAGGAGATCTCTTGAATCAAGAGGACAGTACAAACTATAGAAGTCTGGTAGGGGCACTTCAGTACTTGACTCTGACAAGACCTGATATCTCATTTGTTGTTAACAAAGTATGCCAATTTCTTCATGCACCCACTACAGTTCATTGGACTGCTGCTAAACGTATAGTAAGATATGTGAAAAATACTATGAACCTTGGTCTTACTTTCAGCAAATCTTCATCTACTCTAGCCAGTGCTTTCTCATACTCTGATTGGGCAGGATCCATAGATGACAGACGCTCCACTGATGGATTTACAGTATTTTTTGGACCTAACCTAATATCATGGTGTGCAAAGAAATAGGCTATTGTATCCAGGTCAAGTATAGAAGCTGAGTATAAGGCACTTGCAAATGCTACGGCAGAAATTATTTGGGTGTAGTCTATGTTGAAGGAACTTGGCATAAAGAGCATCAAAGCTCCATGTTTATGGTGTGATAATCTTGGTGCTACCTACCTATCTGCAAATCCAGTGTTTCATGCAAGAACGAAGCATATTGAAATTGATTTCCACTTTGTCCGAGAAAGAGTTGCAAATCAGCAGTTAGAGATTTTTTCTGTGCATTCCAGAGATCAAGTTGCAGATGGCTTCACAAAATTGTTTCCTACAAGAAGTTTTGAAGAATTCAAGCGTAATCTCAACTTGACGAAGTTGTGATTAAGGAAAGATGTTAACCAACGCATAATGTGCCCAGTCGTGACAGGTTGATGGATTACGTTCCAAGGGTGGTTCGGCTATGATAGTCCAGGTTGTTAGCATGTAGTTTATCTTTGTAACAACTCTATCTCTCCATCCTCTTATCCCTTGTACCACAAGTTGTAATCTCAACCATGTACACGATCTGGTGAGTTGCGCCCTAGTATATTAACACGAAGCCGTCGGTTAGAGAAAGTGTGACGCCCCCGATTCAATCGTACACTAATCATGCACGCAAATGTGTACGATCAAGATCAGGGACTCACGGGAAGATATCACAACACAACTCTAAAACATAAATAAGTCATACAAGCATCATAATACAAGCCAGGGGCCTCGAGGGCTCGAATACAAGTGCTCGATCATAGACGAGTCAGCGGAAGCAACAATATCTGAGTACATACATAAGTTAAACAAGTTTTCCTTAAGAAGGCTAGCACAAACCGGGATACAGATCGAAGAGGCGCAGGCCTCCCGCTGAGATCCTCCTAAACTACTCCCGAGTCGTCGTCGATAGCTTTGCACGTAGTAGTAGGCACCTCCAGTGTAGTAGTCGCCATCGACGGTGGCGTCGCTTCGACTCCAAAGATCTCGATTGCGACAACCGTAAAGAAAGGAAAGGGGAAAAGGGGGAGAAAGCAACCGTGAGTACTCATCCAAAGTACTCGCAAGCAAGGAGCTACACTACATATGCATGGGTATATGTGTAAATGGCCATATCGGTGGATTGAACTGCGAATGCCGTAATAAGAGGGGATAGCTAATCACGTCAAGACTACGCTCGCAGCCTCCGCCTTGCAAATGTAGAAGAGAGTAGATGAAGTCCTCCAAGTAGCATCGCCAAGTAGCATCGCCAAGTAGCATCTCCAAGTAGCATCTCCAAGAGCATCGCATAGCATAATCCTACCGGCGATCCTCTCCTCGTCCGCCTGTTAGAGAGCGATCACCGGGTTGTATCCGCACTTGGAAGGGTGTGTTTTATTAAGTATCCAGTTCTAGTTGTCATAAGGTCAAGGTACAACTCCGGTCGTCCTTTACCGAGGGACACGGCTATTCAATAGATTAACTTCCTGCGGTGCACCACATAACCCAACACGCTTGATCCCATTTGGCCGACACACTTTCTGGGTCATGCCCGGCCTCGGAAGATCAACACGCCGCAGCCCCACCTAGGAACAACAGAGAGGTCAAGACGCCGGTCTAAACCTAAGCGCCGCAGGGTCAGGGCCCATCGCCTCGAGCACACACTGCGTTGTGTGTACGCGCCGAAGCAGACCTAGCCTAGTGGCCTTCCAAATCCAATCCGGCCAAGCGCCCACTCGGCCGGCCGACGCCACGAAGGCTTCGTGATACCACGACGCCGGGATACCCATAACTACTCCCACGTAGATGGTTAGTGCGTATAGACCAAATGGCCGACTCGGATCAAATACCAAGATCTCGTTAAGCGTGTCAAGTATCCGCGAACGCCGAACAGGCTGCACCCACTGCCTCCTAGGTGGTCTCAACCTGCCTGCCGCCTCCGCCACAAAGTAACAATCGGGGGCCGTCGGGAACCCGTGCCCACCTCTACCGGATGGAGCCACTGTCCTTTCAGCCCCCTCATCGTAATCACTTGCGGTACTCAATGAGTGACCCGACTTTAGTCACCATCTCAGTATAGTATGTATGTATGTAAAGTATATACTGTGATCACCTCCCAAGTGATCACGGCCCGATAGTATAGCAAGGCGATCGACAAGAATATAGGGCCAATGATGATAAACTAGCATCCTATACTAAGCATTTAGGATTGCGGTAAGGTATCAACATATGTAGCAACAATGTCGCTATGCATCGGAATAGGATCGTGAAAGCGGAACATGCTACACTACTCTAATGCAAGCAGATAGAGGAGAATAGGCGATATCTGGTGATCAAGGGGGGCTTGCTGGTTGCTCGGCAAGAAGGGTTCGCTGTCGATGTAGTCGATCACGAAGTACTTGGCAGCGGTCTCGGGGTCTCTAGGAAAGAAGTAACGTGAGGGGAACACAAATAAATAATAGAGCAATCAAAGCAACATAAAGCATAACATGGCAATACGCTGAGCTAGACGTGTTCTAACGCGTATAAGGGATACCGGTGAAGGAAACATCCGGAAAGTATCCCGGTGTTCCGTGTTTTCTGACGATGAACCGGAGGTGAAATGTTGCAGTTCACTATGCTAGGGACGTGGCGGATGAACGGGCTGCGATCCGATCCGTCTCGTCTGCTCGAGCAACTTTCATGTTGAAAATAATTTAATCCGAGTTACGGATTAAAAGATATGATTTTCTAAAGATTTTAATAATTTCTGGAATTTAATTAATTATTTAATTTAATTCGAAAATGTAATTATGACATCAGCATGATGTCACGCTGACATCAGCAGTCAACAGGGTTGACTGGTCAATCTGACCAGTGGGCCCCACTGGTCAGTGACACATTTTATTTGACATATTAATTAACATAATCAGCATCAATTAGGGGGTGGGCCCCGCTGTCATTGGCTGATTAATTAATTAACTAACAGTTTGATTAGATTAGTTAATTGATTAGTTTAATTAATCAAAATTAATTAAGTTAATTAATTAATTAATTTATTATTATTGTCATTATTGTTGTTGTTTTTTTTATTCCTTGCTTTTTTTTAAACGTCCTGTGGGGCTGGTGGGCCCCGTTTGGAAGTGACCGAGAGGCCAATCGAGGCGTCTTTGGCGTCTTGGGCGCGGCGCCCAGTGAGCACTCCGCCTGTAGGGCGGACGAGAGCAATGAGGCGGATAGTCAACGGAGGGGGACGATCGACGGAGACGGGAGGCGAGGTAGTCGAGGCAGAGAGGCTCCGAGAGGGTGGCTCCGGCGACTGGACCTCCAGGCGGCGGCGGTTAGTGTCGAAGGGGGCTCGGGAACGCTCCCTCGATCCAGATCGGACCGAGAGGGGGGAGAGCGACGTGGGGAGTGGGGGATGTGTGCGGTCCACAGTTAGGGTTTCCGAGATGGGGGGATAAGGGGAGTGGGGTGGCCGGTTGGGTCTTTCGGGCTGGTGGCCTGCTGGCTAGCTGGCCCATTCGGCCCGGGGGGGGTCCCTTTTCTTTTACCTTCTTTTTTTTGATTTGTTCTTTTCCTTTTTATTTATTCTTTTCTGTTTTATTTTAGTTACACCGTATTTTCAGTTTAGTAAAATATGACAATAGCTTCAAAAGAAGTGTTTCAAAATAACCCACTACCCTAAAAAGTTTTACCTCAAATTAAAATAGTTTTGTGTTTTATAAAATACCAAAGGCATTTAAAAAATGTTTTTGCTATCGTTTAAATCATTTTAGTGCATTTATACATAATATAAAAATGTGTATCATTCATCATAATCATTTATGCATTAAGTGACACAACCCGAACATTTTGGTTTTTAATATTTTAAAACTTTTGATGTTTGCCTGATTTTGAATTTGCATTTGAATCAGTTTCGAACTAACGTGAGATTAGTAACAGAAATCGAGGTGACGTGGCATCATTAGCGGAGGGTTACTGTGGCTTAATTATCCGGGCGTCACAATTCTCCTCCACTACAAGAAATCTCGTCCCGAGATTTAAGAGGGGACTAGGGGGAAAGGTCTGGTTACGAAATCCTAACGAATCTTCTCGTCTTTGGTTGCTCTTCTCGAAGAGGTGGATCCATTACGTTGAAGTCTTCATTTCTCTGCTCCAAGTCATCCTGATGGAGCCGTCATCCTTTATTCAGGATCTCCAATGTACTAACGAATCAATAAGGGCAGCTCGGCTACGACAAAAATGCTTATGAGGGAACAAGATGGGGTTAACCCAAGAATGAGCATAAGAGTATCTCTCGAGGTTAACATATAAAATACATCGAGAGTAAGGTACGAAGGTACAATAAGAGGTTCCAAGCGGATAGATAGTTGCTCGAGGTCTGAACCAGGGTGAGAAAGGGGTTCGGAGCAACGAGAGTAAGGATTGCGTCTGATACTAGAATAGAACACTAGGAAGGTGGCCCGTGAATTAAATACGAAGCCAAGCGTGTGGAATAACCATTATAAATAGCGTTGTACAGGAGAGTCAGGTTTCGATCCTGTGGAACTGTGGGTTATGGGCCCACCATGTGGGTTAAAAGAAGGAAAGGCGGTGACATCTTGCTCGATCAGGTAAGCAAGGCATGTAAGAGAATAGTGTGTCAGTTATGTCGGCAATAATGTCCGTACCAAGGACGGGGAACGAAGAGCAATTTTTCTGCTTGTTGAACGAGGCGAACCAATTGGCAAAGTTATCACCCGTCGATGGTTACCAGAATGTCATCAACAGTAGTAACAGGGTCTTACTAATAGAGTTGTACACTTTGAGGTGTTTACATGAGCAGGGAATATTATGGCTTAGATCATAAAGATCGGAAAACGCCAAACCAACCAATGGAAAGGAAAATGTGTTTAAACACATAATTCAAGGGTATATCCTTCCCAAGGACAAGCAGAGCATGATATCCATGACAGGATATAATATAGAAAACTCTTTAGGTAGGGGAGAAAATTTTCACGACATTATCCATACAACGGTGTTTTGATAATTGATCAAGAAACATTTATCATTGGGCTTTAAATGTTCTTGTTGAAAATCGGAGTACCACCGACATGCTTCGAGACAGGATTGACATGGTCTTCAAGCAAAGGTTAGGCTTTGGATACAAAGGATCCATCAAAAACAACTTATTAAACAAGGTATTCAATTTCCTCATGGAAAAATGATTAACCTTGTTAAAAGGAAACTTATAACAATAAGTCCTCTGGTCAGGCGTGCTAGGCATGACATCACCTTACCGGGTCATAAAAGACCAGTTGTCGTGGATTTGTCACGGCAGATGTCCTAGCGTAAGGACTTAGTCGTGGAGCCATCGCTACGGGTTTACTTGCAGGGGTTAAAGCGGACGCAAAGACACAAGGGTTTATACTAGTTCGGCCCCTTCGATGAAGGTAAAAGCCTACGTCTAGTTGTGATGGAATTGATGTAGTCTCGATGGCTAGGGAGCAAACAAGCTTCGCCTAGGCTCGAGTTGTGGTTGTCTGTCCTTGAACCGCCACCGGGTCGTCCCCTTATATACACGAGTGACGCCCGTCGGTTCGTAGAGTCCCAACCGGTTCATACTCGTATCCCGGTTGGTATCTCTCTATTCCTAACTTACAATACAAGTCATACATCAGGCCGGTTTACGGCTACAAGTTCTACAGGCCTTGGGCCTTTCCATGATTACACCACTAGCGGAGCTAACCCGGCCCAAGCTTGGCCGGTTTACACCTAGCGGTAATATCCCCAACATTAGGCCCCAGATTGATTTGAACTGGTTCATGTCAATCCTTCACAGAACCTGCATCTTGGACATCTTCTTTTACCTAGCAGACCGCCACGTCGCCATTGCTTCTGATCACTGTAAACCGGCATGACATCGTTGCTTCTGATCATTGTAAACCGGCATGACATCGTTGCTTCGGGTCACTGTAAACCGGCATGACGTCATCTTGAAGTTTATCTTTTATAACGCCTTCCTTAATGACAGTTCCTGGATTCACGCGCTTGACCTAGCCTTACTGCCTTATAAATAGGACCGAAGGGTCATTCTGTTTCTCCCTTCGCTTCCTCTTCTTCTTCCTTGCGCCGCTGCTTTTGGAGCTCCGCCGTCGTCATCAACCACGCTTCGTCCCGTGCCGCTGCATCAACTCAGACGGGACGAACACTGCGGCCTTTCTCCGCATCTCCTCCGCTTCCGGTAAGCTTCTTGCCCTTCTTGATCTGTTTCCTCATTTTAGATCTGTTTCTAGGGTTCGAGCTTCATACCATGTTCTTCGTATGTTTTCATCTTCCTAGCCTTGAGTCATGCTATGAATCCCGTTCTGTACCAAACGACGACTCCTGCGTATCCGCTGCACTTTCTCATCTTAATCCCATAGATCTTCTGCATATATACATACACCTTATAGTGCATTTCCTGTTTCTTCTTTACTTCCGCGACGCTTTTCCTGTTTTCTGAAAACCCGCGTTTGATCCGTAGTAAACATGAATTTTTGTGAAACCTGTTTCTGTCCATGACTTCAATTACCTTCGAAGCCAAGATTAGGCGGTTTAACTCACCATAGTAAAAAGTTGCTAAACCGGCACCGGTACACCATTAGTCCCCTTGTTGAACCGCCAGAACATATCTGACATCATCTCATAACGAACTGATTTATAGGAACCGCCTCCGGTTTATCATAACTTAGATCAATCACTCTGTAATAAGCACCTTCTTAAACCGGATCCTTCTCCTTGTAGACCTTATGATGGCCAAACAGGTGTACGAATGCAACTGGGTTCCTTCCCGCGTCTCCGAGACACAGTTGAAAGAACTGGTGTCGATTGGCGCTTTAGATGATCAAAACACAATCCATTGGAGGGTTCCTGGAGAGGAGTGTCCTCCCACACCTCAGGAAGGAGAAGTTGTAGTTTTCGCGGATCACCTGGCCCGGGGTTTCAAACCGCCCGGGTCAAAATTTTACCGGGACGTGATGGCCAATTTTCAGCTCCGTCCCCAAGACATCGGCCCCAACTCTGTTACCAACCTGTGCCACTTTCAAGTGCTGTCCGAAGCATATCTGCAAGAGGAACCTTCTGTTGAACTGTTCAGGGATCTCTTCCACCTAAACCGTCGCACTGAATTCACCGACGGTCCCAACACGGAATTAGGCGGTATGGCCATCCAGAAGAGGAAGGAGATCACTTATCCCCACGTCAAACTCCACACTCACCCCAAAGAGTGGAACGCAACTTGGTTCTACTGCAAAGACACTTCCCCTGAAGGTGAAAATCCTTTACCTGGTTTTCGTCCAGAGCGGCTAAGCAATACTCATCCCTTTCCGCAACGATTGACTGCCAAAGAGAGAAGCAGATATGCCCCACAACTGTCCAAGCTTCGAGCCTTTATGGCCAACGGTTTGACTGGGATCGATCTGGCACGCTGCTGGTTATCTTGGGGCATATTGCCTTTGAGCCGGCATTCCGGTTTGATGTGCCAGTATACCGGCAGCGTCGATGACCCACTCCGACACACCAAACTAGAACTGTCTGAAGATGAAGTTACGGATTCAGTAAGGAGAATGCTGAATGAACCGGAGCACCTTTGTGCCCAAACCGGCTTGGCTCCTTACTGCACCCTCAACGCACCTCCTGCGGTAAGTCCCTGACTGTGTCATCATTAAATACTGTTATTACTTTCATACGTCCAACTCTCAATTATTTCTGATCCAGGGTGATAATCCGTTTTGGAGCAAGAAACTCTCTCAAGACAAAGCGGACAAGGCTAGGCGGCCAAACCGGCCCAAAACAAAAGTTGTTAAGAAGTCCGCCCACAAGAGGAAAACCACTGCTTCGTCTGATCCGGCCATCGATGACGATGTGGGTAATCCGGAACTTGATTCTCTTGGCTTGTTTTTTACACGTCTTATTGATGACGATGCTTGTCAGGATGACGCTGAAGCCAACAACGCAGGATTTGCCGAGGTAACCATTCTCTCTTCCGATTCAACAAATTTGCCTTCACTAAAATTTAGCGGCAAACCGGAAAGTCAACTTTTCTCACCCCTTGCTTACTTGGATCCCAAACTTCTTATGAAGACACAAGAGCATGAAGCCCGCCAGACAACCCGCACAGCAATGACAGGTAGTTACCTCTGCCGGTTTACCAAACAGCCCGGCTCGAAAGCGCCGCACCGAGGTTTCCAACCTTTTTATTACCTTACATTCCAAAGCGGGTTTATTCCGTCAACCTCTTAATCCGTCCGACTCCGATTATCAGGTCACCTCCCATTCATCCTCTGGCGAATCGTCAGCCACTCAGCTACCACCGTTGAAGATAGCCGTCGGGTAAGTTCATACAGCCATATGCTTGTTGATTTCTTCTGTAATGTACACGCCTTGCTCCTGAATCTTTGTTTCTTCAGAACCAAACCGAAACCCAGCAAAAAGGCTCGCTTGGAAAAAACAGCTGAAGAGGCTGCCGCTTCAGATCATGAGCAGGCGCCAGATCTCGAAAATGCTGCCTCTGAAGATATTCCAAATGACCCTCCGGTTCAAGAAGATGTTATTCCTGAGGAGAGGCCTGTGAATGTTTCAATGTCTGTTGATCCACCTGCCAGTATTGTCCGGTCTGAAAAGCCTCACAGTCCTACTGAAACAGCTGTTCCCACACGATCCGTCGAATCGAAAGACGACGACGTTGTAATTACTGGAACAGGCCACTCTGAACCGGGGAACGCTGCAACTCTAACCTGGCATACTGTGAAGGAGGATTCTTCCACTTGGAACAAAGGAAAGTGGGCTGCCGAGCTGGAAACATATGCCGCTTTAAGCGCCCAAGATCTTCATTCTGGATACCTGAACCGGCTTTACAGCAGCCGTGATTATGAAGCTGGCTTGGTGAAACTAATGAGAGACAAGTTTGAGGTAACACTCCTTTCCTTATTACCAGTATAGTAGTCCTTGTAGCCCCCAAGGGCCGGTTTGCAATCTTTGATCAAACTGGGACTTGATAATTCTCTTTGATAGGTTTTGCAATCTTCCCTCATAGCCACCAGGGCCGGTTTAACGATGCATACTTAAACCGGTACTCCATAAATTTTCTGACAACACTGTAATAGAATCAAATAGCCATTAGCCCCCAAGTGCCGAGTTGAATACTCGTATTCAACTTGGGACTTTGCCATGTGTTAGCAGTAGAAAGATTGAAAGTACATTAGCCTCCAAGTGTCAAGCATATAACTGTGTTGTATGGTTGAGACTTTAACTTGAATTGTTGGCTGATCAAACTATCAATGCGCAGGCTGAGGTGAAGATCAAGGATGACCGGATTGCCGATTTACAGGCGGCTTTGAAAACCCAGCAGGCCGAGACAGAAAAAGCCAAGAAGGAGCTAACCAGCGCCTTGACTGCTGCTGAACAGGTGAAGGAAAACATGAAGAAGGAACAGGCGGGCTGGGCCACCGAAAAGGCTAACTTGCTCAAACGGGCAGAAAATGCTGAAGCTGCCCTTATACCGGTGGTGGATGATCTGACAGCCGTGAAGCGGCAAGTACATTCTATGACGGCAGCCATCTTCGGTGAGTTCCTTGTAAATAAGTGTAATATGCTGTTCCTGCTGCACCATTATTCCGGTTTAAAACTATCCTGTTATCAAATGCAGGCACACGCGTTGGGCACTTGGGAAATGACGTGCGGAAGAAACTGAAGGCTGTCTACACTTTAGTGGAGCAGTTGTATACCGGAGCCCAGCGCGTGATTACCACAATGTCACATAACAATCCAGCACCGTCCCTGATCCAAGATACCTTGAACCGGCTATCCATCCTTCCTTCCCGGATTGAAGAGGTGAAGAAGTCTGCTGCACGAACCGGAGCCATCAACGCCTTGATCCGAGCCAAAGCCTGGGTGCCGGATTTTGATCCTGTGGAAGCAGCTCAAGGCTATCCCAAAGGTGAAGGAAGGCGGCTCGGACTTCAGTGAAGAGGACTTGCGGGCGATAAACCAGGCTGTACGCCCGCTGGCTTGTCAATTGGCCGAAGAAGCCGATTTGGAGCACTATCAAGCCCAATATAATGAGCAGAACAAGCGTGTGTCCGCCCCAACCTTCGAACCGGAAAACTTGATCCCTCCAATCCGTAAGCATACTTACGCACCCGACATTGAACCGTCATCTTTGATTCACGAAGAGGCTGTCTTCCAAGCGCTAATGGGAATCGACTGGACTACTGTGGATTTCCAGCCGATGGGTAGAGACGAAGATGCTGAAGCGGCGGAGGATGAAAAACAGTCGTGAACCGGTAGCCGGTTTAAAAAACAATGATCTCATTTGGGCACTGTGTTGCCTTGTAATAGCCGTAGTCAAAACTTGCTGCCTGGGTATGCCTTCGTGCATCGAGGAAACTTTTGTTTGATTCATACTCCCTGCAACCAAAAAATTGAACCTCGGCGGCGGTGACACCGCCAGCCGGTTTATGGCATCCAATATATTTTGTGTATCGAAAAATCAATTAGTATGCGATACAAATACCTGCCGTATCTGGGCATGAGGCTGGCATAGCCAATCTTGAAGCGGAGGTCTTTAAAAAACCATGACCATCTGGGGAGACAATAACTCCCACATAGGCGTGCTGAAACAGCATAAGCCCCCGTGCTACTCCATAAAGATGAACCGGAAGAAGGTAAACCGGGCAGATAAAAACTTCGGTGTAATACCAAACCGTGTCTGTCGGTTTATTCTTGACAGCTAAACGGATAAAAATATTAAATCGGTTTGAAAACGCAACAAAAATCGAATACCAAATATGGCAACAAAGGCAATAACTCTTTGCAATAGTAAAGCTTCATGGAGCTGGTCAGATGGCATTACCATGGTCAGACGCAACCAAGCCCCCCGAAGGCGTAGCGATGGTGCTAGTCGGCCAGGTCCCCAAAAGACTCTTGGCGAGTACGCCGGCCAAGTGGCATGACATTGGTTCGGGTTCGACCAAGCCTCCAAATGACGCTGGCCCTATTGGCCGACAAAGAGGCGTGACCGGTTCAGACGTGACCGTGTCCCCAAATGATCTGGTGGCTTTCGCCTATCAAGAGGTGTTGCATTGGTTCGGACACGACCAAGCCCCCAAGTGATAAATATAACTATCAAGGGGTAAACCGGAGGCCGCTTTAAAAACAGAAGCACTCCATGTAACCACACATGAAAAGAAAGACAGAGACCCCGCTTTAGCTGAGGCCTTGATTTTTATTATATCTAAGATAATATATACATTGTCATGCTATGTACATAAACTGAGCCGATGACTCAAGTGTAGTAAGGTCGAAGATGAGATATATTCCACGGCCTATTGGTCTCCTCCTCTGATGTACGTGAGTCTTTACGCTCTCGAATATCAACGGATAGTAGGAACCGTTGTGTAGATTCTTGCTGACCACAAAGGGTCCTTCCCAAAGCGGGATAACTTGTGCATATCTGTGCGGTCTTGGATGAGGCGAAGCACCAAATCTCCTTCTGAAAGGCTCGGTCTTAACCCGGCGGCTGTGATAACGACGAAGATCTTGCCGATAAATCGCCGAACGGCGGCTGCCATATCACGCTCCTCATCCAATAGGTCCAAAGCGTCCTGTCGTGCCACCTCGTTGTCCGCTTCAACATAAGCCGCTACACGGGGTGAATCGTGCTCGATATCACTTTGGGAGAACTGCTTCGCTCCATAAACCATGAAGAAAGGTGTGTAGCCGATGACCGGTTTGGCGTAGTATTGATACTCCATAGTACCGATGGGAGCTCTTCAACCCAGCACCACGGTGTTCTCGTAATGGAACCGAAGTCGGGGTTTAATGCCTCGCAAGATTTCTGATTAGCACGTTCGCCGCCCGTTGGACTAGGGGTGCGCCATCGACGATACATCAAGCGGATATGCTCACGTTCACGTAATTCTTTCATAGCTCCCTTGGACAGATTAGTGCCATTGTCGAGAATGATACTTGTGGAAAGCCAAACCGGAAAATCACCTTTTGATGAACGCACCGCTGTTGCGCATCACACTTCTTGACGTGTTCCGCTTCAACCCACTTGGTGAACTTGTCCACCGCCACCAACAGTGGGTCTTCTTATCTTTGGATCGCTTAAAGGGCCCAACCATATCCAGCCCCAGTGCAAACGGCCACGTTATTGGGATCATCCGCAATTCTGTGCGGTACATGAGCACGCTGGAGAATTTCGACATCCATCGCACCGTTTGACCAAGTCCTCCGCATCAGCATGAGCAGTTAACCAGTAAAATCCATGACGGAATGCCTTCGCCACCAGGGACTTTGAACCGGCGTGATGCCCGCAATCCCCTTCATGGATTTCTCTTAAAATTTCACAGCCTTCCTCAGGGGAAACACAACGTTGAAATGCCCCTGAAACACTGCAATGATGCAACTCACCATTAATAATCGTCACAGACTTGGGCGCGGATTATCATGCGGCGAGAACCTCATCGTCAGCAACTCTCCTCGAGTCATATATGCAAGGTAAGGAATCGTCCAATCCGGAATAGCATGTAATGCTGCCACCAACTGAGCCTCCGGATCAGGAATAGCCAAATCCGCTTCACCAGGGAGCTGAACCGACGGGTTGTGCAAGACGTCCAGAAAGACATTAGGTGGAACCGGTTTACGCTGAGAACCCAAACGGCTTAAAGCGTCTGCCGCTTCGTTCTTCCGGCGATCCACATGATCCACTTGATAGCCTTTGAAGCAACCTGCAATATTATCCACTTCTCGACGATATGCAGCCATGAGGGGGTCCTTAGAATCCCAAGTGCCAGATACTTGCTGAGCCACCAGGTCCGAATCACCAAAGCACTTAACCCGGCTTAAGTTCATCTCCTTAGCCATCCGGAGACCATGGAGCAAGGCTTCGTACTCAGCTGCATTATTAGTACAAGGGAACATTAAACGGAGAACGTAACAAAACTTATCACCTCGTGGGGAAGTTAAAACGACTCCAGCCCCCGAGCCTTCCAACTGCCTGGATCCGTCGTAGTGGATAGTCCAGTATGTGTGATCCGGCTTCTCCTCTGGTGCTTGTAACTCTGTCCAGTCATTAATGAAATCAACAAGGGCTTGTGACTTCACTGCTGTGTGCGGTATATACTTTAGCCCATGCGGCCCAAGCTCGATGGCCCATTTTGCAATCCGGCCAGTCGCCTCCCGGTTCTGTATGATGTCACCCAAGGGAGCTGAACTAACCACTGTAATAGGGTGTCCTTGGAAATATTGTTTCAGTTTCCGGCTGGCCATAAAAACACCATAGACTAGCTTCTGCCAATGCGGATATCTCTGCTTGGACTCAATAAGCACCTCGCTGATATAATAAACCGGCCGTTGAACCGGATACTCTTTTCCTGCCTCCTTGCGCTCCACCACAATGGCTACGCTCACCGCTCGAGCATTGGCTACCACATATAACAACAGTGGCTCCTTGTCAACCGGAGCCGCAAGAACAGGCGGGTTGGCCAATTGCCGCTTTAGATCCTCAAAGGCTTCATCAGCAGCTGGGCTCCAGACAAAATTATCTGTCTTCCTCAGCATCTGGTATAAGGGAATGGCCTTCTCTCCGAGGCGGCTGATAAACCGGCTCAATGCAGCAATCCGGCCCGCCAGGCGTTGAACATCGTTGATACACTTCGGTTTAGCCAAGGAAGTGATGGCTTTAATTTTCTCCGGATTGGCCTCAATTCCTCTGTTAGACACCAGGAATCCCAATAACTTGCCAGCCGGAACACCAAAAACACACTTGGCCGGATTAAGCATCATCTTATAAATGCGCAAGTTGTCGAAGGTCTCCTTCAAATCTTCCACCAGTGTCTCCTTTTGTCTTGATTTCACCACAATGTCATCTACATAAGCATGCACATTGCGGCCAATCTGCGTATGCAAGCAATTCATACACACGCGATAAGTAGCACAGGCACTCTTGAGCCCAAAAGGCATAGATACATAGCAGAAGGCTCCAAAGGGAGTTATAAACGCTGTCTTCTCCTGGTCCTTAACTGCCATTTTAATCTGATGATATCCAGAGTATGCGTCCAAAAAACTTAAACGCTCACATCCTGCCGTGGCATCAATAATCTGATCGATGCGGGGGAGAGCAAAAGGATCTGCTGGGCAAGCCTTGTTGAGATCTGTGTAGTCCACACACATACGCCAGGTGCCGTTTTTCTTAAGGACCAGCACCGGATTAGCAAGCCACTCCGGATGAAACACCTCAATGATAAAGCCAGCCGCCAGAAGCCTGGCTACTTCTTCCCCAATGGCCTTGCGCCTTTCTTCATTAAACCGGCGGAGAAACTGTTTCACCGGTTTATACTTAGGATCCACATTAAGTGTGTGCTCAGCGAGTTCCCTCGGTACACCTGGCATGTCAGATGGCTTCCATGCAAAGATGTCCGGTTCTCACGGATGAACTTCGATGGCGCGCCTTCCTATTTGGGATCCAGGTTGGCACCGACGAGGAACTGCTTGGACGAATCGCTTTGGCACAAAGTCAACAAGCTTGGTCTCGATTGCCGATTTAAACTTCAGATCCGATTCATGCTCTGTAGTGGGTTTCTTCAAAGGGGTCATATCTGCCGGATCAACGTTGTCCTTATAAAATTTCAACTCCTCCGTGGCATAGACCGCCTCTGCATAAGCTGCATCTCCTTCCTCGCATTCCAAAGCGACTCGGCGGCTTCCATGCACCGTTATCGTTCCTTTGTAACCCGGCATTTTGAGCTGCAAGTAGATATAACAAGGTCGTGCCATGAACTTAGCATAAGCTGGTCGTCCAAACAAGGCATGATATGGACTCCGGATTTTCACCACTTCAAAAGTTAGCTTTTCAGACCGGGAATCATGCTCATCTCCAAAGGCCACATCCAGGCTATCTTACCAATAGGATAAGCAGATTTGCACGGTACTACACCATGGAACACCGTCTTTGGGCGGTGCGAGATCTTTATCTGTGAGACCCATGCGACGGAAAGTGTCATAATACAATATATTGATCTGCTTCCTCCATCCATGAGTACCTTAGTAAACTTATAGCCCCCAACACGGGATCTACCACCAAAGCGGTGACCGGATTATCAACCGGGGGATGGTCCTCTCTGCTCCATACGATAGGCTGCTCGACCAAGCGCAAATACCGCGGCAGAGCCGGTTCAACAGAGTTCTTGCCCGCTTGTGAAGCTTCCGATCCGCTTGTCCAAACTGGTTGTGAAAACATGATATCGCCGCCATTCAACTGCTTTGGTTGGCTCGATAGCTTTATTTATTGCTTCTTTGCTGCTGCCACCTTGATTACTCTGATTATTGAGATTGCCCTGGTTATGCCCTGAACCAGAAGCTCCGTCCTGACCCGGCCCATGGAAACCGGATCCTGAACCACCACCTGACCCCTGGTCATATCGGAAAGCATCGGAATTTTTGAACTCCTGCATAATATAACAATCTTTCCAAAGATGATTTGATGGGGATTCCTTCGTTCCATGCTTGGGACAAGGCTGATTCAACAAGTAATTCAAACGGTTTGCACTAGCATTTGGACCCCGATTCGCCTTGCCTCTGCGCCGCGGGCCTCTGTCCTGCGCATTAGTGTTGGCTACGAAATCCGGATTACCATCAGCCTTGCGCTTGCCCCGTTCCATGACCCGCCGGTTTGAAATGCTGCTGCTTGGAGTTGCCGTTCTTCTTTCCTTCCTGCTTCATCATCATCGCGCCGGGATCCTTGGTGCTTGCAATCGGCATATTTTACCAAAGCGCCATGAGGGTTCCCATATCATTGCGTAACCGCTTCATCGTCCCACTTAAATTTCAAAGGCTCAAACCGGCGGTTGCTTTCCAATGTTATGATCGCCGAGTCGGCATTGATCCGGTCCAAGAGTGCAAAATCTCGGACACACGGCGTACCCAACGGGTTGTTGACTCCTTCTTCTGAGCATAAGCCGCCCGGTCTACTATGGACTTGGGCTGCTTACATGTATCCTTGAAATTCGGATAAACCGGCCCGTGGTGACCCCATGAACTGATAGAATTGGGCGGCAAGCTTTTCAACCAAGTACGCGCTGTGCCCTCCATCATCATGGTGAAGTACTTTGCACACGCGGCTTCATCAACATCTAGCATCTCCATGGCCATCTCATAACTCTCAACCCACGCTTCAGGGGATAGATCTGCAGTGTAATTTGGCACCTTGCGCGGGCCCTTAAAATCCTTAGGCAGGCGCACATTGCGTAAAGCGGGGATTAAACAGGGCACTCCCAAAGCGGATGTGACTCCTGGTCCGGCGAAGGTGGTAGGGCGAACCGGTGTGTGTTGATCCGCATCATCCTGCGCTGCTAACTCAGCCTCTCTGCGTGCCCGGGCCCGATCCACCACCTCCTGAGCATCACGAACGCCGCCTATCTGGTGATTGCCTCGAGCCGCTTCACGGTCCCGCGCGTTACTTGATAGGGCCGGTTCATCCATGCGCCTGCTGTAGCTCCGGCTTGGACGGGGCGTAGAGTGAATCCGATCGCGGCTGTATGAATACGCTTCCTGCTGGATCAGTGCAGTCCGGAGAAGCTCCTTAACCCGGCGTGTCTCAACTGCTTGTGGGGAATCTCCTTCGACTGGGATCGCCTCCAATCGTGCCGCAGCCGCAACAAGGTTGTCCATAGGGTTGGAGTAATGGCCCGGGGGCGTCTGTACCGGCGGAGGAATCACCGTGTTCTGCTGCGGGGGCTCCATCAGGCGCGGTTGGACCGGCGCTCCCGCTCCTGGCGCCTCAATCCGGTTTACCTCCTGTCTTTGGGGCGGAGTTCTTGGGTCCGCTCGGGTCTGAAAGAGGTTTCTAGGGTCAAATCCTGATGGCAGGCGCGATCTGTACTTCCGCTTTAACACCTCCTGCGACGCGCTCTGGTCGAGCATGAGCTTGTAAGCTTGTGCATCTAAAGCGGCCCGCTCTGCAGCCATACGCTCCTTCTCTGCCGCTAGATCCGCTTTGGCTTGCGTGATCTGTTTTTTCACCTTCGCAATTTCTGCGTTATGAGCCTCCTGATCTGCTGGATTGTCCTCCGCCATGAGCGCTGCTAGTGCATCAAACAGAACTGACAGAACTTAAACCGGCGGTCGCACCGGGCCTCCTGTCCCTGCTGCCGCTGCTGAACCGGAAAGCATTGCTGCTGCGGTTGAAGAGAGGTTTGCTGCTTGCGTACCGGCAATGAACACTCCAACCCGGTTTAGCTGGCTTGGGGGGTCCGGAATACTGTCACCGTCGGAACAGCCCCTGATCATATCATCCTGCAACTGGTACAATGACTCGGTCTCTCCTGCTGAAGATTCATCGCCGGAGTAAACGACGGTCTCGCTACCGTGCTCTGAACCGGCATCATACTCCCCTCCATGGGTGACTCCAACGAAAACATGCTTCACGGCCGGTTTAGCCCGGGCTGGTCGCGCGCGCTGAGCCGTCTCGACGAGGTCGGTGCAGATGTCCGGCTCAGGTCCAGGCCCTCCGATCTTGCCGATGAAAACGTGTATGCCGCCGAAGGGGACCCGGTATCCATACTCGATTGAATCGGCCTCGGGACCCCATCCAGCATCGTCGATGTAGATTCGGCCGCGACGACTCTTGGTCATCCGGCCCACGACGTAGCCTTCGAGTCCTTTGAGCTTGCCCTCCAAGATCGTCAAACCATCGTGCGATAGCCCCACGGTGGGCGCCAACTGTCGTGGATTTGTCACGGCAGATGTCCTAGCGTAAGGACTTAGTCGTGGAGCCATCGCTCTGGTTTACTTGCGGGGGTTAAAGCGGACGCAAAGACACAAGGGTTTATACTAGTTCGTCCCTTCGATGAAGGTAAAGCCTACGTCTAGTTGTGATGGAATTGATGTAGTCTCGATGGCTAGGAGCAAACAAGCTTCGCTTAGGCTCGAGTTGTGGTTGTCGTCCTTGAACCGCCACCGTGTCGTCCCCTTATATACACGTGGCGCCTGTCGGTTCGTAGAGTCCCAACCGGTTCATACTCGTATCCCGTTGGTATCTCTCTATTCTAACTTACAATACAAGTCATACATCAGGCCGGTTTACGGCTACAAGTTCTACAGGCCTTGGGCCTTTCCATGATTACACCACTAGCGGAGCTAACCCGGCCCAAGCTTGGCCGGTTTACACCTAGCGGTAATATCCCCAACACCAGTGTTATAACTCTTGGAAAAATGTTCCAATCATCATATCTGACCGAGATTCAGCTCGGATAGGTGGCAGGATAACTCAGACTCACGATGCCTGAGAAGAAAGGTGCAACACAAATTGACGAGATGACATCGAAGATTCTCGAGAAATGAACTATGGAAGCGAGTTCCGAAACAAGAGTTCATCATTAAATCAACAAGAGGATGAGGAGGTGACTGATGGACTCAGCGATAACTCATCCAGGTATTCAAAAGATGGATCTCCACAATTATGTGGATAAGGAGATAACATTTGTCATATCAAATGATGTAATGAAGTATGCTCGAGGAAAACATACACAATTAAACATTGGTTGAAAGGTGCGCCCGAAATATGGGTTGGGTTGCACGACCAATGTCAGAATGGTCATTCAATAATCAATAGTCTAAGAATGAACGGCCGACCATTAACTTGAAAGCAATAGGGTTGCTAGAAGGTAAGAATCCAAACAACACCGTTCACTTGTTGAAATCAACACGGGGACCAAAAAAGAATTGTGACGGTGAGAAGTATCACTTGTATTAAGAGTTCTCAAGAGGTAGTGAAATTTCCCACGACATCTTGTCATAAAAGGTGGTAATATTCCAAGGTAAAGAAGAACAATGTTGGATAGCAAGGCACTCAAGGTATAACACAAAACACAATCAAGTTTGTGTTGGAGGGGAGGCATTAAAGTGGTCGATGACAACACAAATCATCGAGGGCAAGGATGGTATTTCTCATCATGAATTCGATTGATATCCAGGAAGGAGTCAAGACGTTGATGATGATCACGACAAATTTTGTCGAGAGGCTCCTCGAAGATGAAATAATCCGGCGATGACATCAAGTCAAAGGAATGATGAAGCGAAAGGTTAATGGAACCAAGGGTACGACACAAACTTGGAATCAAGTTTGCTGTTCAAGGAGAATTGATAGGACGAGGAAGATCGACGTAAGCTTAGCTCATCATCGAAAGTTGTGCTCCGAGATTAAGGACTAGGTAGCACAGTTAAGGTTTAGCATGATAATGATATAGCCGATCAGGCTAGGAGTTACGTGATGGAGTATTAAACTTCTCAACAACAAGGTACTGAGAGTAATGAATCTCAGCATTGATTCGATTCACAAATTGGTGTTCTCAGTTGACGACAACCCAGAACCCGTGGAGTGACTATGATGGGAAAAGGTACTTCTTCGTCAGAATTTCATAAGATGAAGTGCCATGGGTGGATATTCTCGAGATACCAGGGGGTAATACTCGAAGGTAGAAAAAAAATAGAGTTTGGGAAGGCGTACTGATCTGCAGAAGGTAAGTACTTTAACTTGTCCGAGAAATAAAATCAAAGGAGAACAACATGGTCGGAACCACGGTTGCAAAGGATCAATTCACAGCTACCAGATGATATTTTATCAAGGAAATATTTATTATTACAAGAATTTTCCATGATAGGATCTACATCATGTCCATGGGCATGAACACAAAGTTCAAGGTCGACTCCCACTTCTTTAATGCATAACCTTTCATTCACTTCTCGCCTTCAACGAAATTGTGTGTTGAAATTTTATCTGACATAACACTAGTAGAGTATGATCGGTAGTAGTTTCCGGGTTCACACAGCATCTGAAAGGCGGATGTCCAACCCATCGGGCCTCTTGAACATATACCACAAGTTTCAAGAGTAAATATCACAAGCTCGAATGTAGAGCAAGGTTGAGAAAGTAGATGATACAATTTAACAAAGGCATTATGTATCCGAGGGAAGGCTCACAAGGTTATTGAACATGAAGGGTGATGTCGGATAAAATCCATTAAAGGATCTGCCGGTCCATAACAGAGCTGATGTGAGCATCGGCACACAACCAGAGGAAGTAACAATGCAAGGGCAGTGGATTATGGAAACAACTGACTAATCCTGAGCTCAAATGCAAAGGAATTAAGATTTTCAAATCAAGGGATCAGAAGCAATGTTCTGATTAGGGGTGGATAAGTAGAATAGCCTTAGGGGTACAATCGACGGCAATTGGATTGGTTGAGAACCAGCTCATGTTTAAAATGACGTCTGAGCCGAAAAGATAATTTAAAAGGATCAACTGATGATTGCATGCATTCACACTCATGTTGAATCAAAAGGATCAACATGACGGTGCCTAAGAATACTAACGAATATTGCCAGACATATGGAAAGCATCCATAATGCAAGCAGACAAATATTGTAGAGCAATAATCTACTAAGGATTTTTGGAGGATCGAATAGTATTTCGAAGACCATTGTGAATCACATGAACAACTGGGGGATGAGCGGATACTCGATAAGGGCGAGAAATTATCCGTAGGGGTATTCATATGGCAAAGAAGTGCAAGGCAGTAGGCTCAAAGGATTATCGAAACAATGACGAGTATTTCGGGGTATCTTGTAATAACAAGATTAACTGGGGATGAATGTAAGAATAACAACTGCAAGTAGTTATCCATAAGGGTTGACGGTGGAAGGGGAATTGCAAACGCGATGAAGACAAGTTCTCGGGTTAACCACGGTGAGTATCTTCACGGTCTTCATGTGCAGCAGACGATCCTTAGTAATAAGGGGCTCTCCGGGTGAAAGTGATAACGAGATCCTAATGTTAGATTTAGCAAAATTCATTTAACCCAAATAGAAGAGAGATCAGAGTCCCAGAGTAAAGGTCGAGGAGTAAAAGATCCTAATACCACCCAATGGCGACGTGGGCCCATGGGCGCGATAGTCATGTTAGTAAAAGTTTTGCAATGTCTAGACTCGACTTGACCAAGGAGTGTGGAAGGGGATTCCTACAGCGAAATGGCTCGATACCAACTTGTGATGCCCCGATTCAATCGTACACTAATCATGCACGCAAATGTATGCGATCAAGATCGAGGACTCACGGAAGATATCACAACACAACTCTAAAACATAAATAAGTCATACAAGCATCATAATACAAGCCGGGGCCTCGAGGGCTCGAATACAAGTGCTCGATCATAGGCGAAGTCAGTGGAAGCAACAATATCTGAGTACGACATAAGTTAAACAAGTTTGCCTTAAGAAGGCTAGCACAAAGCGGGATCTGAGATCGAAGAGGCGCAGCCTCCCGCCTCGATCCTCCTAAACTACTCCCCGGTCGTCGCCGGCAGCACTTTGCACGTAGTAGTAGGCACCTCCAGTAGTAGTCGTCGCCATCGACGGTGGCGTCGCTTCGACTCCAAATCTGGTTGCGACAACCGTAAAGAAAGGAAAGGGGAAAAGGGGAGAAAGCAACCGTGAGTACTCATCCAAAGTACTGCAAGCAAGGAGCTACACTACATATGCATGGGTATATGTGTAAAGGGCCATATCGGACCGAATGCGCAGAATGCCGAATAAGAGGGGATAGCTAATCACGTCGAAGACTACGCTTCGCAGCCTCCGTCTTGCAAACATGTAGAAGAGAGTAGATCAAGTCCTCCAAGTAGCATCGCCAAGTAGCATCGCCAAGTATTATCTCCAAGTAGCATCTCCAGGAGCATCGCATAGCATAATCCTACCCGGCGATCCTCTCCTCGTCGCCCTGTTAGAGAGCGATCACCGGGTTGTATCTGGCACTTGGAAGGGTGTGTTTTATTAAGTATCCAGTTCTAGTTGTCATAAGGTCAAGGTACAACTCCGGGTCGTCCTTTTACCGAGGGACACGGCTATTCGAATAGATTAACTTCCCTGCAGGGGTGCACCACATAACCCAACACGCTTGATCCCATTTGGCCGGACACACTTTCCTGGGTCATGCCCGGCCTCGGAAGATCAACACGTCGCAGCCCCACCTAGGCACAACAGAGAGGTCAGCACGCCGGTCTAAACCTAAGCGCCGCAGGGTGCAGGCCCATCGCCTGAGCACACACAAGACGTTATGCGTCGCGCCGAAGCAGACCTAGCCTAGTGGCCTTCGGTCCAATCCGCGTAGCGCCACTCGGCCGGCGGCGTCCACGAAGGCCGGTGATACCACGACGTCGGGATACCCATAACTACTCCCACGTAGATGGTTAGTGCGTATAGACCAAATGGCTAGACTCATATCAAATACCAAGATCTCGTTAAGCGTGTTAAGTATCCGTGAGCGCCGAGCAGGCCGAGCCCACTGTCTCCTAGGTGGTCTCAACCTGCCTGCCGCTCCACCACAAAGTAACGATCGGGGCCGTCGGGAACCCGGGCCCACCTCTACCGGGATGGAGCCACTGTCCTTTCAAATTTCTCATCGTAATCACTTGCGGGTACTCAATGAGTGACCCGACTTTAGTCACCATCTGTATAGTATGTATGTATGTAAAGTATATACCGTGATCACCTCCCAAGTGATCACGGCCCGATAGTATAGCAAGGCGACAAGAATATAGGGCCAATGATGATAAACTAGCATCCTATACTAAGCATTTAGGATTGCGGTAAGGTATCAGCAGATGTAGCAACAATGTCGGGCTATGCATCGGAATAGGATCGTGAAGCGAAACATGCTACACTACTCTAATGCAAGCGATATAGAGGAGAATAGGCGATATCCGGTGATCAAGGGGGGCTTGCTGGTTGCTCTGGCAAGAAGGGTTCGTTGTCAATGTAGTCGATCACAGGGGATCTTGGCGGCGGTCTCGGGTCTCTACCGAAAGAAGTAACGAAGGGGAACACAAATAAATAATAGAGCAATCAAAGCAACATAAAGCATAACATGGCAATACGCTGAGCTAGGCGTGTTCTAACGCGGTATGAGGGGATACGGTGAAGGGGAAACATCAGGAAAGTATCCCGGTGTTCCGTGTTTTTCTACGATGAACCGAGGTGAAATGTTGCAGTTCACTATGCTAGGGACGTGGCGGATGAGCAGGCTACGTGTCCGGATCCGTCTCGTCGTTCTGAGCAACTTTCATGTTGAAAATAATTTAATCCGAGTTACGGATTAAAAGATATGATTTTCTAAAGATTTTAATAATTTCTGGAATTTAATTAATTATTTAATTTAATTCGAAAATGTAATTATGACATCAGCATCATGTCACGCTGACATCAGCAGTCAACAGGGTTGACTGGTCAATCTGACCAGTGGGGCACATTTTATTTGACATATTAATTAACATAATTAGGATCAATTAGGGGGTGGGCCCGCTGTCATTGGCTGATTAATTAATTAACTAACAGTTTAATTAGATTAGTTAATTGATTAGTTTAATTAATCAAAATTAATTAAGTTAATTAATTAATTAAATTATTATTATTGTCATTATTGTTGTTTTTTTTTATTCCTTGCTTTTTTTTAAACGTCCTGTGGGGCTGGTGGGCCCCGTTTGGAAGTGACCGAGAGGCAATCGAGCAACAAAGCGCGTCTTGGCGTCTTGGCCTTGGCGTCGGCGCCCAAGTGAGCACCCGCCCGTAGGGCGGGACGAGGCTAGCGGGGCCGGATAGTCAACGGAGGGGGACGATCGACGGAGACGGGAGGCGAGGTAGTCGAGGCGAGAGGCTCGAGAGGTGGCTCCGCGACCGGACCTCGGTGGCGGCGGCTGGTGTCGAAGGGGCTCGGGAGCGCTCCTCGATCGGATCGGATCGAGAGGGGGAGAGCGACATGGGAGTGGGGATGTGTGCGGTCGGCAGTTAGGGTTTCGAGATGGGGGATAAGGGAGTGGGGTGGCGGTTGGGTCTTTGGGCTGGTGGCTCATTGCTAGCTAATTGGCCCATTCGCCCGGGGGTCCTTTTCTTTTACCTTCTTTTTTTTGATTTGTTCTTTTCCTTTTTATTTATTCTTTTTTGTTTTATTTTAGTTACACCGTATTTTCAGTTTAGTAAAATATGACAATAGCTTCAAAAGAAGTGTTTCAAAATAACCCACTACCCTAAAAAGTTTTACCTCAAATTAAAATAGTTTTGTGTTTTATAAAATACCAAAGGCATTTAAAAAATGTTTTTGCTATCGTTTAAATCATTTTAGTGCATTTATACATAATATAAAAATGTGTATCATTCATCATAATCATTTATGCATTAAGTGACACAACCCGAACATTTTGGTTTTTAATATTTTAAAACTTTTGATGTTTGCCTGATTTTGAATTTGCATTTGAATCAGTTTCGAACTAACGTGAGATTAGTAACAGAAATCGAGGTGACGTGGCATCATTAGCGGAGGGTTACTGTGGCTTAATTATCTGGGTGTCACAATTCTCCTCCACTACAAGAAATCTCGTCCCGAGATTTAAGAGGGGGACTAGGGGGAAAGGTCTGGTTACGAAATCCTAACGAACCTTCTCGTCTTTGGTTGCTCTTCTCGAAGAGGTGGATCCATTACGTTGAAGTCTTCATTTCTCTGCTCCAAGTCATCCTGATGGAGCCGTCATCCTTTATTCAGGATCTCCAATGTACTAACGAATCAATAAGGGCAGCTCGGCTACGACAAAAATGCTTATGAGGGAACAAGCTGGGGTTAACCCAAGAATGAGCATAAGAGTATCTCACGAGTTGAACATATAAAATACATCGAGAGTAAGGTGCGAAGGTACAATAAGAGGTTCAAGCGGATAGATAGTTGCTCGAGGTGCGAACCAGGGTGAGAAAGGGGTTGAACAGCGAGTAAGGATTGCGTCGATACCGTAATAGAACACTAGGAAGGTGGCCCGTGAATTAAATCTGAAATAAGCGTGAGGAATAACCATTATAAATAGCGTTATGCAGAGAGTCGGGTTTCGATCTGTGGAACTGTGGGTTATGGGCCCACCATGTGGGTTAAAAGAAGGAAAGGCGGTGACATCTTGCTCGATCAGGTAAGCAAGGCATGTAAGAGAATAGTGTGTCAGTTATGTCGGCAATAATGTCCGTACCAGGGACGGGAACAAAAAGCAATTTTTCGCTTGTTGAGCGAGGCGAACCAATTGGCAAAGTTATCACCGTCGATGGTTACGAAATGTCATCAACAATAATGTAACAGGTCTTACTAATAGAGTTGTACACCGAGGTGTTTACATGAGCGGGGAATATTATGGCTTAGATCATAAAGATCGGAAAAGCGTCAAACCAACCAATGGAAAGGAAAATGTGTTTAAACACATAATTCAAGGGTATATCCTTCCCAAGGACAAGCGAGCATGATATCCATGACAGGATATAATATAGAAAACTCTTTAGGTAGGGAGAAAATTTTCACGACATTATCCATACAACGGTGTTTGGATAATTGATCAAAAACATTTATCATTGGGCTTTAAATGTTCTTGTTGAAAATCGAATACCACCGACATGCTTCGAGACAGGATTGACATGGTCTTCAAGCAAAGGTTAGGCTTTGGATACAAAGGATCCATCAAAAACAACTTATTAAACAAGGTATTCAATTTCCTCATGGAAAAATGATTAACCTTGTTAAAAGGAAACTTATAACAATAAGTCCTCTGGTCAGGCGTGCTAGGCATGACATCACCTTACCGGGTCATAAAAGACCAGTGTTATAACTCTTGGAAAAATGTTCCAATCATCATATCTGACCGAGATTCAGCTCGGATAGGTGGCGAGATAACTCGGACTCACGATGCACGAGAAGAAAGGTGCAACACAAATTGGCGAGATGACATCGAAGATTCTCGGAAATGAACTATGGGCGAGTTCGAAACAAGAGTTCATCATTAAATCAACAAGAGGATGAGGAGGTGGTGATGGACTCAGCGATAACTCATCGAGGTATTCAAAAGATGGATCTCCACAATTATGTGGATAAGGAGATAACATTTGTCATATCAAATGATGTAATGAAGTATGCTCGAGGAAAACATACACAATTAAACATTGGTTGAAAGGTGCGCCCGAAATATGGGTTGGGTTGCACGACCAATGTCAGAATGGTCATTCAATAATCAATAGTCTAAGAATGAACGGCCGACCATTAACTTGAAAGCAATAGGGTTGCTAGAAGGTAAGAATCCAAACAACACCGTTCACTTGTTGGAATCAACACGGGGACCAAAAAAGAATGGTGACGGTGAGAAGTATCACTTGTATTAAGAGTTCTCAAGAGGTAGTGAAATTTCCCACGACATCTTGTCATAAAAGGTGGTAATATTCCAAGGTAAAGAAGAACAATGTTGGATAGCAAGGCACTCAAGGTATAACACAAAACACAATCAAGTTTGTGTTGGAGGGGAGGCATTAAAGTGGTCGATGACAACACAAATCATCGAGGGCAAGGATGGTATTTCTTATCATGAATTCGATTGATATCCAGGAAGGAGTCAAGACGTTGATGATGATCATGACAAATTTTGTCGAGAGGCTCCTCGAAGATGAAATAATCCGGCGATGACATCAAGTCAAAGGAATGATGAAGCGAAAGGTTAATGGAACCAAGGGTACGACACAAACTTGGAATCAAGTTTGCTGTTCAAGGAGAATTGATAGGACGAGGAAGATCGACGTAAGCTTAGCTCATCATCGAAAGTTGTGCTCCGAGATTAAGGACTAGGTAGCATAGTTAAGGTTTAGCATGATAATGATATAGCCGATCAGGCTAGGAGTTACGTGATGGAGTATTAAACTTCTCAACAACAAGGTACTGAGAGTAATGAATCTCAGCATTGATTCGATTCACAAATTGGTGTTCTCAGTTGACGACAACCCAGAACCCGTGGAGTGACTATGATGGGAAAAGGTACTTCTTCGTCGGAATTTCATAAGATGAAGTGCCATGGGTGGATATTCTCGAGATACCAGGGGGTAATACTCGAAGGTAGAAAAAAAATAGAGTTTGGGAAGGCGTACTGATCTGCAGAAGGTAAGTACTTTAACTTGTCCGAGAAATAAAATCAAAGGAGAACAACATGGTCGGAACCACGGTTGCAAAGGATCAATTCACAGCTACCAGATGATATTTTATCAAGGAAATATTTATTATTACAAGAAGTTTCCATGATAGGATCTACATCATGTCCATGGGCATGAACACAAAGTTCAAGGTCGACTCCCACTTCTTTAATGCATAACCTTTCATTCACTTCTCGCCTTCAACGAAATTGTGTGTTGAAATTTTATCTGACATAACACTAGTAGAGTATGATCGGTAGTAGTTTCCGGGTTCACATAGTTTACAGAAGGCAGATGTCCAACCCATCGGGGCCTCTTAGGAACATATACCACAAGTTTCAAGAGTAAATATCACAAGCTCGAATGTAGAGCAAGGTTGAGAAAGTAGATGATACAATTTAACAAAGGCATTATGTATCCGAGGGAAGGCTCACAAGGTTATTGAACATGAAGGGCGATGTCGGATAAAATCCATTAAAGGATCTGCCGGTCCATAACAGAGCTGATGTGAGCATCGGCACACAACCAGAGGAAGTAACAATGCAAGGGCAGTGGATTATGGAAACAACTGACTAATCCTGAGCTCAAATGCAAAGGAATTAAGATTTTCAAATCAAGGGATCAGAAGCAATGTTCTGATTAGGGGTGGGTAAGTAGAATAGCCTTAGGGGTACAATCGACGGCAATTGGATTGGTTGAGAACCAGCTCATGTTTAAAATGACGTCTGAGCCGAAAAGATAATTTAAAAGGATCAACTGATGATTGCATGCATTCACACTCATGTTGAATCAAAAGGATCAACATGACGGTGCCTAAGAATACTAACGAATATTGCCAGACATATGGAAAGCATCCATAATGCAAGCAGACAAGTATTGTAGAGCAATAATCTACTAAGGATTTTTGGAGGATCGAATAGTATTTCGAAGACCATTGTGAAACACATGAACAACTGGGGGATGAGCGGATACTCGATAAGGGCGAGAAATTATCCGTAGGGGTATTCATATGGCAAAGAACTGCAAGGCAGTAGGCTCAAAGGATTATCGAAACAATGACGAGTATTTTGGGGTATCTTGTAATAACAAGGTTAACTGGGGATGAATGTAAGAATAACAACTGCAAGTAGTTATCCATAAGGGTTGACGGTGGAAGGGGAATTGCAAACGCGATGAAGACAAGTTCTCGGGTTAACCACGGTGAGTATCTTCACGGTCTTCATGTGCAGCAGACGATCCTTAGTAATAAGGGGCTCTCCGGGTGAAAGTGATAACGAGATCCTAATGTTAGATTTAGCAAAATTCATTTAACCCAAATAGAAGAGATCGAGTCGAGTAAAGGTCGAGGAGTAAAAGATCCTAATACCACCCAATGGCGGCGTGGGCCCATGGGCCGCACAGCCATGTTAGTAAAAGTTTTGCAATGTCTAGACTCGACTTGCCAAGGAGTGTGGAAGGGGATTCCTGAGCAATCGGCTCGATACCAACTTGTGACGCCCCGATTCAATCGTACACTAATCATGCACGCAAATGTATGCGATCAAGATCGAGACTCACGGGAAGATATCACAACACAACTCTAAAACATAAATAAGTCATACAAGCATCATAATACAAGCCGGGGCCTCGAGGGCTCGAATACAAGTGCTCGATCATAGACGAGTCAGTGGAAGCAACAATATCTGAGTACGACATAAGTTAAACAAGTTTGCCTTAAGAAGGCTAGCACAAACCGGGATCTGATCGAAGAGGCGCAGGCCTCTGCACAGGATCCTCCTAAACTACTCTGGTCGCCGTCGAGCTTTGCACGTAGTAGTAGGCACCTCCAGTAGTAGTCGTCATCGACGGTGGCGTCAACCTTCGACTCCAAAGATCTGGTTGCGACAACCGTAAAGAAAGGAAAGGGGAAAAGGGGAGAAAGCAACCGTGAGTACTCATCCAAAGTACTCGCAAGCAAGGAGCTACACTACATATGCATGGGTATATGTGTAAAGGGCCATATCGATGGTGAATCTGCAGAATGCCGAGAATAAGAGGGGATAGCTAATCACGTCGAAGACTACGCTCGCAGCCTCCGTCTGCAGCATGTAGAAGAGAGTAGACTGAAGTCCTCCAAGTAGCATCGCCAAGTAGCATCGCCAAGTAGCATCTCCAAGTAGCATCTCCAGTAGGATCGCATAGCATAATCCTACCCGGCGATCCTCTCCTCGTCGCCCTGTTAGAGAGCGATCACCGGGTTGTATCTGGCACTTGGAAGGGTGTGTTTTATTAAGTATCCAGTTCTAGTTGTCATAAGGTCAAGGTACAACTCCGGGTCGTCCTTTTACCGAGGGACACGGCTATTCGAATAGATTAACTTCCCTGCAGGGGTGCACCACATAACCCAACACACTTGATCCCATTTGGCCGGACACACTTTCCTGGGTCATGCCCGGCCTCGGAAGATCAACACGTCGCAGCCCCACCTAGGCACAACAGAGAGGTCAGCACGCCGGTCTAAACCTAAGCGCGCAGGGGTCTAGGCCCATCGCCCTGAGCACACCTGCATGTTGCGTACGCGGCCGGAAGCAGACCTAGCCTAGTGGCCTTCCAGTCCAATCCGGCGCGCGCCACTCAGTCACTGACGTCACGAAGGCTTCGGCTGATACCACGACGTCGGGATACCCATAACTACTCCCACGTAGATGGTTAGTGCGTATAGACCAAATGGCCAGACTCAGATCAAATACCAAGATCTCGTTAAGCGTGTTAAGTATCCGCTGAGCGCCGAGCAGGGCCAGCCCACTGTCTCCTAGGTGGTCTCAACCTGCCTGTCGCTCTGCCACAAAGTAACAGTCGGGGGCCGTCGGGAACCCAGGCCCACCTCTACCGAGATGGAGCCACCTGTCCTTTCAGCCCCCTCATCAGAATCACTTGCGGGTACTCAATGAGCTGACCCGACTTTAGTCACCATCTGTATAGTATGTATGTATGTAAAGTATATACTCGTGATCACCTCCCAAGTGATCACGGCCCGATAGTATAGCAAGGCAGACTGACAAGAATATAGGGCCAATGATGATAAACTAGCATCCTATACTAAGCATTTAGGATTGCAGGTAAGGTATCAACAGATGTAGCAACAATGTCAGGCTATGCATCGGAATAGGATCAGCGGAAAGCAGTAACATGCTACACTACTCTAATGCAAGCAGTATAGAGGAGAATAGGCGATATCTGGTGATCAAGGGGGGGGGCTTGCCTGGTTGCTCTGGCAAGAAGGGTTCGTTGTCGATGTAGTCGATCACGAAGTCTTGGCGGCGGTCTCGGGTCTCTAGGAAAGAAGTAACGAAGGGGAACACAAATAAATAATAGAGCAATCAAAGCAACATAAAGCATAACATGGCAATACGCGAGCTAGACGTGTTCTAACGCGGTATGAGGATACCGGTGAAGGGGAAACATCCGGAAAGTATCCCGGTGTTAGTGTTTTCAGACGAATGAACCGGAGGTGAAATGTTGCAGGTTCACTATGCTAGGGGCGCGTGGCGGATGAGCGGGCTGCGTGTCCGGATCCGTCTCGTCGTTCTGAGCAACTTTCATGTTGAAAATAATTTAATCCGAGTTACGGATTAAAAGATATGATTTTCTAAAGATTTTAATAATTTCTGGAATTTAATTAATTATTTAATTTAATTCGAAAATGTAATTATGACATCAGCATGATGTCACGCTGACATCAGCAGTCAACAAGGTTGACTGGTCAATCTGACCAGTGGGCCCCACTGGTCAGTGACACATTTTATTTGACATATTAATTAACATAATCAGGATCAATTAGGGGGTGGGCCCCGCTGTCATTGGCTGATTAATTAATTAACTAACAGTTTAATTAGATTAGTTAATTGATTGGTTTAATTAATCAAAATTAATTAAGTTAATTAATTAATTAATTAACTAATTAATTTATTATTATTGTCATTGTTGTTGTTTTTTTTTTCCTTGCTTTTTTTAATCGTCCTGTGGGGCTGGTGGGCCCTGTTTGGAAGTGACCGAGAGGCCAATCGGCAAACAGGCGTCTTGGCGTCTTGGCGCTAGGGCGTCGGCGCCAAGTGAGCACTTCGCCGTAGGGGCGAAACGAGGCAATGGGGCGGATAGTCAACGGAGGGGGACGATCGACGGAGACGGGAGGCGAGGTAGTCGAGGCAGAGGCTCGAGAGGTGGCTCCGCGATTGGACCTCCAGCGGCGGCGGTTGGTGTCGAAGGGGCTCGAGGCGCTCCTCGATCCAGATCGGATCGAGAGGGGGGGAGAGCGACGTGGGGAGTGGGGGATGTGTGCGGTCGACAGTTAGGGTTTCCGAGATGGGGGGATAAGGGGAGTGGGGTGGCCGGTTGGGTCTTTCGGGCTGGTGGCCTGATGGCTAGCTGGCCCATTCGGCCCGGGGGGGGTCCCTTTTCTTTTACCTTCTTTTTTTTGATTTGTTCTTTTCCTTTTTATTTATTCTTTTCTGTTTTATTTTAGTTACACCGTATTTTCAGTTTAGTAAAATATGACAATAGCTTCAAAAGTAGTGTTTGAAAATAACCCACTACCCTAAAAAGTTTTACCTCAAATTAAAATAGTTTTGTGTTTTATAAAATACCAAAGGCATTTAAAAAATGTTTTTGCTATCGTTTAAATCATTTTAGTGCATTTATACATAATATAAAAATGTGTATCATTCATCATAATCATTTATGCATTAAGTGACACAACCCGAACATTTTGGTTTTTAATATTTTAAAACTTTTGATGTTTGACTGATTTTGAATTTGCATTTGAATCGGTTTCGAACTAACGTGAGATTAGTAACAGAAATCGAGGTGACGTGGCATCATTAGAGGAGGGTTACTGTGGCTTAATTATCCGGGCGTCACAGAAAGACACGACGTTAAACCAAAGTTTTCACAATAACATATGTGGGGATCCCTTGCGCCACCTCCTTTATAAGAAATTCCTTACCTGCCATGGACATATATTTCTCACTCCAATCAACAAGCCGTTTACTAAGTTTAGCCTCTGAGGTTGGAGTTTTCCTTTACTCATTCGCCCCTCTGGAACCGATAACCCCAAATATTTTGGCTCAAACACCTCCTCTGAGATTTGCAAGATACTTTTGATTTCAGCAGAAACTAACTCTGGGCAGCTATCAGGAATTAAGATGGAACACTTAGAAGGGTTAATGAGTTGTCCCATCGCTGAAGCATACGTTTTCAACACCTCCTTGACAATTGCCGCTTGGTCAGACCTTGCTCTGAAGAACAAAAGTGTATCATTTGCTAACAATAGATGAGAAATCTCCGGGGCCCTTCTACATATCCTCAAAGCCTCCAAACCATCCTCTCGAATTGATTTATGCAAAAAAGCTAAAAGAGCATCAGCAACAAATAAAAATAGGAAAGGGGACAACGGGTCACCTTGGCGAAGGCCCCGTGTCGGGGAGAACTGGTTTAGTAACTTCCCATGCATTGAACTTGACCGGATATTTGAACTTTGTTACTTGGTTCGTCTTAATGATTGGATTTGTGCATCATATGATGCAGAGGACCAGAGTAATCCTCCTTTTCAAAAAAAATAGTTGGCAGGCTACTGGCAACGGTTCTATGGCATCGTCCCTTTCTTTGAGGCATTGTCTAGGGAGTCTATTGTCCCTCTGGCTATTAGTTGTCTGGTTACTTCATTGAAACTAATAGTGATGCTCTTGATGTGGTATCGATTCAGAGACAATGATCATGCTCAGAATCTCCTTTTTAGTGGTGTCTAGCCGTCAAGTACGATTTGAGTTCTTAGGCGAGCTTCTATGTTGGGTATGGGTTAGAGCCTATGAGCACGGTGCGAGGGCCCACTTTGGCGATGAACTAAGGGTACTACAAAAATAATAGATCTTTTGGAAGCATATTGGGCTTCTTTCTCTAGCATATGGGGAGTGCTTCCACATCAATGCATTGCATTTGCATCTACCTGGTCATTGGTCTCTTCAATCGATGAGTGCCTTTGTGCGCACCATTCTGTTTTGTTTGACTATTCTCGTCAGTGGTCTTTGTAAACTAATTTTCTCTATACTTGGTTTCTGGTCCATCCTTTTGTTGTTCCCTTAATTTAAAATTTGCTATAATGCCTTTGTCAAAAGAAACAAATAATATACATTCTCCGTTGGTCAAAAAGATATGCCACTACCATGGGTGTGACAAGATTGTGGAGTTCTTTTTGGTCAAATAGTCTTCGAAATCTGAACGTGGAAGCCTCTTTGAGCTTATTCATGTCTTCCTCTTCCAGTGGAGTACATGGAATTCTTGAAGGGACATTTTGTTCATATGTTTCATGAGAGAAAACTTCATCACTCATTGTGAGACATATTTCATCTTAACGAACATTGTATATTACTTGTTAAGTTTCAGAAATAACCATGGTGCATCTTATTAGTTTGTTATGAGATTGCAACATTTTGTATTCTGCGGGCCCTTTGTGATATGTATTAATATATGTATTCGTCGAAGCTAGTTCACTTTACCACCACGGTATCAAGACAATTAAGGTGAATATATAATCAGGACAATTTTCATGCATGGAGTAAAGACACATCTACTTGTGTGACGTATTGTACTTTTTCTCTCTATATATATGCTCAAGATCCAGAGGGTAATGTGCAATAGCGGCCCATGTAGTGATGCTAGCAAACTAAACCACATATTTTTACTGTCTTCTGTTGGATTTCCCATCCCTTCCACCCAAGTTTCACATGTTTGAGCGAAAAAGGAAATGTGACGGTACCTTTGGGATGAGAGACATTGGGAAAACAATTCAACCGGCAAATCTTTCTTCAGCTGCAAACTAGGAGTTTCTACTTTGCCAAACTGATAGTTAAATCACTTAGCCTGAAGCAGACTGGCAAGTTGTCTGTCACGGCCTTCCTGAAGGGTGAAGTAACAGTAGCTGAAGAAGATTGCAGCTAACAAAATGTACTCAACGAGCTGACTGCAAAGAGGTTAACAGAAGCTCTTCGGGCTTTTAACTCGAAGCCCAGTCCCATGAAGACTGTCGCTGGGGACCGCCAGGCACAGGAGGTGTGGCACAGTTAACTAGTCGTGTTGTGCTCGCTCCTCTGTCACCTTTCCTGAACTCTGAATCTCTGGATTTCTCTAAATCTTAGCATGATGCTAAGACAGAAGATACACTTGTTTCCGAGTTGATGTGCAGTGTTACATTGTCCTATGCATCGAATGTTAAACTGCAAATGTTGTTTCTTTTGTGATCTAGCAGGATTTCTTTAATACTCCCTCCGTCTCAAAATAAGTGTCTTGAGCTTAGTACAAATTTGTACTATAGCTAATACAAAGTTGAGACACTTATTTTGGGACGGAGGGAGTATATGGTTCCATAAGTTTCATCGAGTGGAGTAATAATAACTAAGTAATAGTGCTTCAAAAAACAAAAGAAAGGCAAGTCTTGTGCCACTTAGTCTACATTATGAAGACCAACAGCTGTTAGACTTTAATTACAGTTAGACTTTAGATAACAGTGCAAAGCAGTCAAAACAAGGTTCAGAAAACATTGTAGCTTCAGCCTCTCAGACTAAACATAAACCTGGACGTCTCATAATAAAAAATAAAAAAATCAAATGCCAATTTTTCAAAAGATTAATACATTTCATTTGGTAGCAAATTTCATTTTCATTCCCAGCACAAAACCTGGCAGCTCCATGCAGACAGTTTGGTCCCAGAGAGCTCTACCCCTTTACGCCTCGTGTTTCAGTCAGGAAAAGCAACCAACTTGCATGAGCTTGATCGAGTAGAGAAGAATGGAATGTACCATCTCAGACCATGAGAAAAGTTCGTGGCTCGCCAAGGGCTAACAGAAGGCATAAATCAGTTTATTCAACAGCAACAGCTCGGTTACAAAGCAAGCTAGAGATGCCCAGAACAAAATTTCTTCATACCTGGCATCAAATTCACTGACGCTTCACTGCTGCAGCGAGACGCGAGACATACACACCCAGTGCTACTCAGCTCTAAAATTCGGCTTTCTATGCCGTAACGTTGCACCATGTATACTTCGGAAAAGGCAGGTTGGGCTATTCCTGGCGCACATTCCAAAGGGCCGGGGGCCGATGGAGACACTACCGGCAAGAAAGGCAGATCCTCTCCCGAATAGTCAATCGGACTCGGAGCATATGCCGTCTAAAGATCCATATCCCGAGGCAGATCATGCAGTATTTAAGGGAGGCCGAGAAGAAGTTCATCAAGAAGCGCAAGAACATGAGAACAGTGAGCAGGCAGGCAGGGATAGCAAAACTTTGCCCATGTATTGCAGCGTGTGAATCCTAGGACGCTTCTCCTTTGGCATGATGGCATGCATGTATTGGTGATAGGAGCTAGCCAGGTGAGTTTGGAGGTGAAGAGGCTCGAGGGAAGCTGGCTAGCTAATCTTTGTCGTGCGTGCCAAAGGAGAATTGCCCTGCGGTTCACCTCAGCTGCTCTGCCTTTAAGACGTACCCTTCCTGTTTTTTCTTATAAGAAACCATGTGTGCTGTAACTTGTTATATACAGTACTATATGAGACCGACAGATGCCGGTTTGTGCTAAGCTATACGTAGCAGTACTATACCCCCACAACCACTATAGGTGGAAAACTAAAAATAATAATGGTTGTTTCACCCTTGATAATATTGGTGCAATGAATAAACTCCACCTACTAGTCCACTGGCATACATATCTTTGTTCTCTTTACATAACTAGAGATGTGAATGATGACGCTAGCATATAGCCAAGAAAGCAAATACGCATACTACCTCTGTATCTGTTTTCCTTAGCTTTGATATCTTTAAGTGAGGAACACCCTCATTGCAATTGTTATTCTGGCATGACCTTGCCTTAGTGATGAGCGGCATTGGGAAAAATGATTCAACTGGCAAGGAACATCTCGGCTCACATGGACAGGAATTACCTGCCAATGGGTGTTTTTTGCCCTGAGCTTACACACTCTTCTAGGGTAAGCCCATTCCTCCCACATATGTCCGGACACTTTTAGGCCAAACGCCCATATATTGGGCTGGACCAGTCCGGGCGTAAAAAAATCTTCTAGTTCGGTCTCAAATCTGGGGAGATCTAGGGGACTTTGGACCGTCTACCACATCGGAATCCCACAGTCATGCCATTTGGCTAAAAATAGGTTTACTCCAATGACATGTGTCACATGGTCCAAATTTAATTGTTCGTTAAATTTTGTGGAATAGGGGAGAACTAACAAGAGATTCACTCAATTATCGTGGTTCATGTCGTCTCTTTGCTGTGTTGCGATTTGGAATGCGGACTCCTCAAGTCCTCATCATTCACTACTTTACGCACCATTCTGGTCATTCTTTTTCAACTACACGTGGGTTTCCGCTTGCTGCCATAGAGCCAAACTGTTGACGGCTGCGGAGGAGAGCTTGTGTTACATATGGGTTAATCTTCTCTGAATACACCTGGGTTTCTGGTTGTTGCCACATGGCTGAACTACTGGCGGATGTGGAGGAGATATTGTGTAACATATGGATTAGTCAGGTAAGCACACATGGCTAGTATCCTGGTGGGAGGTGGGTGAGGCTAGTTTTCGAAGGATACTAGTGCCATGAATCCAGGTGGTGAGCGTCGTGATGATCTACTTGCGAGTGTCATGATGCAGGTGCTAGTCACCAGGACCAGTTGTGTTTTAGTCTTGCCCTTCAATGGACCTCTTGGAACTTGTGTCTAATGCTTTGGTGGACATGACCTGGGTCACACCTTTATATCTGTGTGCGCGCACGCACACACACTCTCAACTATTGCCTCCCTTTCTAGAGGCATCATCATGAGATTGTGTTCCCGCCTATTTCTCGAGGTGAAAAATATTGGTCAAATTTGTCCGGCTACCGCAGCGGTTCTTTGGCACAATTCCACCCATGAGGGCATCATCTTGGGAACCTTGGTCCCTTCTGGCTAGTTATCATGTGGTTGGTTCATTGAAGCTCATAGTGATGCTATTGGTGTGGTCTCTACTCAAGACGATGGCCATCCTTTAAGTCTCTTTCTAGTGGTGTCAGGTCATCAAGTCCTTTATATCTGAGTTCATAGGTGAGCTTCTATGTCGTTTGATGGGCTAGTGCCCTTTGAGGGTGGGAGGGCGCTCATTTCCGATGAACGAAGGGTATTGCACTACTCGGCTTACCATAGAGAGCCGGTCCTTACTAAGACGTGTAGTGTAAGCCGAGAATTATACTCGTATTATATGAAAACCGAGTTGAAATCGGCATAACCCGAGTGTTTTTGGTACTCGGCTTACATATTTTTTTCCTGCAGTGTTGCGTCAATATTTGACATTTTGGAAGTAGATGAGCGCGCTTCTTTCTCTAGCGGATGGCATGCTTCCACGTGTATGCATTGTATTCACATCTACCTTGTCATCGAACACTTCGATGACGAGTGCCTTTGTGCACATCTTTCAAATAGTCTTTGAAATTTGCACTTGGAAGCCGTATTTTCTTTCCACCTATGCTTTTATGCCTCTTACAGAACTCTATGTCTCCATAGTGGAGTGCATGGAATTCTTAACTTGATTGTTGACGTTTTGTTCAGATAAATGCAATCAGATGTTAATTGTGTTTCTAATGAGAAAAAACTATATCACTCAGTGTGAGACATCTTTCATCTATATCATCATTGTACATCACTTGTCAATTTTAAAAAATAACCATGACACACCTTATTAATTTGTTATGAGATGGCAAAATTTTGTATTCTGTAAGCCCTTTGTCTTATCTATTAATCTATGTATCCATCAAAGGTAGTTCTCTTTATCACCACGGTATCAAGACAGTTAAGATGAATATCTTCTCCGTACAATTTTTGTGCAGTGAGTAAAAACACACCTACTTGTCTGAGTATTGTGCATTTTCTCTCTCTATATATGCTCAAGATCCGCAGGATAACGTGCAATGAGTTGGATGTGGTGATGCTAGCAAACAAAACCTTGTCTTGTGTTGGATTTTCCATCCCTTCCACCCAAGTTTCACATGTTTGAGAGAAAAAAGGAAATTAGAAATATGACAATACCTTTTTTGGGGCAACAAATATGACAATACCTTTGGGATGAGAGACATTGGGAAAACAATTCAACCAGTAGTGAAACAGATCATGAAATCTCTTAGCCTGAAAACAATTCTCCCAAACTGCAAACAGACAGTTTCTCATCTGCCAAACAGATCATGAAATCTCTTAGCCTGAAGCAGACTAACAACTTGTCTATCACAGCCTTCCCCAAGGGTCAAGAACAGAAGCTGCAGATGAGAGCAGCTAAACTAGAACGGTTTGAAGGAGTGCCTGCAAATAGGTTAACGTGAGCACTTCAGGCCGTTAACTCGAAGCCCAGGCCCACGAAAACTATCGCTGGGGAGAGCCAGTCACAGGAGGCGTGACAAGGTCAACTACTGTCCTCTGCGTGACCCTAAAGAAAATAACTCTCTTTGAGGGGGTCGAACTGGAAAATAGTTGTACTGCTATCTCAGGATTTCTCTGTATCTTAGCATGATGCTGAGACACGCTTGCATCTGAAAAATTCTGAATTGACGCCCAGTGTTACATTGTTCTATGCGTCGGATGTTAAACTGCAACGACATCTTTTCGGGTGACGGAGAATTTTTTTTTTTTTTGTGATCTAGAAGGATTTCTTTAATATGTGATTTAAAAAAATTCATCAAGTAGTAACTAAACTAAGTAATACTAATTCAAAAAACAAAACAAAAGCGGCAAGTCTCGTGCCACTTGGTCGACATTATGAAGACCAATAGTTATTACTTATTAGACTTTAATTAGAGTTAGACTTCAGATAACAATGCAAAGCAGTTAAATCAGAGAACATTGTAGCTTCAGTCCTAGACTTGATATAAACCTGGAAATCTCAGATTAAAAATTTAAAAAATTAACCAATAATTTCACTTTCATTCCCAACACAAAACCTAGCTCCATGCAGCAAAGCTAGGTCGTTGTCCTAGAAAGTCCTGCCCCTTTATGCCTGGTGTTTCAGTCAGGAAAAAGGCCACCAGCTAAAATGAGCTTGATCGACTGGAGAAGATCCAATGGAATGTACCATCTCAGGCCAGGAGAAAAGTTGATGGCTCGCCAAGGGCTACCAGAACGCATAAATCAGTTTATTCAACAGCAACAGAGATGTCCAGAACAAAATCTCTTGATATCTTGCATCAAATTCAATGACGTTGCACTCCTGCAGCGAGACATACTCGGTGCTACTCAGCTCTAAAAACGGTTTTCTATGCTGTAAATTTGCAACATATATACTCCCTCCGATTCTTTTTAGTCCGCATATTTGACACAAAAGTCTTATACGCGGAGTAAAAAGGACCAGAGGGAATACTTCGGAAAAGGCAAGTTGGGCTAGAAGGACCATTATTCCTGAGGCATATTACAAAGAGGGGCGATGGAGACACTGCCGGCAAGAAAGGCAGCTCCTTCTCTGGAATAGTCGATCGGACTAGGAGCATATGCCATCTGAAGATCCATATCCCGAGGCAGATCGTGCAGCATATAAGGGAGGCCGAGATGGAGTGTTCTTATCGACAAGCGCAAGAACATCAGTACAATGAGCAGGCAGGCAGGCAGAGCAAAACTTTGTCCATGTATTGCAGCGTGTGAATCTCAGGGTGTTTCTCCTTTGGCACGCTGGCATGCATGTATTGGTCACAGGAGCTAGCGAGGTGAGTTTGCAGGTGAAGATGCTCCAGGGAGGCTAGATAACCTTTTTCATGCGTGCCAAAGGAGAATTGCCCTGCGATTCACCTCAGCTGCTCTGCCTTCTGATCTGTGACCGTGATTCATCCATCAGGTAAGCATTACATGTAGGATATGTGTTCCACATGTCAAGTCCTGCAATGGAAGCACGTACAGTTGTTCCTAAGACTAAATATGCTAATGTTTATCTGTCATGATTAACACCTTGCAGCCTCTCATGTGCATCTTGCAGCTTAGCACGTCTTGCTGTTGGCGTCCAAAAAAAGTTCGTGGAAAGAAACTTGATGGAATTTCTTATGTTCTTCTACATGCTAAATGATATGCAGAATAACCTACATTCCTAACAATTACAGAGAACAAGTCATGAAGACTAACTCAGCTACAGGTAGTTTGACATCCGTGGTAGTGTTTCCTTATCCTTTTATTCTTTCAAAAACGATGAAAAGACCCGGGCATGCGCATTGATTGATATACACAACATTTTCTTATATCGGGGATCTCATTGAAATGCATCTTCAGCACAAGATGGCGACGCCGGTACCAAAGATGTGGCTCTGCGTTGTGACCGCAGTTGCGACCTACCTGTGAGTGATGCCACGCTGGTGCCATTGTTTTTTTTCCGTAAAGGAGGTTCAACGATGTTAAAGAAAAAAACAAGGCATCCAAAAAGGGTCTCCCTCGTGGCAATATCGCCACAATCACAACACAAATCCTTCTAGGGACCTCCTGAATTTATGGCCAATGCTCGTTGATTTGCCAGATATTCAAGCCCTTTGCCACCTTAGATAGAGCGGGGCACCTAGGTCTGTGGGGCATGGTGCTCTATGTCATCGACTTAGTGACAGTTTAGTGGATGGGGTGTGTTGTGGATGCCGAGTCTCCGAGTGGTAAGTGGCCATAGTGCCTTGGGTGAAAGGCATACCCAACATAGTACATCGGGCCAGCTAAGGCAACACTCTGGAGCAATGTTTCCCTCTCTAGATTTATCATCATGGATTGAGGGGTCTTAGGATGCAGCATCGAAACGTGGGTCCAAATAGTGATGCACCCCCAAGTCTAGTAAATAGGAGGATCTCTTTAAAAGTTGCCTCAAATCCTAACATGGGAGGGTCAGTACGTTCGTGTGTATGTCTTACCAATCGTATAGAAAAAAGTGTGAAAAAAGGATGATTCGTTCGGGACACCTTTATTCATAAGTTTGCAGATCAATCTAAGGGACGATAACTCGGACTACAAATTGAATTTTTTAAATGAAACAAAATATTAGGATAGGATTTGATGCATCTGGTTTGGCATTCCGTCTGTGGCGCTGTTTGTGGGCTATGGTCGAGCCGGTTGGTGCATGGGGCCTCCAGCGTCTAGCCGGTTGGTGTTGGTGTTTCCCAGTTGTAGTCGGATGGGTCCATGGGAGCCGTGCGTGCCTCTGGTCCCTTGTTATTGGAGCAAGGCTTCTTGTTTGAAGTGATGACTGGCATTGTTGGTAGTCGTGCTAGCCTTGGCGTCATTGAAGTTGGCGAGCTCTGGGTTGGCAACCTATGCCTCTAGAGTGTTCTTAGGGTCGTCAGAGCTGGTGATGACGCCATGTGGTCCAGGCATTTTGAGCTTCATGTAGGTGTAGCATAGGATCACCATGAAATTGACGAAGGTTGTGTTGGGGAACGCAGTAATTTCAAAAAAAATCCTACGATCACGCAATATCTATCTAGGTGATGCATATCAACGGGGGGAAAGTGTGTCCACGTACCCTCGTAGAACGAAAGGGTATGCGTTATGTAACGTGGTTGATGTAGTCGAACCTCTTCGTGATCCAACCAATCAAGTACCAAACGCACGACACCTCCACGATCTGCACACGTTCAGCTCGGTGACGTCCCTCGAACTCTAGATCTAGCTGAGGCCGAGGAAGAGTTCTGTCAGCACGACGGTGTGGTGACAGTGATGATGAAGTTACGACGCAGAGTATCGCCTAAGCACTAGGACGATATGACCGACGTGTGTAACTGTGGAGGGGGGCACTGCACACGGCTAAAAGATCAACTTGATCAACTTGTGTGTCTATGGGGTGCCCCTTGGCCACGTATATAAAGGAGGGAGGGAAGAGTTGGCCGGCCCAAGGGGGCGCGCCAGGTGTGGGGAATCCTACTAGGACTCCCCAGTCCAAGTAGGATTCCCCTCCTCTTTCCTATTCCCAGTAGGAGAAGGAGGGAAGGAGGAAGAGGGGAGAAGGAAGGAGGGGGCCGCCCCCCTCCTAGTCCAATTCAGACCAGCCCATGGGGGGCGCGTGGCCACCCCTTGAGGCCCTTCTCTCCTTTGCCGTATGGCCCATTAAGGCCCATTACTTCCCCCGGCGAATTCCCGTAACTCTCCTATACTCCAAAAAATACCTGAATCACTCGGAACCTTTCTAATGTCCGAATATAACCTTCCAATATATTGAACTTTACGTCTCGACCATTTCGAGACTCCTGTTCATGTCCTTGATCTCATCCGGGACTCTGAACAAACTTCGGTCATCAAAACACATAACTCATAATCAGGGGCGGAGCCAGAAAATTTGGTCATTGGGTTCACTCCATGACTAAAAGTGAGAACTTAGTGTAAGTCTAATTTAAATTATCTTACAATTATATCACCCAAAAACAACATAATGAATAGAAATATGGTATGACATATCACATATTGTGTTGCATTAAGAACTAAAGAGTGTAAGACATACTGGACCAATAAAATTATAAAATCACTTGTTTCAGGTGTAGCTTCTCATCTTCCTGGAACATTAAAAAAATGACACGTTAGTTTGATAAGTTTTGAATAAGTACTATCAAGCGAAAGAATCTTGTAAAATCTCTCATGAGTATCTAGTCTATTTTTCTTGTTCCAAGCCAACGATCATATTTATCAAACCAATCTAAATTAAATATTCGTTGAGTATCTTCAATCTCCCTCTAAGGGTAATCAAAATTAGCCGATAGCCTGTGAGGTCCCCTTGTTAAATATATGCGCCTAATATCATGTTGCTTCTTTGGATTATTTTTTTAACTCTGAAATTCACTTTCGGTCAGCCGGATCATAAGGTAACTCATCTAACTTAATTTTTGTATTAATAGTAGGCTTCAGGAGACTAGCTAAAGTGACATTTTGATGCACTTTGTGTACGTCTAATGGATGACCTTGATGTGCCTGTATCATTATCTGGATCTGATGACAGACTACGGAGTCTCTTCGAATAATACCGATCCATAGCCTAGATGAATCAAAGTTCATGGAGAATTTTTTTTAGAAAATTAGGGCAAAAAAATCACTATACTACTAGGATATTAGGCTAGATAAATTATACACAAGAGAAAGAAGATACGGCAATGTAATCTAATTACCTCAAATTTCTAGCTACAATTGTTGGCGCTGTCTACCTGCGGCGGTCTGCTTGCCGCCAGCCTGCGGCGGCAGAGGCGCCGAGCAACACGAAGAGACGAGGAGATATGCGAATTGGAAACGAACTGCGAGAGACGAGGCGTGCGTGCGCTGTTACAAACTAATCACGATTTAGGCCGGTGCGTGGGTGTACGCTCATGCCCACGTGGGCTTTTGGGCCCTTTGTCACGTACTCACGTTATTTAATGGGGTCAATAAGGACTTTTTATTGGGTTCACCGAGGCACGTATGTACCTTCTAGCACGTACGTGACGAAATTCATTGGGTGCACTTGAACCCAATGCTTGTACACTGGCTCCGCCGCTGCTCATAATACAAATCTTCATCGAACGTTAAGCGTGCGGACCCTACGGGTTCGAGAACTATGTAGACATGATCGAGACACATCGCCGATCAATAACCAATAGCGGAACCTGGATGCCCATATTGGCTCCTACATATTCTACGAAGATCTTTATCGGTCAAACCGCATAACAACATACGTTGTTGTTGGGGAACGTAGTAATTTCAAAAAATTTCCTACGCACACGCAAGATCATGGTGATGCATAGCAACGAGAGGGGAGAGTGTTGTCTACATACCCTTGTAGACCGAAGCGGAAGCGATCTGGCGTAGAGGAAGTAGTCGTCGTTCTCCTCGCGATCCAACCGATCCCAGCGCCGTTACTCCGGCGCCTTGAGTTCTTGACACACGTACAGCTCGGTGGCGCTCCTCGGGCTCCGATCCGGCAAAGCTCCGGGAGAGAGTTCCGTCGGCCTGACGGCGTGGTGATGATCTTGATGTTCTACCGGCGCAGGCTTCGCCTAAGCACCGCTTCGATATGACCGAGGTGGAATATGGTGGAGGGGGCACCGCTGCGGCTAAGGCGATCTCAAGGATCAACTTGTGTGTCTTAGGGTGCCCCCCCCCCGTATATAAAAGGAGCAAGGGGAGGGCCGGCCGGCCCTAGAGAGGCGCGCCAAGGGAGGAGTCCTCCTCCTAGTGGGAGTAGGACTCCCTTTCCTAATCCAACTAGGAGGGGAAGGAGAAGGAAGGAGAGGGAGAGGAGAGGGAAGGGGGCGCGCCCCTCCTTGTCAATCGGACTCCTCATGGGGAGGCGCGCCACCTCCCGGCGCAGCCCTCTCTTTCCCTCGTGGCCCATTAAGGCCCATTACTTCCCGGGGGTTCGGTAACCCTCCGGCACTCCGGTATTATCCGAAACCACTCGGAACCATTCCGATGTCCGAACATAGCTGTCCAATATATCAATCTTTACGTCTCGACCATTCCGAGACTCCTCGTCATGTCCGTGATCACATCCGGGACTCCGAACTCCTTCGGTACATCAAAATACACAAACTCATAATATAACCGTCATCGAAACCTTAAGCGTGCGGACCCTACGGTTCGAGAACAATGTAGACATGACCGAGACACGTCTCCGATCAATAACCAATAGCGGGACCTGGATGCCCATATTGGCTCCTACATATTCTACGAAGATCTTTATCGGTCAGACCGCATAACAAGATACGTTTGTTCCCTTTGTCATCGGTATGTTACTTGCCCGAGATTCGATCGTCGGTATCCAATACCTAGTTCAATCTCGTTACCGGCAAGTCTCTTTACTCGTTCCATAATACATCATCTTGCAACTAACTCATTAGTTGTAATGCTTGCAAGGCTTAAGTGATGTGCATTACCGAGAGAGCCAGAGATACCTCTCCGACAATCGGAGTGACAAATCCTAATCTTGAAATCGCCAACCCAACATCGCCTTTGGAGACACCTGTAGTACTCCTTTATAATCACCCGATTCGTTGTGACGTTTGGTAGTACCAAAGTGTTCCTCCGGCAAACGGGAGTTGCATAATCTCATAGTTATAGGAACATGTATAAGTCATGGATAAAAGCAATAGCAACATACTAAACGATCGGGTGCTAAGCTAATGGAATGGGTCATGTCAATCAGATCATTCAACTAATGATGTGACCTTGTTAATCAAATGACAACTCCTTTGTCTATGGTTAGGAAACTTAACCATCTTTGATTAACAAGCTAGTCTGGTAGAGGCATACTAGTGACACTCTGTTTGTCTATATATTCACACATGTATTATGTTTCCGGTTAATACAATTCTAGCATGAATAATAAACATTTATCATGTAATAAGGAAATAAATAATAACTTTATTATTGCCTCTAGGGCATATTTCCTTCAGTTGTTCCCTTTGTCATCGGTGTGTTACTTGCCCGAGATTCGATCGTCGGTATCATCATACCTAGTTCAATCTCATTACCGGCAAGTCTCTTTACTCGTTCTGTAATACTTCATCCTGCAACTGACTCATTAGTCACATTGCATGCAAGCCTTATAGTGATGAGCATTACCGAGAGGGCCCAGAGATACCTCTCCGAAACTCGGAGTGACAAATCCTAATGTTGATCTATGCCAACCCAACAAACACCTTCAGAGACACCTGTAGAGCACCTTTATAATCACCCTTTTACGTTGTGATGTTTGGTAGAACACAAAGTGTTCCTCCGGTATTCAGGAGTTGTATAATCTCATAGTCTGAGGAACATGTATATGTCATTAAGAAAGTAGTAGTAATGAAACTGTAACGATCATAATGCTAAGCTAACGGATGGGTCATGTCCATCACATCATTCTCCTAATGATGTGATCCCATACATCAAATGACAACGCATGTCTATGGTTAGGAAACATAACCATCTTTGATAAACGAGCTAGTCAAGTAGAGGCATACTAAGGACAATATGTTTTGTCTATGTATTCACACATGCACTATATTTCCGATTAATACAATTATAGCATGAATAATAAACATTTATCATGATATAGGGAAATATAAATAACACATTTATTATTGCTTCTAGGGCATATTTCCTTCAGTCTCCCAATTGTACTAGAGTCAGTAATCTAGTTCACATCGCCATGTGATTTAACACCCATAGTTCACATCTGTATGTGATTAACACCCATAGTTCACATCGCCATGTGACCAACATCCAAAGGGTTTACTAGAGTCAACAATCTAGTTCACATTGCTATGTGATTAACACCCAAAGAGTAATAAGGTGTGATCATGTTTTGCTTATGAGAGAAGTTTAGTCAACGGGTCTGTCACATTCAGAGCTGTATGTACTTTGCAAATATTCTATGTTTATATAATGCTCTGGATAGAGCTACTCTAGCTAATTGCTCCCACTTTCAATATATATCCAGATTGAGACTTAGAGTCATATGGATCAGTGTAAAAGCTTGCATCGAGTAACTCTTTACGACGAACTCTTTATCACCCCATCACCAAGAAACATTTCCTTAGTCCTCACTAAGGATATTTTGACCGCTGTCCAGTGATCTACTCTTATATCACTATTGTACCCCCTTGCCAAACTCATGGCAAGGCACACAATTAGATCTGGTACACAGCACAACATACTTTATAGAACCTATGACTGGAGCATAGGGAATGACTTTCATTCTCTTTCTATCTTCTGCCGTGGTCGGGCTTTGAGTCTTACTCAATTTTACACCTTGTAATACAGACAAGAACTCCTTCTTTGACTGATCCATTTTGAACTCTTTCGAAAACTTGTCAAGGTATATACTCATTGAAAAATCTTATCAAGCATCTTGATCTATCTTTATAGATCTTGATGCCCAATATGTAAACTTCATTAAGGTCTTTCTTTGAAAAACTCTTATTCAAGTATCCCTTTATGCCATCCAGAAATTCTATATCATTTCCAATCAACAATATGCCATCCACATATAATATTAGAAATGCTACAGAGCTCCCATTCACTTTCTTGTAAATACAGGCTTCTCCAAAAGTCTGTATAAAACCATATGCTTTGATCACACTATCAAAACATTTATTCCAACTCCGAGAGGCTTGCACGAGTCCATAAATGGATCGGTGGAGCTTGCACATTTTGTAGCATCCTTTGGATCGACAAAACCTTCCGGTTGTATCATATACAACTCTTCTTCCAAAAATCTATTCAGGAATGCAATTTTGACATCCATCTGCCAGATTTCATAAAATATGGCAACTACTAACATGATTCTGACGGGATTAAGCATCGCTACAGTTGAGAAAATCTCATTGTAGTCAACACCTTGAACTTGTCGAAAACCTTTTGCGACAAATCAAGCTTTGTAGATAGTAACACTACTATTAGTGTCCGTCTTTCTCTTGAAGATCCATTTATTTTCTATGGATTGCCGATCATCAGGCAAGTCCACCAAATGCCACACTTTGTTCTTATACATGGCTCCCATCTCAGATTTCATGGCCTCATGCCATTTCGCAGAATCTGGCTCACCGTCGTTTCCTCATACTTCGTAGGTTCATCATGTTCTAATAACATGACTTCCAGAACAGGATTACCATACCACTGCAGTGCGGGCGTACTCGGAAGACCTCTCGAGGTTCTGTAGTAACTTGATCTGAAGTTTCATGATCATCATCATTAGCTTCCTCACTAATTGGCGTAGGAATCGCTGGAACTGATTTCTGTGATGAACTACTTTCCAATTCGGGAGAAGGTATAATTACCTCATCAAGTTCTACTTTCCTCTCACTCACTTCTTTCGAGAGAAACTCCTTCTCTAGAAAGGATCCATTCTTAGCAACGAATATCTTGCCTTCGGATCTGTGATAGAAGGTGTACCCAACAGTTTCCTTTGGGTATCCTATGAAGATGCACTTCTACGATTTGGGTTCGAGCTTATCAGGTTGAAGCTTTTTCACATAAGCATCGCAGCCCCAAACTTTAAGAAACGACAACTTTGGTTTCTTGCCAAACCACAATTCATAAGGCGTCGTCTCAACGGATTTTGATGGTACCCTGTTTAACGTGAATGCAGATGTCTCTAATGCATAACCCCAAAACGATAGTGGTAAATTGGTAAGAGACATCATAGACCGCACCATATCCAATAAAGTGCAGTTACGATGTCCGGACACACCATTATGTTGTGGTGTTCCAGGTGGCGTGAGCTGTGAAACTATTCCACATTGTTTTAAATGAAGGCCAAACTCGTAACTCAAATATTCTCCTTCACGATCAGATCATAGAAACTTTATTTTCTTATTACAATGATTCTCCACTTCACTCTGAAATTCTTTGAACTTTTTAAATGTTTCAGACTTGTGTTTCATTAAGTAGATATACCCATATCTGCTCAAATCATTTGTGAAGGTTAGAAAATAATAATACCCGCCACGAGCAACAACACTCATTGGACCGCATATCATCGGTATGTATTATTTTCAATAAGTCAGTAGCTCGTTCCATTGTTCCGGAGAACGGAGTTTTAGTCATCTTGCCCATAAGGCACGTTTCGCAGGCATCAAATGATTCATAATCAAGTGATTCCAAAAGTACATCTTTATGGAATTTCTATATGCGCTTTACACCGATATGACCCAAACGGCAGTGCCACAAATAAGTTGCACTATCATTATCAACTTTGCATCTTTTGGCTACAATACTATGAATATGTGTACTACCACAATCGAGATTCAATGAACCATCAACATTGGGTGTATGACCATAGAAGGTTTTATTCATGTAAATAGAATAACAATTATTCTCTGTCTTAAACGAATAACCATATTGCAATTAACATGATCTATTCATATTCATGGTCAACGCAAACACCCAATAACATTTATTTAGGTTCAACTCTAATCCCGGAAGTATACTGAGTGCTCGATAATGATCATATCAATCTTGGAACCACTTCCAACACACATTGTCACTTCATCCTCAACTAGTCTCTATTTATTTTGCAACTCCTATTTCGAGTTACTCACCTTAGCAACCGAACAAGTATCAAATACCCAGCGATTACTATGAGCACTAGTAAGGTACACATCAATAATATGTATATCAAATATACCTTTGTTCACTTTGCCATCTGAGGGAGTCCGGGACTAGGGGGTGTCCGGATAGCCGAACTATCATCATTGGCCGGACTCCAAGACTATGAAGATACAAGATTGAAGACTTCGTCCCGTGTCCGGATGGGACTTTCCTTGGCGTGGAACGCAAGCTTGGCAATACGGATATGTGGGTCTCCTACCATTGTAACCGACTCTGTGTAACCCTAGCCCTCTCCGGTGTCTATATAAACCAGAGGGTTTTAGTCAATAGGACGAACAACAATCATATCATAGGCTAGCTTCTAGGGTTTAGCATCCTTGATCTCGTGGTAGATCTACTCTTGTACTACCCATATCATCAATATAAATCAAGCAGGACTAGGGTTTTACCTCCATCGAGAGGGCCCGAACCTAGGTAAAAACATCGTGTCCCTTGTCTCCTGTTACCATCCGCCTAGACGCACAGTTCGGGACCCCCTACCCGAGATCCGCCGGTTTTGACACCGACATTGGTGCTTTCATTAAGAGTTCCTTTGTGCCATCGCAATCAGGAAGGATGCCTCTTCCCGTCTTTAAAGACGGTACCGTTGTCAAAGGAGCTTTGGCCACCGGCCAAACTATCTGGCTAGGTGGTTTTCTTATGACCGCCTGTTCGGCCGCCGCTCCGACAATGACTGAGGGAGTCCTGGACTAGGGGGTGTCCGGACAGCCGGACTATCATCGTCCGCCGGACTCCAAGACTAGGAAGATACAAGATTGAAGACTCCGTCCTGTGTCCGGATGTGACTTTCCTTGGCGTGGAAGGCAAGCTTGGCGATACGGATATGTAGATCTCCTACCATTGTAACCGACTCTGTGTAACCCTAGCCCTCTCCGGTGTCTATATAAACTGGAGGGCTTTAGTCCATAGGACATAACCTCCATTACAACAATCATACCATAGGCTAGCTTCTAGGGTTTAGCCTCCTTGATCTCGTGGTAGATCCACTCTTGTACTACCCATATCATCAATATTAATCAAGCAGGACGTAGGGTTTTACCTCCATCAAGAGGGCCCGAACCTGGGTAAAACATCGTGTCCCTCATCTCCTGTTACCATCCGCCTAGACGCACAGTTCGGGACCAACTACCCGAGATCCGCCGGTTTTGACACCGACATTGGTGCTTTCATTGAGAGTTCCTCTCTGTCGTCACTGATAGGCTCGATGGCTTCTTCAATCAACAACAACGCTGTCCAGGGTGAGACTTTTCTCCCCAGACAGATCTTCGTGTTCGGCGGCCGCCTGCCGCAGCTAACTCACTTGGCCATCTGGAGCAGATCGAAAGCTAAGCCCCTGGCCGTCAGGTCAGATTCGGAAGCCTAAACTTCATGGCCGACATCCGCGGGGACTTGATCTTCGACGGGCTCGAGCCACAGCCGAGCGTGCCACACTGTCACGATGGGCATGATCTAGCTCTCTCGCTGGACAGTGCCTTGGTGGCTGCACACGAATCCTCTCCGACCTTAGTCCGGAGCCGATCGCCCAGATCGAGGACCGGTGGCTGGACACCGCCTCGGGGGCAGCAACTTCCGCGGCGATGGAGCCGAACACTGACCTTGTCCCCTATAAAGTTCATGGCTCCGAGGTGCCGGACTCCCTGCCGGACTCCGAACCTCCTGCGCCCCTGCCAATCGAATGCGATTGGGCGCCGATCGTGGAGTTCACCGCTGCGGACATCTTTCAGCACTCGCCCTTTGGCGACAACCTAAATTCGCTAAAGCATCTCTCTCTATCTGAGAGCCTGGCGGATTATGGCGGGATGGTTGAAGCGGACGACAAAGAAATTCAAAGCCCACCGCCTCCACTTTGTAGCCACTGCCGGCGATCTAACCGACATGCTAGACTATGACTCAAGACATCGGCGGTATGGGCGGCGATGCGGAGATTTAACAAGAACCAGCGCCTACAGGGCCCTGGAAGACCACCTCGTCATATGACATATACATGGTGGACACCCCAAAAGAGGGGGACGGCGAAGAAGCAGCGGAGGCAGATTCCTTAAAGAAACAGCCCAAGCGCAGACATCAGCGGCGCCACTCTAAATCCCGCCACAGCAAGAATGGAGATTCCGGCACAGGATATAATAATACCCCATAAAGTGCCGAAGACAATCCCCTCCAGCAAGATTCAGCACAGGAGGATGCAGAAGCAAGCCCTCACGAGAGAACGGCAGATGAAGAGGTCGAGGATGATAATTACATACCTCCCTACGAAGACGAGGCAAGCCTCAACGACGACGAATTCATCGTGCCCGAAGATCCCGTCGAACAAGAGCGTTTCAAATGCAGGATAATGGCCACGGCAAATAGCCTAAAGAAAAAGCAGCAGCAGCTTCAAGCTGATCAAGACCTGCTGGCTGACAGATGGACCGAGGTCCTCACGGCCGAAGAGTATGAACTCGAACGCCCCTCCAAGAGCTACCCAAAACGCAAGTTGCTCCCCCGATTAGAGGAGGAAGCATACATACCATCATCACCAGCGCTGTCTGGCCGACCGACCACCCGTGGTCGCGACGAGAAGCATCCGGCCTTCCATCAAGACCATACCCGGCATCGCTCGAAAATCTGAAGCCACGAGGAACGCGCGGACTTGCGGGACATATTGGAGGATAAGGCAAGACAATCCAGATCCATCTATGGATCACGTGGGCGCCCGACCCACTTACGAATACCGTCGCACCGGATACAACAACTCCGGCCGGGCCGAACACAGCAGACAACGCTCATTCGAGCTACGTCGTGATATTGCTCAATATAGAGCGCCGCACTCGCTATGCTTCACTAACGAGTAATGGATCATCAAATCCCTGAAGGGTTTAAACCCGTAAACATTGAATCCTACGATGGCACAACAGACCCCGCGGTTTGGATCGAAGATTATCTCCTTCACATCCATATGGCCCGCGGCGACGATCTCCACGCCATCAAGTATCTCCCACTCAAGCTTAAAGGACCAGCTCGGCATTGGCTTAATAGCTTGCCCGCAGAGTCAATTGGGTGTTGGGAAGACCTGGAAGCCGCTTTCCTCGACAACTTCCAGGGCACATATGTGTGACCACCAGACGCTGATGGCCTAAGCCACATAATTCAGGAGCCAGACAAATCGGCCAGACAGTTCTGGACACGGTTCTTAACAAAGAAAAATCAAATTGTCGACTGTCCGGATGCAGAGGCCCTCGCAGCCTTCAAACATAACATTCGCGACGAGTGGCTAGCCCGGCACCTAGGACAGGAAAAGCCGAAATCCATGGCAGCCCTCACATCTCTAATGACCCGCTTACATGCGGGAGAGGACAGCTAGCTAGCTCGCAGCAACAACCTCGGTAAAAATTCTGGCAGTCCGGATACCAAGGACCACAATGGCGGTCGCGTCGAAGCAAAATAAGCGCCGCGTGCTTGGCGGCGACAAGGAGGATCGGCGGTCAATGCGGATTCGAGGCTCTAAACCGGTCGTGGAAGAAGCCATTCAAAAGAACCACTCGGGTCCGTCGAATTTGGAGCGAATACTCGACCGCTTATGCGGATACATGGCACCCAAAAGCCAGCTAATCACACCAGCAGGACTGTTGGGTATTCAAGCAGTGAGCAAGTTAATTGCTGAAAACAATGACAAGGGGCTGCATAGCGATGACGAGGAGGAGACTCGGCGCGCCGACGATGAGGACGAAGGGTTTTCCCCACAAGTGTGGACGGTGAACATGATATCGCAACCCATATACCCAAGAGGGAGCGAAGCGCGCACTAAAGGGCGTATCTGTGATGGAGCGATCGCCCGAAGTTCAATCCATGGTCCTCTTGCCCGATCACTTTCAATCGAAGAGACCATCCGACCAGTATCCTCCATGGCGGATTCGCCGCATTGGTTTTAGACCCAATTGTCGATGGATTTCACCTCACGAGAGTCCTGATGGACGGCGGCAGTAGCCTGAACCTGCTTTATCAGGATACAGTGCACAAGATGGGCATAGACCCCTTGAGGGAGTCCTGGACTAGGGCGTGTCCGGACAGCCGGACTATCATCGTCCGCCGGACTCCAAGACTACGAAGATACAAGATTGAAGACTCCGTCCCGTGTCCGGATGGGACTTTCCTTAGCGTGGAAGGCAAGCTTGGCAATACGGATATGTAGATCTCCTACCATTGTAACCGACTCTGTGTAACCCTAGCCTCCTCCGGCGTCTATATAAACCAGAGGGATTTAGTCCGTAGGATAACATACATTACAACAATCATACCATAGGCTAGCTTTAGGGTTTAGCCTCCTTGATCTCGTGGTAGATCCACTCTTGTACTACCCATATCATCAATATTAATCAAGCAGGACGTAGGGTTTTACCTCCATCGAGAGGGCCCGAACCTGGGTAAAACATCGTGTCCCTTGTCTCCTGTTACCATCCGCCTAGACGAACAGTTCGGGACCCCTACCGAGATCCGCGGTTTTGACACCGACATTGGTGCTTTCATTGAGAGTTCCTCGTATGCGTCACCGATAGGCTCTATGGCATCTTCAATCAACAACGTTGTCGAGGTGAGACTTTTCTCCCGGACAGATCTTAAATATTCGGCGGCCGCGCGCGTGGGCTAATTCACTTGGCCATCTGGAGCAGATCGAAGCTTCGCCCCGCCATCGGTCGATTCGGAAGCCTAAACTTCACAGCCGACGTCCGCGGGGACTTGATCTTCGACGTGCTCGAGCCAAAGCCAAGCGCGCCGCATTGTTGCGATGGGCATGATCTAGCTCTGCCGCCGAACAGTGCCTGTGTGGCCACACACGAATCTGCTTCGGCCCTTAGTCTGGAGCCGATCGCCCAGATCGAGGACCTGTGGATGGACACCACCTCGGGGGCTTCAACTTCCACGGTGATGGAGCCGAACACTAACCTTGTCCCTCGCGAAACTTGTGATTCCGAGGTGCCGGACTCCTTGCCGGACTCCGGACCTCCCACGCCCCTACTAATCGAATCGGATCGGGCGCCGGTTATGGAATTCATCGCCGCGGACATCTTCCAACACTCACCCTTCGGCGACATCCTAAATTCGCTAAAGCATCTCTCGCTATCCGGAGAGTCCGGGCCAGATTATGGCCAGGATGGTTGGGACACGGACGACGAAGAAATTCAGATCCCACCCACCACCCACTTTGTAGCCACTGTCGACGACCTAACCGACATGCTAGATTACGACTCCGAAGACATCGACGGCATGGACGACGATGCCGGAGACGAACAAGAACCAGCGTCTATAAGGCACGTAAAGACCACCTCGTCATATGACGTATACATGGTGGATACCCCAAAAGGAAGCGACAACGAGGACCAACGGGACGCGGCAGAAGATAATCCCGCCGAGAAACAACGAAAACGGCGACGCAGACGCCGCCCTAAGTCCCGCCTCAACAACAACAGCGCCCTTAAAGACCCAGCAATACAGCAGGGCAAACCAGTGTACGACGACAAGCAACCATCCGAACAAGACGAGTCAAACAATCAGTCCGGGCCCGGCGAAAAAAATAGTCCGGACGATCTCACGCCGGACACACCGCCGGACAATAAAAACCTTCGGAAAAGACTCGTCGCCACCGCAAGAAGTTTGAAAAAGGAAAAACGGAAGCTCAAAACAGCGGAAGATACACTCAGAATGAGGTGGAGCAAAGTGCTCAAAACCCATGAACAAATCGGCAATGGCCATCAATCGAAGAGCTACCCAAGCATAAGCTACTTCCAGAATTTGATGAGGAGGCCATAGAGCCCCCACTGTCAAAAAACAAAGAAGCCGCCTGGTTGGATAGACGGCGAGATGATAGGCCAAAATCTGAAAGCGGCGCCGCATATAAACCGACTAACGACCACTGGAAGGACGGATGGCCCAGCCAGTCCATTTACTGAGCCAAAGAAGAGGGCCCAGGAGGCAATACAACCGCCAAGTGTTGAAGACATCGATGCACCCAAATACGAGGCGCCGCACACCCACTATGTTTCACTAACGAGGTCTTTGATCACGAATTCCCAGCGGGGTTTAAACCCATAAACATAGAGGCCTCTGACGGAACAACAGACCACAGAGTGCGGATAGAAGATTATATACTACACATACACATGGCTAGAGGAGACGATCTCCACGCCATAAAATACCTACCCTCAAGCTCAAAGGGCCAGCCCGTCATTGGCTCAAAAGCCTCCCGAAAAACATCTGTTGGAAGTTGGGAAGAGCTCGAGGGGCGTTTAGAGCAAATTTTCAAGGAACTTATGTCCGCCATCCGGATCTGAACGATCTAAGTCATATAACTCAACAACTTTGGAGAGTCGGCAGCAAATTCAGAACAGGTTCCTCACCAAAAGAACCAAATAGTCATTGTCCGGACGCCAAGCCTTAGCAGCTTTTAAACACAACGTCCAGAGGCGAATGGCTCGCCAGACACCTCGGCCAAGAAAAGCTGAGGACAATGTCCGCGCTAACAAGCCTCATGACCCGCTTTTGTGCGGGAGAGGATAGCTGGCTAGCAAGATGCAGCACCAGCGACCCAAGTACATCCGAGATCAGAGATGGAAACGGAAAATCACGGCGCAGAAAAGAGCAGCGCCGGAATAAAGAGAAAAATCCGAAGGGCACGACAGTCAACGCCGGATTCAAAAGCTCGCGGCCAAACAACAAAACACCGCCCCTTAAGGATAACAGCGACGAGCTATCCAGTTTAAACAAGATCTTGGGTCGGATATGTCAAATCCACAGTACCCCCGGAAGGCCTGCAAATCACACCCACCGAGATTGTTGGGTTTTCAAACAGTCCGGCCGGCTAAACGCCGAACACAAGGGGCTCGACGCATCAAGCGAAGATGATGACAAACCCCACCAGCAAAGCACCGGAAAACAAAAGACTTTCCCACAAGAGGTCAAAGCAGTAAACTCACTCCATGTGATAATACGGAAAAATAGTGCGGCACCCTCTAAAAAGGGTCTCGCACGGTCCAACCTAGCAGAACATAGAGATTGGACATCAAAACCAATCACTTTCGACCACCTGGATTATTCTAGAAGCGTTCAAAATACAGGATGGACTGCCCTGATATTGGATCCTATAATCGACGGACTACAATTTATACAAGTCCTGATGGACGGAGGCAGCGACTTAAACCTGCTGTATCCAAACACAATACGCAAGTTGGGGATAGACCTTACTAAAATTTGACACAGCCGCACTTCCTTTAAAGGAGTGACGCCAGGCCCTTGCGCCAAATGCACAGGCTCCCTATTACTAGAAGTCGTGTTCGGATCACCGAACAACTTTCGACGCGAAAAACTAATCTTTCATATCGCCCCATTTAAAAGTGACTATCAAGCACTCTTGGGACGAGAGGCTTTTGTCCGCTTCAATGCCATACCACATTACGCGTCTCTTACACTCAAGATGCCCGGTCCACGCGGCATCATTTCAGTGCGAGGGTCATTTAAAGACCCCGGACACGGTCAGACGAGTCCGGCATAAGTAAGCTAGGGGCTCCCTAGCCGCACATCCCTTTACAATGGGCTGCGCGCACAAGCAACAGCGAGCTCACACAGACTCCGCTTTACTTATTTATATTTCTTCCTTCGTATATATTTTTTGCACAAGTTCCTTTCAAGCTAAGTTCCTCTCTTTTTACAGATGAACAACGTGCACACCTGTCCAGGATAAACGGCACAATGGAGACACAGGCGCAGACGTGCAGTAGGGACCCGTCGCGAGGATTCTCTTCAGATTAAGACCCTGCGTAAACCTTTTTTACTGTCTCTTGTTGTTATAATCCCTTGGTTTCTCATTATAACCAAAGCAGAGTCCGACGTTTTGGCATCGGCCGCGTCCGAAGACCATGCCCGTACCTGGACACTAGGGGCTTAGGGCATTGTTCTGTCCATTATTACAAAGACCGAACACCTTAGGGAGTGTTCGGCGTCTCGAGTTAGGCCTTATATGCATCAGCTCGAATCATGTCTTTGGTCAAATGTTGGGTTTGCCCGGCTCACGTGTTTTGCTGCCTTCGTTCCGTATCATCGGCTAACACGGCACCGGAGAACTCTGCGATTGTGCCCGGTTAATTTGGCGAGCACCTCGATGAAAGCGGCCGAAAATCGATGTCATGATACATCGAGAGACTGGTCAACCACTCGATCGACTACCGGAATGTTTAGAATTCCCCGCTTTGACAAAGGACCGTTTCCCGGTCAGGCACACACGCGCCCCGAATTCGGAGAAGCGCGGTGCCCCAAGGGGCTATATCGTATCCCCACCCTCGAACTCCACTGGCTAAGTGAAAGTGATAAAGCATAATAGTCCAGATTGCCTCGTTCGCTATGCTACTACCTCCTTAACAGGACCGAGACGTCGGATTAAGTGTGAAAACGCGCTATTTTTTGCGAACACTCCCGCACCTTGTGCGTGGGGGCTGAAGCCGAAGACTGCAATCTTTCAGGTTATACAAATGTATACATAAACGGCCGCATAGGAGATATTTTAACACTTGGAACGCACAAGTATAAAAAGCGGTTACATCATAATCATTGTCTTACAAGATAAAACATTCATTTGAACGTGACATTTTTTGAGCACTGCGACTCTATTACACGAGCGCCACGCATAACTTCCCCAAAATAATGCTCGGCGGGTAACCGGCTTTCGTCCGAACCCTGGGCGGCAATAGCGGTGGCATCCATCTCTGTCCAATGTGTTTTCACACGGGCAAGGGCCATCCGCGCGCCTTCTATGCAGGCCGACCGCTTCATCTCCTTGATGTGCGGCACCGCTCCAAGAAATTGCTGCAATAAGCCAAAATAGCTCGTCGCCTTGGGTCTCTCTGGCCAGACATGAGCCACGATATCAGACATGGCAAGCCCGGACAATCTATTTAGCTCAGCCCATTCGGCCAACCGATCGGTCAACGGAAGTGAATGATCCGGACTACGGAATTGAGACCAAAATAGCTCTTCCATCTGGTGATCCTTCTGGCTCCGGAAGTGCTCAACGGCATCGGCCGCACTTGCCGCTAAGTCCATATATGGATCCTCCGGACCCCACAACTGGCCAAGTTGGGCATATTTTGATCCGTAAACCGGCGACGAGCGAAAGCGGCTTGCCAGCCACAATATCTCGCCTGGCGCAGCTCCTCCTTCATAGCCCGCATTGCAGAACGGGCATCCTTGGCCTCAACGGTGGCCTTCCCCAGGTTTTCCCGCTCCAATAAGCGCTCCTTTTCAAGAGCCTCGTTGCTTAGGCAGTGTGCCATCTTCACGTACAATTCACGGCCAATTCGGCCATCTTTTCCCTGCTTAGGCAGTGTGCAGCCTTTTCGGCTTTCAACTCCTCGGCTGCCCTCGAGGCAGCCGCATCACTCCTTCGGGCTTGCTCCTTGGCTTGAGCAAGCTCGGCCCGAAGGCTCTCCACAGCAGCAGCACCATCTGTATCACAACATATACATTATCAGAGGCGGGCTTTGACTCCCTTAAATAAGTGACTGCGGAGAATTCATTTACCTTGCGACTCGTCAAGTCGCCGGTTGACAAGCGCGATGTCCGCATCCGCCACGTCAAGTTGCCACATTAACTCGGCAACTCCACTAGTCTGTCTAGCCCCCGGACTATCCGCCACCTGCATATGAACGGCTACATTCATTACCTGAGATTTTGATCCTCGGCACGCTATCATTTTCGACAACCTACCGAGTCTCAGGGGCTACTATCTATATTGGGCGCACTTCTATGTGCCAAACTGTCAAAAAGGTGCGTCGTTCTTGCGTACCTTAAATCCCGTCAGTAAACTCCTGACGGCATTATGTAATCCGCTTTCGGCGGACGAAATCCTTCAATCACCATACGCATCAAAGGCACGGTGATCTTCGAGATGGGCGCCCTCTCAAGCGATTCTTCAGCTCCCGGCGGACACTAGTGGGCGCGAACTCTCCGGCCCCTTGGACTCGGGATACCCTTCGTGGCGATACTTGAGCTCGTGCGCCTATCCGATGGTGCAGCGAGGCGAGGCGTTTCGCTCTCCATCATCTCCGGACGAAGATCCCCCGAAGACGAACTCATCTGAGAAGGCCGCAGATCCGAACTGCAAGGTAAAAATTTCGGTCATCCACAGAAGCACAAATAGGGGTATTTGCTCATTAATGAACCCCCTTTTTTACTCACGGCTCATTGGAGGCTGATCCTTTAGAGCGATTATGCGTCCGGACTTTCACGGATCAGAGGACCCTTCGGTAAAGATTTTTCCCCCGGTTAGGGGCTTTGGCCTCCGGGTCTTCGGAGGCGGTCCTCTTCTCCCCCTGGAAGGAGGGATTGTCGATCCCCCCTCTTCAGGCGCCCCCTTGGGCGAGGTGATAGCTCTTCTATTTTCCCCATCGCCCCCTTCTATGGGTGCGACCTCCAACATTCTGACCAGCATGGGCTCCGGTGCGGTCTCTGGGAGGGGGGCCGGACACCTTTTCAGCTTCGATCGCGCTACCCACTCCTGATGAAGAATAATGGGTTAGAAGGCGAATTTCGGAAAAGCAAACGAACAGAACGTCCGGACTCTGAGCTACTTACCCGAGTATCCGGGCGATTGCAGCTTAAGCCTGCATCCTCGGTCAATTCCGGACACGCTATCTGCGGTCCGAAGAACAACTTGTACATCTCCACGGGTGTTGTACCCATGAAGTGCTGGAGAATTCGTGGTTCCTCCGGATTGAACTCCCATAACCGGAAGGGCGGCGTTTGCGAGGCGAAAGGCGCTGATTAGCATAACCTGCATCACCACCACCAGATTGATCTCCCTCGCCTGGAGGTCTCGAATCCGGCCCTGCAATAAGGGCGCGTCTTCGGACGGCCCCCAATTGAGCCCTTGGTTGACCCACGACATCAGTCGGCGTGGAGGTCCTGGGCGGAATGAAGGCGGCGGCTTTTGCTTGCTGCCCTTCGGAGCGGCAATATAAAACCACTCCTGCTGCCACGAACCGAGCTCCTCTTGGAAGGAGCCCTCGGGCCACGGGGCATCGGCCCTTCTGCTTATGGCCGCGCCGCCACACTCCGCTTGACGCCCCCCGATCATCTTCGGCTCCACATTGAAGGTCTTCAGCCACAGGCCAAAGTGGGGGGTGAAGCGGAGGAAGGCTTCGCAGACGATAATGAACGCAGAGATATGGAGGATGGACTCCGGAGCCAAGTCGTGAAAATCCAGCCCGTAGTAGAACATGAGCCCTCTCACGAAGGGGTCCGTCGGGAAGCCTAAACCCCGACGGAAGTGGGATATGAAGACGACGTACTCACCGGGCTCGGGAGTGGGCATGGCCTGCCCCATAGTGGGCAACCTGTGCGAAATCTTGTAGGACAGGTACTTGGCCTCACGCAGCTTTAGCACGTCCTCCTCCGTAACGGAGGAGGGCATCCACCGACCCTGAAGGTCGGGCGGACGTGTTGAAGATCCAAGCGCTCGAATCTGGGGCTCTGGGTGTTGGAACTTGGAGCAAGGAGAGGATTCGATGGAAGATTGAGAAAAAGCGAGCCTTGGTCCCTTATAAAGGGGAAAATACCAAGAGCCGTCTCCGTGACCGTTAAGGATTCACCTTCGATAGAGGCGTGGCGGCAGACGCAGTTGGGTTACCCACGCTCTGTTGGGGAGCGTAGTAATTTCAAAAATTTCCCTCGCACCGCAAGATCATGGTGATGCATAGCGAGCGAGAGGAGAGTGTTGTCTCGTACCCTCGTGAACCCGAAGCGGAAGCGTTGGCGCAGCATAGAGGAAGTAGTCGTCGTCCTCCGGTTCAACCGATCCAAGCACCGTTACTCGGCACCTCCGAGTTCTTGACACACGTACAGCTCGATGGCGCAACCCCGATCTCCGATCCAGCGAGAGGTGCGGGGGAGTTCCGTCGGCCGACGGCGTGGTGACGATCTTGATGTTCTCTGTCGCGAGGCTTCACCTAAGCACCGCTACAATATGACCGAGGTGTAATATCGTGGAGGGGGCACTGCACACGGCTGAAGGAACGATCTCAATGATCAACTTGTGTGTCTAGGGTGCCCCCCTACCCCCGTATATAAAGGAGGGAGGGAGGAGGTGGCCGGCCCAAGGGGGGGCGCGCCATAGGGAGGGGGAAACCTACTCCAAGTAGGTTTCCCTCCTTTCTAATCAAGATGGAGGGAAGGAAGGAGTAGTAGTAGTAGGAAGGAAGGGGAAGGAGAGAAGGAAGGGGCGGCCCCCTCCCAGTCGGATTGGGCTTGGGGGGCCCCTCCTTGCTCCTTCTCCCTCCTTTCCAATAGGGCCCAATAAGGCCCATATACTTACCGGGAGGTTCCGGTAACCTCCCGGAGCTCCGGTATATTCCCAAACTCTCCCGGAACCTTTCCGGTGTCCAAATATATCCGTCCAATATATCAATATTTATGTCTCGACCATTTGAGACTCCTCGTCATGTCGTGATCACATCAGGGACTCGAACAAACTTGGTACATCAAAATATATAAACTCATAATATAAGCATCATCGAAACCTTAAGCGTGCGGACCCTACGGTTCGAGAACAATGTAGACATGACCGAGACACATCTCGGTCAATAACCAATAAGCGGGACACTGGTGCCCATATTGGTTCCTACATATTCTCTGAAGATCTTTATCGGTCAAACCGCATAACAACATCGTTGTTCCTTTGTCATCGGTATGTTACTTGCCGAGATTTGATCGTCGGTATCCAATACCTAGTTCAATCTCGTTACCGGCAAGTCTCTTTACTCGTTCCGTAATATGTCATCTCATAACTAACTCATTAGTTACATGCTTGCAAGGCTTAGGTGATGAGTATTACCGAGAGGGCCCAGAGATACCTCTCCGACAATCGGAGTGACAAATCCTAATCTCGAATTATGCCAACTCAACATGTACCTTCGGATACACCTGTAGTACTCCTTTATAATCACCCAGTTACATTGTGACATTTGGTAGTACCCAAAGTGTTCCTTCTGTAAACGGGAGTTGCATAATTCTCATAGTTACAGGAACATGTATAAGTCATGAAGAAAGCAATAGAAGAATACTAAACGATCAAGTGCTAAGCTAACGGGATGGGTCATGTCAATCACATCATTCTCCTAATGATGTGATCCCATTTAATCAAATGACAACACATGTCTATGGTTAGGAAACATAACCATCTTTGATTAATGAGCTAGTCAAGTAGAGGCATACTGGTGACCATATGTTTGTCTATGTATTCACACATGTATCATGTTTCCGATTAATACAATTCTAGCATGAATAATAAACATTTATCATGATATGAGGAAATAAATAATAACTTTATTATTGCCTCTAGGGCATATTTCCTTCAGTCTCCCACTTGCACTAGAGTCAGTAATCTAGATTACATAGTAATGATTCTAACACCCATGGAGTCTTGGTGCTGATCATGTTTTGCTCGTGAGAGAGGCTTAGTCAACGGATCTGCAACATTTAGATCCGTGTGTATCTTGCAAATCTCTATGTCTCCCACTTGGACTTGGTCCCGAATGGAATTGAAGCGTCTCTTGATGTGCTTGGTCCTCTTGTGAAATCTGGATTCCTGTGCCAAGGCAATTGCACCAGTATTGTCACATAAGATCTTCATTGGTCGATGCACTAGGTATGACACCTAGATCGGAAATGAACTCCTTCATCCGCACTCCTTCATTTGCTGCTTGAAGCAGCTATATACTCCGCTTCACATGTAGATCCCGCCACGACGCTCTGTTTAGATTTGCACCAACTTACAGCTCCACCGTTTAATATAAACACGTATCCGATTTGCGATTTAGAATCGTCCGGATCAGTGTCAAAGCTTGCATCGACGTAACCATTTACGACTAGCTCTTTGTCACCTCCATATATGAGAAACATATCCTTAGTCCTTTTCGGGTATTTCAGGATGTTCTTGGCGCTGTCCGATGATCCACTCTGGATTACTTTGGTACCTCCCTGCCAAGCTTATTGCTAAGCATCGTCAGTCTGGTACACAGATTGCATACATGATAGAGCCTATGGCTGAAGCATAGGAACACCTTTCATTTTCTCTCTATCTTCTGCTGTGGTGGGGCATTGAGTTTGACTCAACCGCACCTTGTAGCACGAGGCAAGAATCCTTTCTTTGCTGATCCATTTTGAACTTTTCAAAATTTTGTCAAGGTATGTGCTTTGTGAAAGTCCTATTAAGCGTCTTGATCTATCTCTATAGATCTTGATGCCCAATATGTAAGCAACTTCACGAGGTCTTTCATTGAAAAACTTTTATTCAAGTATCCCTTTATGCTATCCAGAAATTCTTTATCATTTCCAATTAATAATATGTCATCAATATATAAAACTAGAAATGCTCTGAGCTCCCACTCACTTTCTTGTAAATCTGAGGCTTCTCCAAAAGTATGTATAAAACCATATGCTTTGATCACACTATCAAAGCGTTTATTCCAACTCGAGATGCTTGCACCAGTCCATAAATGGAGCATTGGAGCTTGCACACTTTGTTAGCACCTTTTGGATCAACAAAACCTTTAGGCTGCATCATATACAACTCTTCTTCTAGAAATCCATTCAAGAATGCAGTCTTGACATCCATTTGCCAAATTTCATAATCATGAAATGCAGCAATAGCCAACATGATTTGGACAGACTTAAGCATCGCTTCGGGTGAGAAAGTCTCATCGTAGTCAACCCCTTGAACTTGTCGAAAACCTTTACGCAACAAGTCGAGCTTTATAGACGATAACATTTCCATCAGCGTCGGTCTTCTTCTTAAAGATCCATTTATTCTCAATGGCTTGCCGATCATCGAACAAGTCAACCAAAGTCCATACTTTGTTTTCATACATGGATCCCATCTCAGATTTCATGGCCTCTAGCCATTTTGTGGAATCTGGGCTCATCATCGCTTCCTCATAGTTCGTAGGTTCATCATGGTCAAGTAACATGACTTCCAGAATAGGATTACCGTACTACTCAGTGCGGATCTTACTCTGGTAGACCTCGAGGTTTAGTAGAAACTTGATCTGAAGTTTCATGATCAATATCATTAGCTTCCTCACTAATTGGTGTAGTTGACACGAGAACCGGTTCTTGTGATGAACTACCTTCCAATAATGGAGTAGATCTGATTATCTCATCAAGTTCTACTTTCCTCCCACTCACTTCTTTCGAGAGAAACTCCTTCTCTAGAAAGGATCCGATTTAACAACGAAAATCTTGCCCTCGGATCTGTGATAGAAGGTGTACCCAATAGTCTCCTTTGGGTATCCTATGAAGACACATTTCTCCGATTTGGGTTCGAGCTTATCTGGTTGAAGTTTCTTCACATAAGCATCGCAGCCCCAAACTTTATGAAACGACAACTTTGGTTTCTTGCCAAACCACAGTTCATAAGGTGTCGTCTCAACAGATTTTGATGGTGCCCTATTTAAAGTGAATGCGGCCGTCTCTAAAGCATAACCCCAAAACGATAGCGGTAAATCGGTAAGAGACATCATAGATCGTACCATATCAAGTAAAGTACGATTACAACGTTCGGACACACCATTTCGTTGTGGTGTTCCAGGTGGCGTGAGTTGCGAAACTATTCCGCATTGTTTCAAATGTAAACCAAACTCGTAACTCAAATATTCTCCTCCACGATCAGATCATAGAAACTTTATTTTCTTGTTATGATGATTTTCTACTTCACTCTGAAGTTCTTTGAACTTTTCAAATGTTTCAGACTTGTGCTTCATTAAGTAGATATACCCATATCTGCTCAAATCATCTGTGAAGGTGAGAAAATAACGATATCCACCACGAGCCTCAACATTCATCGGGCCACATACATCTGTATGTATGATTTCCAACAAATCTGTTGCTCTCTCCATAGATCCGGAGAACGGTGTTTTAGTCATCTTGCCCATGAGGCACGGTTCGCAAGTACCAAGTGATTCATAATCAAGTGATTCCAAAGTCCATCGATATGGAGTTTCTTCATGCGTTTTACACCGATATGACCTAAGCGGCGATGCCACAAATAAGTTGCACTATCATTATTAACTCTGCATCTTTTGGCTTCAACATTATGAATATGTGTATCACTACTATCGAGATTCAATAAAATAGACCATTCTTCAAGGGTGCATGACCATAAAAGATATTACTCATATAAATAGAACAACCATTATTCTCGATTTAAATGAATAACCGTCTCGCATCAAACAAGATCCAGATATAATGTCCATGCTCAACGCAGCACCAAATAACAATTATTCAGGTCTAAAACTAATCCCGATGGTAGATGTAGAGGTAGCGTGCCGACCGCGATCACATCGACTTTGGAACCATTTCCCACGCGCATCGTCACCTCGTCCTTAGCTAATCTTGGCTTAATCCGTAGTCCTGTTTGAGTTGCAAATATTAGCAATGAACCAGTATCAAATACCAGTGCTACTACGAGCATTAGTAAGGTACACATCAATAACATGTATATGACATATACCTTTGTTCACTTTGCCATCCTTCTTGTCCGCCAAATACTTGGGGCAGTTCCGCTTCCAGTGTCCAGTCTGTTTGCAATAGAAGCACTCAGTTTCAGGCTTAGGTCCAGACTTGGGTTTCTTCTCTTGAGCAGCAACTTGTTTGCTGTTCTTTTTGAAGTTCCCCTTCTTCTTCCCTTTGCCCTTCTTCTTGAAACTAGTGGTCTTGTTGACCATCAACACTTGATGCTCCTTCTTGATTTCTACCTCCGTGGCTTTCAGCATCGCGAAGAGCTCGGGAATAGTCTTGCTCATCCCTTGCATGTTATAGTTCATCACGAAGCTCTTGTAGCTTGGTGGCAGTGACTGGAGAATTCTGTCAATGACGCTATCATCCGGAAGATTAACTCCCAGTTGAATCAAGTGATTATTATACCCAGACATTTTGAGTATATGCTCACTGACAGAACTGTTCTCCTCCATCTTGCAGCTGTAGAACTTATTGGAGACTTCATATCTCTCAATCCGGGCATTTGCTTGAAATATTAACTTCAACTCCTGGAACATCTCATATGCTCCATGACGTTCAAAACGTCGTTGAAGACCCGGTTCTAAGCCGTAAAGCATGGCACACTGAACTATAGAGTAGTCATCATCTTTGCTCTGCCAAACGTTCTTAATGTCGTCCGTTGCATCAGCAACAGGCCTGGCACCCAGCGGTGCTTCCAGGACGTAATTCTTACGTGCAGCAATGAGGATAATCCTCGAGTTCGGACCCGATCCGTGTAATTGCTACCATCATCTTTCAACTTTGCTTTCTCAAGGAACACATTAAAATTCAACGGAACAACAGCACGAGCCATCTATCTACAATCAAACATAGGCAAGCAAAATACTATCAGGTACTAAGTTCATGATAAATTTAAGTTCAATTAATCATATTACTTAAGAACTCCCACTTAGACAGACATCTCTCTAGTCATCTAAGTGATCACGTGATCCAAATCAACTAAACCATGTTCGATCATCACGTGAGATGGAGTAGTTTCAATGGTGAACATCTCTATGTTGATCATATCTACTATATGATTCATGTTCGACCTTTCGGTCTCCGTGTTCCGAGGCCATATCTGTATATGCTAGGCTCGTCAAGTATAACCTGAGTATTCGGCGTGTGCAACTGTTTTGCACCGTTGTATTTGAGCGTAGAGCCTATCACACCGATCATCATGTGGTGTCTCAGCACGAAGAACTTTATAGCGGTGCATACTCGGGAGAACACTTCTTGATAATTAGTGAGAGATCATCTTAAAATGCTACCGTCAAACAAAGCAAGATAAGATGCATAAAGGATAAACATCACATGCAATCAATATAAGTGATATGATATGGCCATCATCATCTTGTGCTTGTGATCTCCATCTCCGAAGCACCGTCGTGATCACCATCGTCACCGGCGCGACACCTTGATCTCCATCGTAGCATCGTTGTCGATTATGCCATCTATTGCTTCTACGACTATCGCTACCGCTTAGTGATAAAGTAAAGCAATTACAGAGCGTTGCATTTCATACAATAAGCGACAACCATATGGCTCCTGCCGATTGCCGATAACCGGTTACAAAACATGATCATCTCATACAATAAAATATAGCATCACGTCTTGGCCATATCACATCACAACATGCCCTGCAAAAACAAGTTAGGCGTCCTCTACTTTGTTGTTGCAAATTTTACGTGGCTGCTACGGGCTTAGCAAGAACCGTTCTTACCTCGCATCAAAACCACAGCGATAGTTTGTCAAATAGACTCCATTTAACCTTCACAAGGACCGGGCGTAGCTACACTCGGTTCAACTAAAGTTGGAGAAAGCAGACACCCGCTAGTCACCTGTGTGCAAAGCACGGCGGTAAAACCAGTCTCGCGTAAGCGTCACGTTGTAATGTCGGTCCGGGCGCATCATCCAACAATACCGCTGAACCAAAGTATGACATCTTTGGTAGGCGGTATGACTTATATCGTCCACAACTCACTTGTGTTCTACTTGTGCATATAACATCAACGCATAAAACCTAGGCTCGGATGCCCTTTGTTGGGGAGCGTAGTAATTTCAAAAATTTCCTCGCACATGCAAGATCATGGTGATGCATAGCAACGAGAGGAGAGTGTTGTCTATGTACCCTCGTGAGACCGAAGCGAAGCGTTGGCGCAGCGTAGAGGAAGTAGTCGTCGTCCTCCGGTTCAACCGATCCAAGCACCATTACTCCGGCACCTCCGAGTTCTTGACACACGTACAGCTCGATGGCGCAACCCCGATCTCCGATCCAGCGAGAGGTGCGGGGGAGTTCCGTCGACCTGACGGCATGGTGGCGATCTTGATGTTCTCTGTCGCAGGATTCACCTAAGCACCGCTACAATATGACCGAGGTGTAATATCGTGGAGGGGCACGCTGCGGCTAAGGAACGATCTCAATGATCAACTTGTGTGTCTAGGGTGCCCCTACCCCGTATATAAAGGAGGGAGGGAGGAGGTGGCCGGCCCAAGGGGCGCCATAGGGAGGGGGAAACCTACTCCAAGTAGTTTTCCCTCCTTTCCTAATCAAGATGGAGGGGAAGGAAGGAGTAGTAGTAGTAGGAAGGAAGAGGGAAGGAGAGAAGGAAAGGGGGCGGCCCCCTCCCAGTCGGATTGGGCTTGGGGCGCGCCCCCCTCCCTTGCTCCTTCTCCCTCCTTTCCAATAGGGCCCAATAAGGCCCATATACTTACCGGGAGGTTCCGGTAACCTCCCGGAGCTCCGGTATATTCCCAAACTCTCTCGGAACCTTTCCGGTGTCCAAATATATCCGTCCAATATATATATCTTTATGTCTCGACCATTTCGAGACTCCTCGTCATGTCCGTGATCACATCCGGGACTCCGAACAAACTTTGGTACATCAAAATATATAAACTCATAATATAACTGTCATCGAAACCTTAAGCGTGCGGACCCTACGGTTCGAGAACAATGTAGACAGGACGGAGACACATCTCTGGTCAATAACCAATAGCGGGACCTGGATGCCCATATTGGTTCCTACATATTCTACGAAGATCTTTATCGGTCAAACCGCATAACAACATACGTTGTTCCCTTTGTCATCGGTATGTTACTTGCGAGATTTGATCGTCGGTATCAATACCTAGTTCAATCTCGTTACGGCAAGTCTCTTTACTCGTTCCGTATCGTCATCTCATAACTAACTCATTAGTTACATGCTTGCAAGGCTTAGGTGATGAGTATTACGAGAGGGCCGAGATACCTCTCCGACAATCGGAGTGACAAATCCTAATCTCGAATTATGCCAACTCAACATGTACCTTCGGAGACACCTGTAGTACTCCTTTATAATCACCCAGTTACGTTGTCACGTTTGGTAGTACCCAAAGTGTTCCTCCGGTAAACGGGAGTTGCATAATTCTCATAGTTACAGGAACATGTATAAGTCATGAAGAAAGCAATAGCAAATACTAAACGATCAAGTGCTAAGCTAACGGGATGGGTCATATCAATCACATCATTCTCCTAATGATGTGATCCCATTTAATCAAATGACAACACATGTCTATGGTTAGGAAACATAACCATCTTTGATTAATGAGCTAGTCAAGTAGAGGCATACTAGTGACCATATGTTTGTCTATGTATTCACACATGTATCATGTTTCCGGTTAATACAATTCTAGCATGAATAATAAACATTTATCATGATATGAGGAAATAAATAATAACTTTATTATTGCCTCTAGGGCATATTTCCTTCACGCTCGTATTGATGAGAATCCCGGAATAAGGGGAGCACGATCTCTGCTTCAACAAGACGTGCCAAGGAAACCGCTTAAGCTAAGCGTCTTTGAGGTGGTATAATAAAAAGCGATTCAAGTAAAGGCACAGTAGCGGTGTGATGTCATCTTTGCAAAATCGTCGTGATTGGATTTATGTGCATTATTCTCTCTCACGGTGGAATGTGGAATTTATTTTGCGAGCGGGACACTATCTGGTGTTCATGATCTTCTCTGGATTATTCAAGGGAGGAACCCGCCTTGCAATGCCGAACATTATGCTTGCTGGACTTATCATCATTGAAGCCTGGTTAGGGGAGACTCTTGAGGAGTCTGGACTAGGGGTGTCGGACAGCCGGACTATCATCGTCCGCCGGACTCCAAGACTACGAAGATACAAGATTGAAGACTCTGTCCCGTGTCCGGATGGGACTTTCCTTGGCGTGGAAGGCAAGCTTGGCAATACGTATATGTAGATCTCCTACCATTGTAACCGACTCTGTGTAACCCTAGCCTCCTCCAGCGTCTATATAAACCGGAGGGCTTCAGTCCGTAGGACAATATACATTACAACAATCATACCATAGGCTAGCTTTAGGGTTTAGCCTCCTTGATCTCGTGGTAGATCCACTCTTGTACTAACCATATCATCAATATTAATCAAGCAGGACGCAGGGTTTTACCTCCATCGAGAGGGCCCAAACCTGGGTAAAACATCGTGTCCCTTGTCTCCTGTTACCATCCGCCTAGACGCACAGTTCGGGACCCCCTACCCGAGATCCGCCGGTTTTGACACCGACACCCCTCTAGAATTAAACCTACAAAAACGACCTTCAAAGGTGTCATACCAGGTGTCGAGGCCAATTGTATAGGCTCAGTCGCACTGGAAGTGGTCTTCGGATCCCCGGACAATTTCGGGCGAGAGTTAATCTTGACATAGTCCCATTCATGCGCTATCACGCTCTGCTTTCGGACGAACCGCGTTTGCAAAGTTCAGCAGCGGTGCCGCGTCACGCATACCTCAAGCTCAAGATGCGGGTCCTAGTGGAGTCATCACGGTCAGCGGAAATCTGAAAGCTCCCTCGAGCGGAGGAACATCTGGCGGCTCTCGCGGCGAAATCTGAGCAGCCTTCTAAGGCAATTTTGAGTCCGGCCGTTAAGCGGCGGACACGGCTAAACGGGCCCGGAGCAACATCAACCAAGACCACGGCATGTTCCGAGCACGCAGCGTAGCAATGCGGCTAACCCCAGCCCTTGCATAATTGCAAGACCAACCCTCCGCGTACATCATTATGCTCGGAGATACCATGGGCCTAGGGGAGGGGCACGACCTAACAGAACCGATGTGCGGCTCGACCACACCGGGGCTCCCAAGTGTGTCACTCTTTTATTTTCTTCTTTTATACAGGACTCCATTTACGGAAGCCTGTCCGTGATGGACCCGCCCGAACTCACGATGCAACAGCCGGGGAAGGCGAAGGCTGCGATGAACACTCGGTGGTCTCCATTACAAGCATTAAATTCGATTATATACACCAGTCCGCAGCCCACCCACGGAGAGGGACATGTTTATTTAGTCCAATCCCTTGCTTACCGCACTATTTGTATCCTTCCGCACTCATAGCAGAATTCCTTGAATAAATAACGCAGCATTCTTTGCCTGTTATTGCATTACTTTACACATATGTTCATTAATGACATCTTGCACCCGTATATTTTGGTACGGCTGAATACACCAGGGGCTTATGTTCCCCGCATTATGGTGTGATAAGTCCGAACACTTTCACAAGTGCGGCACCCCGAACTTATAGCATTATATGAATAAACTCCGAATCAAGTCTTGGGTCAATAGTGGGGTTTGCCCGGCTCCCACGTTTTGGTACCTTATGTTCCGTTCTGTCGGCTAAGGTGGCACTGGGAGAACCACTGCGATTGCGCCACGGTTGAGCTGGCGGCGCCTCGATGGAAAGCTAAAACTGATTAGCATGATAAGGCGAGAGCTGGTCGCTGTTCGAGAGGTCTTTTCAGGTCCCTAAAGACTTATGCGCTTGACGAAATGCGGATAATGTCCAGCGAAGGCGTGGATAGCGCCCCAAATTGATCTTCGAATACTAGGGGCTTCGCGAAATTTAAAATTATAGAATTCTATGGCTAAGTGAGAGTGTTCAAGCACTATAAGTCCGGTTGCCTTGTTACGTTGTGTTGGCGCCTCCTAGATGGACCCAAAAATGGGAACAAGAGTGCTCAAGTTTATCCCGAACACCCGGTACTACGTGGCTTGGGGGTGAAGCCAATGACTTGCCATCTCTCGATTTTATAAATGGCCGCCTGAAGGTGATATTTTAAATTAAACAAGCGTTGCGTGGCGCATATGAACAAAGTTTTTGATTGCGAGGATAATACATAGCGAGTTTACTCAATAATTACATCTCTGGGGCACTCATCCGCAATATTGCGGGCACCCTTCAGGACAGTCTTATAATACATTTCGGGCGTACGATACTCCTTGCCCGCTGGCGGCGGGTCGGTAAGAAGCCTCTCCGCATCCAGCCTACCCCAGTGCACCTTTGCGCGGGCAAGGGCCCGACGAGCACCTTCAATACAGGCGGAGCGCTTGATGACATCCACCAGCCGCCGCACGAGGCCGAAGTAGCTCCTAGGCATGGCCTGTCCAGGCCACAGCCGGACTATAAGGCCCTTCATGGCCTCCTCAGCTACCTTGTGGAGCTCGACCATTTGCTTGACTGGTCGCTAGGGGCACGGATGGCGACCTCGGCGTCGAGACCGAAGACCTTCTCCGTTGAGCTCCCTCCTCGCCACGGTAGAATGTGGCAGCGTCAGATACACTGCGAGGCAGATCTGCAAACACCCCTGGAGAGCTCCGAATTCGGGTAAGTGTCAGGTAGTTTACATTAACATGCTTGCTTTTCATGAAAAATGCCTTACCCGCCGCTATTTTCTTCATATCCTCAACTTCCTGAAGGGCCCTACGGGCCTCGGCCTTGGCGGACTTGGCACTTTCGAGAGCCGAGGCGAGCTCGGATTCTCGAGTCTTTGATTCGCGCTCCAAACTCTCATGCTTCTCCATGAGAGACTGGAGCTCTTGCCGCACCTCCGCCACCCGTGCCTCCTGTTTTTCTCGCTCTGTCCGTTCCGCGGCCGCATTACGTTCGGCCGCGGACACAGCCTCCTTCATGGCTGCCACCTCGTTTGTGGCCCCTGCAGTACCCACATTATCCTTGTTAATTTTATTGCAACCAAATCCTTTTCTGTAAGGTAAAAATTCAAAGTGGTGCTACTCACCTTCTTTATCCTCGAGTTGCCTCTTGGCATGGCCGAGCTCTCGCTCGGACCGCTCGAGATCTTGCTTCAATGCAACAACCTCCGCAATCAGTGCGGCAGAGGTCAGCAGCGCAGCCTGCAAACCCATATTGACATACTTTTTAGCAATCCAGCATATATCTTTTTAGATCCTTAGTCCGGCTTTTCTTTCGAGCACCGGCCCGAGCATCGAGACTCTTGTCTATGCGGTATTACATTACATAATTTTAACTTCTTACCTCAAAGCCTGTTAGAAGGCTGCTGCGAGCTTCAGTCAGCCCGCTCTTGGCGAAGCTGAACCTTACGGATCACCGCACTCATGATAGTGCGGTGTTCTTCCTCGATAGAAGCGCCTTTGGCGCCTCAACAAGTTGTCTGGCGCCTCGGTTGGGCGGGGGCGCCGGTGTCATGGTCTTGCCCTTTTGCGAAGGGCACTTTGCGGACTCTGGAACCACTGCAGGTTCCGGCGTAGAGTCCGGTGCAAAGTCCGGGAGGCTGCCTTGTGGCGCCTCCAGAGCCTCCTCCTGATGGGCCCCTTCCCGGGATCCCAACTCGGCGTCCTCAGCGGCGCGAGGGGTGGAGGCAGTCGGAATGGATTCCACATCCGATGCAGCCAACGACCCTTTCGGCAAGCGGGGAGATCATCGTCGGCGGACTACAGAGCGTATCACGGCATTAGAAGGGCGCTATGTGACACAAAAGAAATTGCAGATCATTGAGGATCCGGATACTTACGATCTACTTTGAGGCTGGCCCTTGAGGCCACTCTTCATCGCCGGCGTTGGTGTTGGCGGAGCTGTCCGGGAATAGTTCTTCCCCTCTTGGACACTTTGGCCTCCCCTGTTGGGAAGCCTTCCTCTTCCTCTCTCCTCCTGCAGGAGAGAGTCTTCTTCCTCCTCCTCATCTTGGGAGAGTCCGCCTCAGTCGTCGGAGACCTGAAGCAGGAACTCTTTGAGTGCTGTGGCCACCTTCTTGGCCTTCTTCTCGGCACCACATGCGGTGCGGAACCAGCAGCCCCGCTAGGCAGGCGTCCACTGGTCTTCGGCATGGGGCCGGGCGGATGAGCTGCTCGGCCTTCTTCATCCATTCTGTCAAAGGAAAAGGATTGAAACCGCTTAGAATCAATCTATTAACAATGAGTGTCCCGTAAAGGGTAGAATCACTTACCTCGTCACCGGGCGCTGCGAGTGAAATCCGCGATCTTCCGTCGCGGATCACGGAGCTTCGGCGCCCTTAAATAGCACCCTCGGCGCCGTCGTCGGGTCGAAGAGCCGCTCAGCGCTGGTGCTGTTCGGATCGAACTCCCACGGGTTGAATGCCCGTTCTTGGCATGGGAGAATTCCGCGGACGAGCATGACTCGGACCACGTTAACCAACCTGAGCTTCTTATTCACCAGCTTCTGGATACAGGCTTGGAGTCCCGTCAGCTCCTTCGAATTACCCCACAACAATCCCTTCTCTTTCCAAGAGGTGAGCTGCGTAGGGATTCCAGATCTGAACTCGGGGGCCGCCGCCCATGTAGGGTCGCGCGGCTCGGTGATATAGAACCACCCCGACTGCCACCCCTTGACGGATTCCACGAAGGCCCTTGAACCAAGGGCGTTGGGCATCTTGCCCAACATGGCGCCTCCGCACTCCGCTTGAGTGCCCTTCACTACCTTCGGCTTGACATTGAAGGTCTTGAGCCACAAGCCGAAGTGGGGCTGGAAGCAGAGGAAGGCCTCGCACATGATGATAAACGCCGATATGTTGAGGATGAAGTTCGGCGCCAGATCATGGAAATCCAGGCTGTAGTAGAACATGAGCCCCGAACAAAGGGGTGAAGTGGAAAGCCCAGATCCGCGGAGGAAGTGGGGAGAAAACGACCCTCTCATGGGGCACAGGGGTGGGGATGAGTTGCCCCTCGTCGGGCGGCCGGTCTGCGACGTCGCCGGAAAGGTATCCGGCTGCGCAGCTTTGTGATGTGCTCCTCCTTAGCGGTGGAGGCCAATCACTTGCCTCCTACTCGGACATGGTCGGAGAAGGTTGAGGCGAGATCATAAACTTGTGCTTGCTGGAGCTCAGTCTTGTGCCGGAGATGGATAAGCAAAGGAGGAAGAAGGCGTGGGTAAAAGGTGAATCCTTATCCCTTATATATAGGCGGACGAAACTATCGTCCCCACTAGCACAGTAAAGCTCGCTTATCTCCCAAGCGCCACCATCAATGGCGCGGTTGGGTTACCCACGTCCGTATTGATGAGAATCCCGGAATAAGGGGAACACGATCTCTGCTTCGACAAGACGTGCCAAGGAAACCGCTTCACTAAAACGCGCTGAGGCGGTATAATAAAAAACGATTCAAGTAAAGGCTTGGTAGTGGTGTGACGTCATGCCGCAAAATACGTCAGCAGATTGAACTTGTGTACATTTTATTCTCTCTACGGTGGAATGTGGAATTTATTTTAAAGAGCCGGACACTATCCTATTGTTCACAATCTTCTTTGGATTATTCGGAGGAGGAACCCGCCTTGCAATGCCGAACATTATGCGCGCCGGACTCATCGTCATTGAAGCCAGTTCGAGACTCTTGAGGAGTCTGGAATAGGGGTGTCCGGACAGCGGACTATCATCGTCCGCGGACTCCTAGACTACGAAGATACAAGATTGAAGACTCCGTCCGTGTCCGGATGGGACTTTCCTTGGCGTGGAAGGCAAGCTTGGCGTCTGGATATGTAGATCTCCTACCATTGTAACCGACTACGTGTAACCCTAGCCCTCTCCGGTGTCTATATAAACCGGAGGGCTTTAGTCCGTAGGACATAACCTCCATTACAACAATCATACCATAGGCTAGCTTCTAGGGTTTAGCCTCCTTGATCTCGTGGTAGATCCACGCTTGTACTACCCATATCATCAATATTAATCAAGCAGGACGTAGGGTTTTACTTCCATCAAGAGGGCCCGAACCTGGGTAAAACATCGTGTCCCTCATCTCCTGTTACCATCCGCCTAGACGCACAGTTCGGGACCCCCTACATGAGATCCGCCGATTTTGACACCGACAATGACCTCTCGGGTCATCAAAAGCGATCTTCACGTCAACTCGGAACTCGCCGAGCAGCTAGATCCGATGGAGCTCTCCTCCGTAAACAAGCTCTTGGATAGCATCGCCGCCCTGGGAGTCGCTACAAACTACGAACATATTGGGCTTAAAACCGATCTAAGAGAGATCAACTCTCCCCAGGCTACCCACCACATTGCTGTGGTAGAGGAACAGCACGGCGACTCTTCTTCTATATTAAAGACCAGTTATGTTCGGATTCCTGATCCCTCCATGCCGGATTCCCGCGGAGGGACGGACGTCAATCAAGTACTGACCCTAAAGTCAGACAGCGGACCAGATTCGTTGGACAACATCCAGCAATCCAAGCTTCCAAATTCGGAAACTTTTCGGCCCTTGAGCCTCAGATTGGGCGGGGTTCCAAATTTAATTCCACCCGCCCACCCAAACACAAGCGATCATCTCAAATCCGGCAAGAGCCCACTGAAACAGTACATCATTACTGGGCCAGATTCCTCCTGGTTATGGACAGGATAAAGGACTGCCGTGAGGAAAGCGCAATCTCAATTTTCTGCAACAATTTTCACGGACAAGGGAATCATGAAGGCCATAAGTCGTCGTGAAATTACACGCTTCTCCGACCTGGCGTCCATAGTACGAAAATACTGTGCGACGGAGAGTGCCTGGAAAACCGAAACCAAGTTTTGGGACAATCCGGCTTCGGACACAACCCTAGTCCGAAATAAAAGGGTGCATCATGCTCAGGCACCTCGGACAAAAACCAAAAAGCAAAAAACCCCTAAAGGGTACGGAACCGTACTGGAGGGATGGCTCAGCGGACCTTTGTAAAATCCATAATCTGAGGGCGCCACTCCAACACATAGCCTTGAGCATGTTGGATACTCGGCAGGTGGCCAAAAGTGGCGAAGAGCTTCTAGCCCCAAGAACCAGCCCAGCAGTACCGATGCGGTATTAACAGTCTTGAGACTTTCGCATCAAATAATATGCGAAGCGAACACTCATGACCTCGCGAAGTCTACCAAGTAGCAACAATAAATCCATGGGCGACACGCTATCACCTTCAACGCTAGCGATTTAACCTAAATTCGAACAGCCCGAGCACCAGCCGCATTGGTCCTCGGTCCAATAGTGGGCGCCTTCGTCTTACTAAGGTATGCATGGATGGCGGCAGCAGATTAAACCTCATCTCTGAGAAACCCTTTGAAAAATGGAAATAGTGGAGCCGCATTGGCGAAGCAGCACAACCTTTAGAGGAATAATCCCTAGTCGGGAAGCACGCTGCACAGAAAAGATTACATTGGATGTGGTGTTATTTCGCGGACAATTACAGGTCGAGGAGGTCACGTTCCAAGTGGCCCGTCCAGCAGCGGATATCACGCTTTATTAGGGCGAGAGGCTTTCACAATTTTCAAGCTATACCCCATTACGGGTACATGAAGCTTAAAATGCCGGGCCCAATGGAATCATCACTCTTGTCGATGATCCGGACATAGCACTCCGCGCGAAAATAAGACAGCCGCACTAGCCCTAGAGGCATTATCCGAAGCCCTAGCGGCGGAGGAACTCACTCATACTGCGCTCCATGGTGAACGAGGGCGATGTGATACTCGATAAGAGATCCAAGTCCACCTCTTTTAAGCCAGCGGACGAAATAGTCAAATTCAAGTCCATCCAACGGACCCCACAAAGCGGCCTCCATTGGGGCACAATTAAACCACGATGTAGGCGCCACACTACGAGAATTCCTTCGAAAAATTGGGACATCTTTGCTGGCACCCTTCAGACATGCCAGGAATCCCACGCAGGTTGGCAGAACACAACCTAAATGTCCTAAAAGGATTCAAGCCAGTCAAACAGGCTCTTCGGCAATTTTCCGAACCCAAAAGACAGGCAATGGGAGAGGAGCTAGCCAAACTATTAGAAGCCGGATTCATCAGAGACATAAAACATCCGGACTGGCTAGCAAACCTGGTAATGGTACCAAAGAAGGTCAAATCCTGGCGCCTGTGTGTTGATTTTAAGGACCTTAACAAGGCTTGTCCAAAGTATCCTTTCCCGCTTCCCCGCATCGATCAAATCATCGATGCTACAGCAGGGCACGATTCATTGTGCTTCCTTGACGCATACTCCGGCTACCAACAAATCAAGATGGCGGAGACAGACCAAGCCGCAATGGCATTCATTACTCCATATGGACCATTTTGCTTCAACACAATGCCCATCGGGCTCAAAAACGCCGACGCAACATATCAGCGCATGATTTAGACATGTCTGGCAACCCAGATTGATAAAACAGTGGAGGCATACGTAGACAATGTGGTCGTCAAGACCAAACACGTCAAAACTCTAGTAGATGACTTTAGGCTCACATTCGACAACCTCCGAGCATATGACATTAAGCTCAACCCAGAAAAATGCGTCTTCGGCGTACCAGCCGGAAAGCTCTTGGGCTTCATTGTATCCGGTAGAGGAATTGAACCAAACCCAGCCAAGATCCGAGCTCTGTCACAGTTGGATATCCCAAAATACCTCAAACAAATACAAAAATTGACTGGATGCATGGTGGCTCTAAGCGCTTCATCTCCGCTTGGAGAAAAGGCATTGCCCTTTATCGCCTCCTCGGCGCACGAACACTTCGAATGGGCGGATGTCGCCCACGGCGGACTCGAAGAAATAAAGGACATATTGGCAACAAATCCGATCTGGCGCGCCAACTTAGGCGAACCAATGTTATTATATATCGCGGCAACACATCAAGTTGTAAGCGCGGTGCTCGTCGTCGAACGAGAAACAGAAGGACACAAATTCCCTCTTCAAAAACCAGTGTACTACATATCCACTGTCTTAACTCCATGCAAGTCCCGGTATCCACATTATGAAAAGATAGCGTACGCGGTGTTCATGGCATCCCGGAAGCTGCGACACTACTTTCAAGAGTGTTCGATAATAGTAGCCTCCCAAGTACCTCTCAACGACATTATAAACAACCGCGACGCGACGGGCAGGATTGCAAAATGGGCCATTGAGCTCCTACCATTCGACATAACCTACAAACCACGACGAGCTATAAAGTCGCAAGTTTTTGCCAACTTCATCGCTAAATGGACGGCTGAACTCCTAAAATGCAGGCGCATACTCCAATTGGATCATGCGCTTGGCGGCTCCAAAATTTTGGCGGCTTGGGGACCTGATCCAATCGTGCCAGAGATAATGTACACGGACTCCAACAATGCAGCCAAATCTGAGGCCCTTCTACGGTCTCCGGATGGCAATCTCCACGGGCATTCAACGCCTAGAGGTCCGAGATTCAAACCTCGCAATATCCCAAGTAAATGGAGACTTTGGCGCCAAGGATCCGAAAATGGCAGCCTACCGTAACGCCGTCTTAAAATGTCAGCTTTCGGTTCGAAGGACTCGAATTGCACCATGTAGCCCGGGATAATAACCAGTGGCGGCGTGTTAGCGCATCAGCGCATAAGCGCGCGCCGTCCCTCTAAACATCTTCTGGGCGGCTTTTTAAGCCATCCGTATTATGGGAAGAGGAGTCCGGAAACAACAACCGGAACCAACCACACCGCCCAACACGAACATTACGACACAATCGGTGGCTCAGCCAATGAAATAACACCTTCAGCCCACGAAATAATGGCGGTCATTGCCCGTGGGCGGAACCATTCCTAGCCTACTTAATTAGGCAGGAACTTCCGAACCAAAATGAGGCCCGCTGCATAGTACGGCGATCCAAAGCCTACAAGGTCCATGAGGAGAGCTTTATAAGAAAAGCACAACGGAGTCCTTCAAAGGTGCATCTCCGAAGAGGAAGGGCGAAATCTTCTGGCTGAAATTCACGCCGGACTCGGCGAGCACCACGCCGCAGCCCGGGCCCTAGTAGGCAAGGCCTTCCGTACAGGATTTTATTGGCCGACGGCCCGGGCAGATGCTCAGGACTTAGTACAACGATGTGTCGGTTGCCAGCTCTTTGCTAATCAAAGCCACATGCCACCCACCGCCCTCAAAACTATACCCATCACCTGGCCATTCGCGGTCTGGGGGCTTGACATGGTTGGACCCCTTAAAGGGGGAACCCACAAGCAAAAATACCTATTGGTCATGGTGGAAAAATTCACCAAATAGATAGAGGCCAAGCCAGTTAAAACGGCCGAACCCGGACTTGTGATAGACTTCATATCTGGGGTAGTACACCATTATGGTGTCCCCCACAGCATCATCACTAATAACAGCACGAACTTCACGGCCAACAAGGTTAAACTCTGGTGCAAAAATATAGGCATCAAGCTCGACTACGCTTCAGTCTATCACCCTCAAACTAATGGTCAAGGCGAACGAGCAAATGGTCTAATCATGAGCGGCATCAAACCCAGGTTAGTGTGGTCCCTCACAGAATCTAACACGCACTGGGTGGAGGAGCTCGACTCCCTACTCTAGGGGCTGCGGACCATGCCAAACCGCACTACCGGATTCACACCATTTTTTATGGTATACGGCGAAGAGGCAGTTTTGCCCTGCGATATAATTCATGACTCACCTCGCGTGCGCATGTACGAAGAAAGAGAAGCCAAGTTCGATCGGCAGGACGGTTTGGACGTCTTAGAAGAGGAGCGTGATGTGGCAAAAGCTCGTTCCGCATTCTATCAGCAGCAGGCTCGAAGATATCAAAGCAAAGAAGTACGGGCCAAAACTTACAATGTTGGCGAACTAGTTCTACGCCTGTCGGACAAGACAAAGGACAAACTCAAGCCCAAATGGGAAGGTCCCTTCATCATCGACCAAGTCCTGACCGACGGAGCATACCGTCTACGAAACGCATCGGACAACCGACTCGAGCCGAACCCATGGAACGCAGCTCACCTCCGAAGATTCTACGCCTAGCGCCGGACTCAGAGTTCGTCTCCTTCCTCCGTCCACATTTTATACTTTAGCTGTCTTTTGTTTCGCTCTTTCTTCCTCCTTTTTTCGTAAAGCCTTTGAGGGCTGATCTGCGCATTGTTCGCACACACTTGACGTGTTACTCGCACTCATTATACCTGGGGGCTTATTTATACGGGCTTCATGCCCAACAAATGTGTCACACTTCCGCATGTACCTTTTATTCACCATTATATGCATCGATATGACTTAAGTTTTGGCCAAGCTGGGTTGCTGGATCACATGCTTACCCCTCGTTCCCGATTGTTGGCTAGGGGTAAAGGAGCACCTCGGCGATTATTCTTGTCGGGTCACCGGATGTGTACCTCGGTGGGTGAAGCCGAAAGCTAAGCGTTCTTAAGGGAATATTCGGTCGGTGACATGAAAGATGATTTCTTACTTATTTATTTATCTGCCCCGGATGCTTTTACGCTCTTTTTCGCATCCGGACATGCACTTTAGGGCATGCCTCCCGAGAAAGGAACCCCTAACGGAACTATTCTCCTGGAAGATGTTTCTTACTAACCATGTAATATAACATAACTAGTTGGGCACTTATGCGATAAAGCACTAATGACCCTCGCTTTGGTCTCCATGCATGCCCGGTTTTACATAACCGTGAGGGTATTCGGACACACTCCGGACTGTTGGGTCCCGAGGTTGAAGCGAAAAGGTCCGCAAAGACAAACGATCTACAATCCGGCTAGAAGGCATTTTACATGTCATTTTAAATTACATCGTCAAATTGACTGATTGTACTCCTCTTCAATCCCATTTAACAGGTTGTCTAGTTTACAGTCCCGTTGGGAATACTTCGTGGCCAACTCTACTTGGCGGTACATTAAGCTCACAGGGATCTCCTTCCCATCGGGCCCCACAGGTCCGACCTCGGCCATGTGGTTTGGATTAGCCTTCGTGTACCGCGTCTTCACCATGGCCCAGGCCTCCCTGGCGCCTTGACGGCAGGCCGATATCTTCCACAGACGGAAGCGCTGTTGAGGGAGTCCTGGACTAGGGGCTGTCCGGACAGCCGGACTATCATCGTCCGCCGGACTCCAAGACTACGAAGATACAAGATTGAAGACTCCGTCCCGTGTCCGGATGGGACTTTCCTTGGCGTGGAAGGCAATCTTGGCAATACGGATATGTAGATCTCATGCCATTGTAACCGACTCTGTGTAACCCTAGCCCCCTCCGGTGTCTATATAAACCGGAGGGCTTTAGTCCGTAGGACATAACCTCCATTACAACAATCATACCATAGGCTAGCTTCTAGGGTTTAGCCTCCTTGATCTCGTGGTAGATCCACTCTTGTAATACACATCATCAATATTAATCAAGCAGGACGTAGGGTTTTACCTCCATCAAGAGGGCCCAAACCTGGGTAGAACATCGTGTCCCTTGTCTCCTGTTACCATCCGCCTAGATGCACAGTTCGGGACCCCCTACCCGAGATCCGCCGGTTTTGACACCGACATTGGTGCTTTCATTGAGAGTTCCTCTGTGTCATCACCGATTGGCTCGATGGCTTCTTCAATCAGCAACACCGTCCAGGGTGAGACTTTTCTCCCCGGACAGATCTTCGTATTCGGCGGCTTCGCACTGCGGCCCAACTCACTTGGCCATCTCGAGCAGATCGAAAGCTACGCCCCTGGCATCAGGTCAGGTTCGGAAGCCTAAACTTCACGGCCGACATCCGCGGGGACTTGATCTTTGATGGACTCGAGCCACAGCCGAGCATGTCGCGTTGTCACGATGGGCATGATTTAGCTCTGCCGCCGGACAGTGCCTTGGTGGCCACACACGAATCCGCTCCAGCCTTCAGTCCGGAGCCGATCGCCCAGATCGAGGACCGGTGGCTGGACACCGCATCGGGGGCTGCAACTTCCGCGACGATGGAGCCGAACTCTGACCTTGTCCCCATAAAGCTCGTGACTCGAGGTGCGGACTCCTGCGGACTCAAACCTCCGGCGTCTCTGCTAATCGAATCCGATTGGCGCCAATCATGGAGTTCACCGCGGCGGACATCTTTCAGCACTCGCCTTTTGGCGACATCCTAAATTCACTAAAGCGTCTCTCGCTATCCGGAGAGACCTGGCGGACTATGGCGAGGATGGTTGGGATCTGAGACAGCGAAGAAATTGAGAGCCCACCCACCACCCACTTTGTAGCCACTGTCGATGATCTAACCGACATGCTAGACTACGACTCCAAAGACATCGACGGTATGGACGACGATGCCGAAGACGAACAGGAACCAGCTGAAAGTGCAACTAATCCCCGGGTGGTTTTGGTAATTAATAACAACATATATATCATTGAACTAATTATTTCTTGAGAATATTTCAGAAAGTTCAGTGATATGGGTATGGCAATGACTGATGATGTGGACCCCTCAAAATGCTAAGGAAAACATTGGCAAAAGTTCAAGACTCTATTTTTTGGTTTAGTGATCCAAGATCACATTGAGTCCATAGGAAAGCCAATACTATTAAAAGGGGATGAGGTTATGATGATGATCTGGTTGCTCAAAGTGCTTAGTGATTTATCTCTCAAACTATCAGCAATCTTTCATTCCAACATAAACTCATAAGTAATCTCGGTCCCACCGATTCCATAAACTCAGTCACACCGAGATGAACCACCTCAGCCATATACCCAAACCCTAGAAATTTCGGATTTTCGATTCCAAACTCGGTCTTACGAAATTGGTGTTGCCAACCTTCATAACATACGTACTCAAATCGGTGTCACCGAGATGAGAAAGTCGGTCCCACCGAGAATGGCAAACCCTAGTCTTTGGAAGAATCGGACTAACCGAGATTGTATTTTCGGTCCCACGAAAATCCCAACGTTCACAAGATTTGAACTTTCGGTCTCACCGAGTTGTCAACTTCGGTCTGACCGAGATTGGTCAAATGTGTGTAGCAGTTGAATTTTGTGTGGAGGCTATAAATACCCTCCACCTCCTCTTCATTCGTGGAGAGAGCCATCGAAAAGAACTACCACTCCTACCTTACATTTACGAGAAGAAAACTACCTACCCTTGTGTTGAGATCAAGTTGCTCCACTCCCACCATATGAAACTTGATTTCTAGTCTTCCCAAGTTGCTTTCCACTCAATCCTTTCTTCCACCACAGCCAAATCAGTGAGGAGAGTTGAGTGTTGGGGAGATTATCATTTGAAGCACAAGAGCAAGGAGTTCATCATCACCAACACCATCTATTACCTTTTGGAGGGTGGTGCCTCCTAGATTGGTTAGGTGTCGCTTGGGAGCCTCCGTCAAGATGTGGAGTTGAACCAAGAAGTTTGTAAGGGCAAGGAGATCGCCTACTTCGTGAAGATCTACCCTGAGTAAGGCTAGTCCTCCATGGACGTAGGCCATGATGGCATAGACAAGGTTGCTTCTTCGTGGACCCCTCGTGGGTGGAGCCCTCCGTGGACTCTCGCAGCCGTTACTGTAACGCCCCAAGACCGGAGCTTCAGATGCCTTCCAGCTACTCCGAGTTTTTGTCGTGTGATTTGTTTTATTTTTGCATTGCATCATGTCATCATGCCATCTTGTGTTGCATCTGGGTCATATCAAGTATAGCTTCGTGCTTGCCATGTTGCATTTTGTCATTCATGTTGTTTCCATGAGCATCTTGTGCGTACCCTTGTCACCTCTTCAAACCATTGCACCTTCACTTCTCCTTCCTTCCCTTTTCTTACGTTCTTGCAAGTGCCACTTTGCCTCCACCAAAAATGCTCATCTTTTTCCCAAAATTCTAACACCGTGTACCTAGCCTCTCTGCCAAATTTCATCTCTTTTGGAATTGTTTTGGTTAAGGTTTAAAATGGTTCAAGTTTGAATTTAATTCAAACTTGAATTATTTTACGTCCTTTATAAATCTCCAAACTAATTTTATTAAATAGTGGGCATGCTCAGGATCATGAGAATATTTTTATATTTCTCTAACTCCTCTTCTTTTCCCCCCTCTGGTTTTCCTTTTGTTTTCTGTCTGAAGAAAAACGAAAAAGGAAGCAGAGCAGCCCTGCAGCCCAGCAGCCACACCAACCGCGCCGGCCTCTAAGGCCCATCTGCGGCATGACCAGGCCGGCCCATTTGCTCACCAAGGCCACAACACCACCGACCTAACCCTAGCTCGACCCTCATCTCTCCCCTCGTTCCCCTCCCTGCGCGTCACCACGCACGAGCAGAGCTCGCTCGACCCCATCGCCCACCTCCTGCGCCGGATCCCATCTCTCTCGCTCTTCTCTCGATCTCCATCTCCCCCACGCCCGATCCCTTCGCCTCCTCCACCCTGAGACCTCCAGCGCCGCCACCTCTCATCTCTACCGACCCGCCGGCGTGCCCCCCTCGCCTTGAAGCCCCGTGCGCGGCCACCGGAGCCGTTACCGGCTGCCACCCCGCCGCTTTCTTTGTTCCCAGCGTTAAATCGCCTCGCAACCGCCGCAAGCCAGCGCTGCCGCCCGACGAGCTCTCCTGCTCCGGCCCTCCTCTGCATCGAGGACGAGCCAGGCGCCTCGTTTTGGCTGGATCGGGTCGAGCCGTCGCTTTGGATCCCGGTGACCCCAGATCGCCGTCTTCCGCGCCCGGCCTCCTCCCGTTCCCTTGCCGCGCCGCGCCTCCTTCCTCTCCGCCTCCCCAAGCCGCTCAGCCCCGCCGCCGCTCTCGCATGTGTGTGCCCCCATGAACCGCTCCTTTCACCGCCATGGCCTCGCGCCTCCCCGACGATCACCAGGGTCCTCCCCTGCTGCCGCCTTGGTCCCTGCCGGGGCTCCTCTGCCCATCATAGACAGGAGCTGGAGCTCCTTGCCGCATCGTCGTCGTGCCCGTCGCTCGCGCTGACGCGACCACCACCTACACTTGCTGCTCCGCCCGCCGCGTGCCTCACGCGTTATCGCGACTTGCTCCTTGCTGCTGCCTTTTTGTGGTTGCGGACCCGAGCCACGAGCGTCTCCGGATCGCCAAGTCCGGGGACGCCATGTTCCACTATTGTCGACCCTCAAGTTCACAAGTACCCTACGGTTACACCAAGTTTGAGTACATGGACCGCCAAGACCCGGACTCTGAACGCCAAGTACAACTACGAACCCGAAGACCTCGGATGCGTCAAGTTCGACTACCGCGTGTGTACAACTACGCCCGACATATACGACTACGAAGCGAGAACGACTACTTCCACGACGTCCGTGAACCACTACCGTCGCCGTGAGCGTCTACTTCCCCTACACGCGCCGAACTTCGTTCGCCTCGAAACGCGCGCTTGAAGGTATACCATCGAGACGGCGTCCGTGAGCGAATGCATGTGGTATGAGATGCTCATGTTCGAACCGTGTCCGAATTGTCATTGCAAGTCCCTCCTCGGTTGCCATGCCACCGTCCCGTGGGAACCCGGTTGCCGGGATCATTCCACCATTTTTCGCATGTTCCGCACGCTCCCGTCACCTTTCTTTTGCACCGACATCTCGAGGAGTTGTCGGATCACCGATATGTTGCCGTGGCATCATTTTCGGATTTCGCCGCCGTGGCACCCTTTTCGTTTCGCCGCCGTGGCACCCTTTTCGTTCCGCCACGGTTACAAATGCTTCATATCATGCTCATGTCAACGTTTTCATAAAGATTGCATAAAATTTGCATATGTCATCCGCATCATGATAACAACAATTAAAATGCTTAAAATTGTTGTTTGCGTTAAATTGCTAAATAACATATGGGGTTTTCCGGAATTATCGTTTGTTATTTCCGGCCTCATTTAAACTTGCCTAGATAGTTAGTTTAATTATGCTTCACCTCTTGCCATGTTAACCAACATTTAATCTTGTCTTGTTCATAACCGAGAGAGAACTAAATAATTAATGTGGTGTTTCGTCAATATGCAACTCGTTGCATATTGAGCTCCACTAACTTGTAGTGTTGTTTGTGCATATTGCCATGCCATGTTTCATTAAACCGACATGCATCATCCTTGGTTGTGCATCATGCCATGTTTATGTGATGGTTGTTTACTATGTTGTTTGTTTCTTTCGGGTTTGCTTCTCTCGTTAGCTTCGTTTTCGTTCGGAGATGTGAGGATTTGTTCGACTTAAATCCGTTTATGCGCTTCATGGAATCGTTCTTCTTCCTTGCGGGATTTCGGGCAAGATGATCATACCCTCGAAATCACTTCTATCTTTGCTTGCTAGTTTGCTCGCTCTTTTGCTATGCCAATGCTGCGATGCCTACCATTTGCTTGTCGACCTCCCAAATTGCCATGTCAAACCTCTAACCTTTGACACCTTTCCTATACAAACCGTTGTTTGGCTATGTTACCGCTTTGCTCAGCCCTCTTATAGCGTTGCTAGTTGCGGTGAAGTTGAAGAGTTCTCCATGGTGGACAGGATTATGGTTGGGATATCACAATATCTCTTATTTAATTAATGCATCTATATACTTGGTAAAGGGTGGAAGGCTCGGCCTTATGCCTGGTGTTTTGTTCCACTCTTGCCGCCCTAGTTTCCGTCATATCGGTGTTATGTTCCCGGATTTTGCGTCCCTTACGGTTGGGCTATAATGTGAACCCCTTGACAGTTAAGCCTTAAGTAAAGCTTCTCCAAAGAATGCCCAACATTGGTTTTACCATTTGCTCTAACAACCTACCACCTTCCCTTGGGTTCTGCGCACTCAAGGGTCATCTTTATTTAACCCCGGGCGGTGCTCCTCCGAGTGTTGGTCCGAACCGAGCTACTCAAGGGGCCACCTCGGGAAACTTGAGGTTGGTTTTACTCGTAGCTAGTCTCATCTGAGTGTGCCACGAGAAAGAGATATGTGCAGCTCCTATCGGGATTTGTCGGCACATTCGGGCGGTGTTGTTGGTTTAGTTTTACCCTGTCGAAATGTCTTGTTGTACCGGGATACCGAGTCTGATCGGAGTGTCTTGGGTGGAGGTCTATTCCTCCGTTGACCGTGAGAGCTTGTCATGGGCTAAGTTGGGACACCCCTGCAGGGATTTGATCTTTCGAAAGCCGTGCCCGCGGTTATGTGGCAGATGGGAATTTGTTAACGTCCGGTTGTAGAAGACCTGAAGTTGACCTTAATTAAAATACATCAACCGCGTGTGTTACCGTGATGGTCTCTTTCCGGTGAGTCCGGAAGTGAACACTGATGTTGGAGTTATGCTTGGCGTGGGTTGCTATAGGATCACTTCTTGATCATACTTATATCGACCGTGCTTTGCCTTCTCTTCTCGCTCTCATTTGCGTATGTTAGCCACCATATATGCTAGTCGCTTGCTGCAGCTCCACCTCATGCCTTTACCTTACCCATAAGCTTATATAGTCTTGATCTCGCGGGTGCAAGATTGCTGAGTCCTCGTGGCTCACCAGATACTTCCAAAACCAGTTTGCAGGTGCCGAAGTTACCGAGCAGGTGACGCTACCAAGCTCAAGGAGGAGCCCGATGAAGATCTTGCCCTTTGTGTTGTTTCGTTCTAGTTGATCAGTAGTGGAGCCCAGTTGGGGTCGATCGTGGACCTTGTGTCGCATTTGGGGTTCTTCTTTTATTTTGGTTCCGTAGTCGGACCTTGATTGTATCTGGATGATGTAATGCTTTACTCATGTAATTGTGTGAAGTGGCGATTGTAAGCCAACTATGTATCTTTTTCCCTTATGTATTACATGGGTTGTGTGAAGATTACCTCACTTGCGACATTGCTTTCAATGCGGTTATGCCTCTAAGTCGTGCTTCGACACGTGGGAGATATAGCCGCATCGAGGGCGTTACAGTTACGCTCCGTGGGTTGAAGTCTCCATCAACGTGGATTGACGATAGCACCACCTATCGGAACCACGAGAAAAATCTCCGTGTCTCCAAATTGCGTTTGCTCTTCTCCACCTCTTGTTTACTACATGTGCAATTTACTTTCCGCTGCCATTACTCTAGAATTGCATGTGTAGGGTGATACTTGACTTGGTCATCATTGTGAACTTGCTAAAAACTTGTCCTAATCAAAAGGCTAAACTTTTAAGTTGTCAAGTAGTCTAATCACCCCCCCTCTAGACATACTTCCGATCCTACAAGTGGTATCAGAGCTTTGGTCTCCATTGGATTGGTTTCCATTGCATTGGACTCCATAAGCTTGGTTTCACAACCTAGGAGATATGGCGTCTAGTGAGGGTAATTTTCGTAGAGGTCCTTACTTTGATGGTTCAAATTTTGCTAGTTGGAAGCATAAAATGAAAATGCATATTCTTGGACATAACCACGCATGGGGCATTATTTGTGTTGGCTTGCAAGGTGAGTTCTTGAGGAAGGAAAAGTTCGGATCGCGGCTTACTGACGGATGAGTTCGGGATGTTACGAGAACAATGCTCAAGCTTGTGACATTCTCTTCAATGCTTTGTGTCCCGGAGTTCAACAAGATCAGCCGTCTTGAGAATGCAAAAGAGATTTGGGATACTTTGGTGAAATGCACGAAGGTACCGAGTCCGTGAAGGAATCAAAGCTAGATGTTCTTCAAGGTCAACTTGACAAGTTTAAGATGAAGGAAGGTGAAGGAGTCGCTGAAATGTACTCTAGGCTTGCTCTCATCACCAATGAGATTTCCGGCTTAGGAAGCGAAGAAATGACCGACCGATTCATCATCAAGAAGATTCTCAGAGCTTTGGATGGAAAGTATGACACCGTGTGCACTTTGATCCAAATGATGCCAAACTACAAGAATCTCAAGCCTACCGAAGTCATTGGAAGAATTGTTGCTCATGAGATGACACTTAAAGATAAGGAAGAGCTTCACAACAAGTCAAGTGGTGCTTACAAAGCTACAGTTGAAGCTCCCACAACCTCAAGTGACAAGCTGGTTTCCAATGAAGAGATAAGCCTAATGGTGAAGAACTTCAACAAATTCTACAAGAGTAGAAGCAAGGAAAGAAGCTCAAAGTCTAGATCATATGATGAAAAGAGATCTTCTAGTCATGATCGAAACTACTACAATTGTGGAAGACCGGACACTACTCAAATGAGTGTTCGACTCCCACAAGAGAAGAAAGAATCTCCAAGAAGAAGAAGCTCAAGAGAAGAGTCACCTCGAAAGAGAGAAGGAGTAGAGATGATCGTTATGAGCGAAGATCCTCTCGGAGAAGCAAGGATTCGGAAAGGAAAGACAAGTCATCAAGGAGCTACACAAGAAGAAAACATCAAGCTCATGTTGGTGAATGGGTCTCCGCTCCGACTCAGACAATCACTCGAAAGAAGCTATCACTCCAACTCCAAATCTGTCAAGATGAAGGTGTTGCGGTCTTGCTCTCGTGTCCTCCAACTCCAACTCCTATGACTTGTTTGATTCACCAAATGAGGGAATTGTAAGATGCTTCATGGCAAAAGGCCCCAAGGTATCACACCCTGAATTCATTGACTTTGATAGTGATGAAGATGACTTGCTTGGTGAAGATGAGCTTTTACATGACAAATCTAGTGAGCTTAGTAATGATGAACATGCTAATAGTCTTTATAGTCGAGAAGAGTCGAATGACAATGCTATGAAGGAGATTGAGCGTCTAACTAAAGAACTAAACACTCTTAAGTTAGCTCATGAAACAACTCAAGAAGATCATAGAGAGCTCCTAAGATCTCATGAGAAGCTACGCTTGAGAAGCTCAATCTAGAGCAAGAACATGAGTTTCTAAAAGCTATCAATGACGATCTTGAAGAAGAGTTCTTCATATCTTGCCAAACGACTTCTCTAGTCTAATTTCTTGCCACCTATTAAAACTAAGCATGACAAGCATAAGAAAAATTCTTCATCTAGTAGTAACAATAATCATGCCAAATCAAATGTTGTTACTTCTAGTAGTTCTCTTGATTCCACTAACAATGTTTCAATCCAAGTTTCACTTGAGCAAGAAAATAGTTTATTGAAAGGGATTATAGAAAAGGTGTCTACAAGAGCCTTGCGGAAGCAAGAACTTTGAGAAATTGTTACTTAAGCAAGGAAGGCACCGGAAGAATCAAGGAATTAGTTTTGAGCGAAGGTTCAACGCCGAAGGTGTTGAATGGGAAGAAGGTCAATATCCCACTCCAAAGTTTGTTTCTCAAAAGGAGAAGTATGATCCTACTTCTTCCAATGTGGAACAAGCTCAAGATGACCTTCCACCACAAGACCACAAGCTAAAAGGCAAGGACAAGCTTCAAGAGGAGATTGATGCATTCATTGAAGCACCCAAGGCCATGGTCAAGTGGGTTCCCAAGGCAACTTCAAGTTCTACTTCGACAAGCTCAACTACTACCCCAAGGATTCCCATCAAGATGATGTGGATCCCGAAGAAGAAGAACTAGAGAGTTCTTGAGGGTGACTCCGCCAATTTACTTCACTCACATTCATTTTGGCAAGAACTTGTGCAATCAACTTCCACATCTTGCACTAGTTCATGGAGTCACAAACCCTCATGTTGGTAAGTCAAGGGACAAGGTAATCATTGCTTTCATGGACATCATCTATTGTAAACTTCAATCTATGTCCATGGATATCCTTGTTTGTTCCTTGTGGGACTAACCCATGTAGGTATTGAAAGTGCCCGAATCCAAAGAATTGCTCCCAACTCTTGGTGATCTTCATCAACATTGAGCATCCACATCTTCAACATCTACATGAAGTCTTCAACGACAACCCAAGGTTAGTTTGACCCTTTAAAAGGGGTTCTCACATCAAGGGGGAGCTTTGCTCTTAAGAATTGAGCTAAAGCATCTTCAAATGATGTGAACACATTAATGCTTTATGTAAAAGTGGTAACCCCACTTGTGCTTAAACGATGAGTATGACCTATGATCAAATGTTCTCATTTGACTCCTAAGTCAATATACTCATATATAGATGACTTAGTCATCGCCAAATTGTGTGCTAATAGCTAGAGTTTTGTTTGTGCATGTTTGCCACATATTTCATTTGCTATCTTATCGTGTGAGCATGTTGGATGCATGATTTTATCCATTCGAGGACATCCATTTGTTGCTTTGGTCTTTTGGATTTTTATTTTTGACCAAATGGATGGACAAGAATGCCTAAGTTCCTCCCCTAGCTATCTATGCTTTCTTGTCTCAAACTCTATTCATGCTTATATCACAAACTTTGAACAAGACTTTTTCGACAGACATCGAGTGAGGAGCACTCGGAGCCACCGATCCGTCAAAAGCTTAAATTCCAAAACCTTCTAAGTACTTTCGGTCAAACCAATATACTCAAATCGTGCAGACCAAATCACTTGGATTGATCTAGGTTTTCACCTCGGTGAAACCGAGTTACAAATTCGGCGTGACCGATGTGAGTAATCGCTGCGCTTAACCATCTCGGTCCCACCGAAGTTTTCAACTCGGTCCCACCGACAGTGAAGGTATATATACCCGAGGGCAGCGTTGATTATTCCTTCAAAGCGCCTCGCCCCAAACCCTTAGCTGCCGTCGCCGTGGTCTCCGGATCGTCTCCGCCGTCGCTGTGCGCCCTCGCTGGTCTCCATCGCCGTCAGCGGTTAATCTCATCAGCGCCGTTGCGCCGTAGTGAAACTCCACCAAGTTGGGTGAGTTTCATCCTCTCGTGCTTCAACCTCTGATTCAATGCACGATAGGTTTTGCCTAGTTTCTTGCCAAGTTTGAAATCTTCCTATCCAGCAGATTAGATCTTAGAACAAAATTCGAGTGAAAATTTTAGGGTTAGGTTTTCGCCGAACACATCTCGGTGTGACCGATTCTACATTCTCGGACTGACCGATTTGGCCTCTGGCCATTGCACTGCACTTTTCGGTCCAACCAAGTTGTGCAAATCGGTAAGACCGAAATGAGGATTTAGTGAAACCCTAGTGATCTCGGCTAGACCGAAACCCATTTCGGTCCAACCGAAAGTGGTGTGAATGGTTACTGTTTAGACACTTGGATTCACGAATTTTAGACTCGGTCGGACGAAATGCATTCTCAGGAAAACCTAAAACTGAAGTTTGAACTCATTTATTTTGCAAAATCCTCTGCAGTTTGTGATAACTCTTCTATTACGCCTATACCTATCCTATTCACGGGTTGTCGGTCATATCCGATGCAAGTGACAGCCGAACAGTCTGAATCACCGATTGCAATTCGAGGCGGCACACAAGTCTGAAGCAAGCAGTTTCTCAGATGATGGAGAAAGGAGCACCCCAAGTGGATTGCCTCCTGCTACCACCAAGGCCAGGAAGAAGAGAAACTCTGATGAGGAGGATTCTGACTTTGTTGCTGAGGAGGAGATTACATCCAAGCCTAAAAGGAAAGTGGTTGCCAAGGACTATCAAGGAAACATACCAAGAAAGGCACCAGCAAAGTGAAGAAGTCCACAGATTGCTAAGCGAGCATGGAAGAAGAAACCTCCAGCAAGATAAAGAAAACTTCCAAGAGGAAGAGGTTAATTCATGATGAAGCTGATGATGATTCTGATGAGGAAGCACCCCAGCCTCCTCAGAAGCCTAAGTTGATGGGAGATGCCATCAGGGCAGGAGCACCCACAAAATCTAAGCCATCAGCTCCAGCAAAGGCAGCCCAAGCTAAACCTGCTGCCAAGCCAAAGAAAACAGTGAGAAATATTCCTGCTTCAGAGAAGAAGAAGGACAATGTGCCACTGCTGAATCGATGAAGAGGCACATGTATTCTCAAGCTCGATGTAAAGCGCCAGATTCATAATGATGCTCATCCTCGAGCTGAAAATATGAAGGAAAGGAAGGACAAAGGTCTCGAGCAATGGAGGCAAGTTGATCCATATGCCACCGGAGAAGGACATTTGTTGACTCAAGGTTCCACACCGAGAGCAACAAGATTTCTATGAAGCAGTGCTCATGGACAAGAAGCCAATTGTTCTTGACACGAGATATGTTGACCGGAAATACATCGACGGTGAAAAGCACAGAGACTATTTCCCACATGTGCATGAGAGCTTCACCGCATGTGGAGTTGCGAGTTCGTTGGTCGGTATTGCTTGGAATGATGAAATGATCATGCGTTCTATGCCACACACATTTCTATCCAGATGGCGAAATTGTATGGACGATCAGGCGAGATTCTCTTCAACAGTTGAAGAGTGGGCAGCACTTCTGAACGCTCCAGCATCAAGGGATGATGATGTAGATGTCTATGGAATCCCCAAGAAAAATCACGAGTCTATGAGGAACATGTACAATGAGGTACCAGCCAAGGATGTTGAGATATGGAAGCTTGGATCAGTATATCATCTTCAGGCAGGTCTCCCAACCACTAACACCATTCTGAGGCATACTTTGATGCCCAAGTCAGGAGACCATCACATGATAAGAGGCTATTCTATCAACATGCTGCATATTCGGATCGAAGACACCTTTTAAGGTGATGGACACGATAGTTGAGACTATCAAGAGGACAGACAGACGACTGAAGAGGTCATGTGGGTTTGCCCGCACATTCAGATGCTCATCAATGCCAAGTTTGGCACGGGCACCTACTTGTTGGATAGACCCCACTTGCCACTTTGCCTGAACATGAAGATAATGAAGTTGTAATGGTGAGGATGATCCCACATCTGTTGAAGGACAAGCTAAGTCTGAAGCTGCCAAACAAGCTAAAGCTGAGAAGGAAGCGGCAGCAGCAGCAGAAAGCCAAGAGCGTTGGAGAACAACTTCTTGAAGCTACCGGAGGATTGAACTCACGCCTGGCCAGCATAGTGCAGTCTCGGAGAGTCTTGAGAGGATAGTTGAAGACAAGTTCCATGCTCTGGATGTCAAGTGGATCAAGTGCAGTCACCGTCAACAAGCTTGAGGCGGAGACATTGAGGAAGCGAAGAGGAGAAGGCAGAGCTCATGAAGGAGATGGAAGATGATCTAGTCCAGATGACTATGAGCAGCTGCTGCAGTGCCCACAAAGCCCAGATCAGCTGCTATTCGAAAGGAGACCCGAGGCTACAAAGATCAAGACCTCCCACAGCTCCATCGGTTCCAGCTCCAGCTCCGTATCCACTCCTCCAGCTCCACAGACTTCAGCGAAGCTTTTGCGAGATGCAGCTATCTCCACTCCATCGGCGCAGACAGAGCCGCCAGCAGAGTCCCTAGTGACGCTTAGCTCTATACCTTCGAACTTTTGGTAACTTGTTGCCAAAGGGGAGAAATTGTATAGATCATAGGACTTCGAGAGAGAGTGCTCGTTTTTGCTCTCTCGTTTGCGGTTTTCCTTGAGATACTTTTGAGTTCTTGAGACATTTCGTGTGTTTGATACTCGTTTGCTCTATCTTTGATGAGTGCTTGATCATACTATGCTTAATGAGTGCTTAATGCTTATCATATTCTATCCATATCTTGTATGATCATTTACTCATGTCTTGGTGATTGGGTGCATGCTATTCATTCTTATCATTTTGTGCGCTCCACCAAGATGTATGTGACATGGAAGAGTGACCCATGATCCTAATCGATTGTGCATTTGCATTCAAGCATAAATCTTAAATAATGCACAAATTTAGGGGAGCTCTTGCTTATCACATACTTCTCAAAGCGACGATGTTATTCATTGATTATATCATTTGTCGAAGCTTTGATCTATATGTTGTCATCAATTACCAAAAAGGGGGAGATTGAAAGTGCAACTAATCCCCGGGTGGTTTTGGTAATTAATAACAACATATATATCATTGAACTAATTATTTCTTGAGAATATTTCAGAAAGTTCAGTGATATGGGTATGGCAATGACTGATGATGTGGACCCCTCAAAATGCTAAGGAAAACATTGGCAAAAGTTCAAGACTCTATTTTTGGTTTAGTGATCCAAGATCACATTGAGTCCATAGGAAAGCCAATACTATTAACAGGGGATGAGGTTATGATGATGATCTGGTTGCTCAAAGTGCTTAGTGATTTATCTCTCAAACTATCAGCAATCTTTCATTCCAACATAAACTCATAAGTAATCTCGGTCCCACCGATTCCATAAACTCAGTCACACCGAGATGAACCACCTCACCATATACCCAAACCCTAGAAATTTGGATTTTCCGATTCCAAACTCGGTCTTACGAAATTGGTGTTGCCAACCTTCAGAATCATACGTACTCAAATCGGTGTCACCGAGATGAGAAAGTCGGTCCCACCGAGAATGGCAAACCCTAGTCTTTGGAAGAATCGGACTAACAAGAGATTGTATTTTCGGTCCCACCGAAAATCCCAACGTTCACAAGATTTGAACTTTCGGTCTCACCGAGTTGTCAACTTCGGTCCGACCGAGATTGGTCAAATGTGTGTAGCAGTTGGATTTTGTGTGGAGGCTATAAATACCCTCCACCTCCTCTTCATTCGTGGAGAGAGCCATCGAAAGAACTACCACTCCTACCTTACATTTACGAGAAGAAAACTACCTACCCTTGTGTTGAGATCAAGTTGCTCCACTCCCACCATATGAAACTTGATTTCTAGTCTTCCCAAGTTGCTTTCCACTCAATCCTTTCTTCCACCACAGCCAAATCAGTGAGGAGAGTTGAGTGTTGGGGAGATTATCATTTGAAGCACAAGAGCAAGGAGTTCATCATCACCAACACCATCTATTACCTTTTGGAGGTGGTGCCTCCTAGATTGGTTAGGTGTCGCTTGGGAGCCTCCGTCAAGATGTGGAGTTGAACCAAGAAGTTTGTAAGGGCAAGGAGATCGCCTACTTCGTGAAGATCTACCCCGAGTAAGGCTATTCCTCCATGGACGTAGGCCATGATGGCATAGACAAGGTTGCTTCTTCGTGGACCCTTCGTGGGTGGAGCCCTCCGTGGACTCTCGCAGCCGTTACCCTCCGTGGGTTGAAGTCTCCATCAACGTGGATTGACGATAGCACCACCTATCGGAACCATGAGAAAAATCTCCGTGTCTCCAAATTGCGTTTGCTCTTCTCCACCTCTTGTTTACTACATGTGCAATTTACTTTCCGCTGCCATTACTCTAGAATTGCATGTGTAGGGTGATACTTGACTTGGTCATCATTGTGAACTTGCTAAAAACTTGTCCTAATCAAAAGGCTAAACTTTTAAGTTGTCAAGTAGTCTAATCACCCCCCCTCTAGACATACTTCCGATCCTACACCAGCGCCTACAGGGCACTGGAAGACCACCTCGTCATATGACATATACATGGTGGACACCCCAAAAGATGGGGACGGCGAAGAAGCAGTGGAGGCAGATTCCTTAAAGAAACAGCCCAAGCGTCGGCGTCAGCAGCGCCGCTCTAAATCCCGCCACAGCAAGAATGGTGATTCCGGCACAGGATATGATAACACTCGATAAAGGTGCGAAGACAATCCCCTCAGCAAGATTCAGCGCAGGAGGATGCGTAAGCAAGCCCTCGCGAGAGTGGCGATTTAAGAGGTCGAGGATGATAATTACATGCCCCCCTCCGACGGCAAGCCTCGGCGACAGCCAATTAAATGCGTGCCGAGGATCCCGTCGAACAAGAGCGTTTCAAGCGTGGGCTAATGGCCACGACAAATAGCCTAAAGAAAAGCAGCAGCAGACTTCAAGCTGATCAAGACCTGCTGGCCGATCGATGGACCGAGGTCCTCGCGTCGAGAGTATGAACTCGAACGTCCTCCAAGAGCTACCCAAAACGCAAGTTGCTCCCCCGATTAGAGGAGGAAGCATACATACCTTCATCACCAGCGCACAATACGGCCGACCGACCACCCCGTGGTCGCGACAGAGAGGCATCCAGGCCCTGCACCAAGACCGTACCCCGGCATCGCTCCAAGAGTACGAAGCCAAGAGGGAACGCGCCGGACTTGCGAGATATATTGGAGGACAAAGCAAGGCAATCCAGATCCATCTACGGATCACGTGGGCGCCCCACGACCCACAATAAACACCATCGCGCCGGATACAATAACTCCGGCCGGGCCGAACACAGCAGACAATGCTCACTCGAGCTACGTCGTGATATTGCTCAATACAGAGGCGCCGCACACCCGCTATGCTTCATCGATGAAGTAATGGATCATCAAATCCCTGAAGGGTTTAAACCCGTAAAAATTGAATCCTACGATGGCACAACAGACCCCGCGGTTTGGATTGAAGATTATCTCCTTCACATCCATATGGCCCGCGGTGATGATCTCCACGCCATCAAATACCTCCCACTCAAGCTTAAAGGACCAGCTCGGCATTGGCTTAACAGCTTGCCCGCAGAGTCAATTGGGTGTTGGGAGGACCTGGAAGCCGCATTCCTCGACAACTTCCAGGGCACATATGTGCGACCACCAGACACCGATGATCTAAGCCACATAATTAAGCAGCCAGACGAATCGGCCAGACAGTTCTAGACACGGTTCTTGACAAAGAAAAACCAAATCGTCGACTGTCCAGATGCAGAGGCCCTCGCAGCCTTCAAACATAACATCCGCGACGAGTGGCTAGCCCGGCACCTAGGACAGGAAAAGCCGAAATCCATGGCAGCCCTCACATCATTAATGACTCGCTTTTGTGCGTGAGAGGATAGCTGGCTAGCTCGCAGCAACAACCTCAGTAAAAATTCTGGCAGTCCGGATACTAAGGACCACAATGGCAGGTCGCGTCGAAGCAAAAAATAAACGCCGTATTAATGGCGACCACAAGGAGGATACGGCGGTCAACGCCGGATTCCGAGGCTCCAAACCCGGTCAGCGGAAGAAGCCATTCAAAAGAACCACTCCGGGTCCGTCCAATTTGGACCGAATCCTCGACCACTTATGCCAGATACACGGCACCCCCGAAAAGCCAGCTAACGACACCAACAGAGACTGTTGGGTATTCAAGCAGGCAGGCAAGTTAATTGCCGAAAACAATGACAAGGGGCTGCATAGCGATGACGAGGAAACCCGGCCGCCGAACAATAGAGGACAGAAGGGTTTCCCCCCACAAGTGCGGACGGTGAACATGATATACGCAACCCATATACCCAAGAGGGTGCGGAAGCATGCACTAAGGGACGTATATCCGATGGAGCCAGTTGCCCCTAAGTTCAATCCATGGTCCTCTTGCCCGATCACTTTCGATCGAAGAGACCATCCGACCAGTATCCGCCATGGCGGATTCACCGCATTGGTTTTAGACCCAATCGTCGATGGATTTCACCTCACAAGAGTCCTGATGGACGGCGGCGGCGAGCTGAACCTGCTTTATCGGGATACGGTCGCGCAAGATGGGCATAGACCCTCAAGGATTAAACCTACAAAGACGACCTTTAAAGGCGTCATACCAGTGTTGAAGCCAATTGTACGAGCTCGATCCACCGAAGTGGTCTTCGGATCCCCGGACAATTTTCGGAACGAGGAGTTAATCTTCGACATAGTCCCGTTCCGCAGCGGCTATCACGCTCTGCTCGGACGAACCGTGTTTGCAAAGTTCAACGCGGTGCCGCATTATGCATACCTCAAGCTCAAGATGCCAGACCCTCGTGGAGTCATCACGGTCAATGGAAATACGGAACGCTCCCTCCGAACGGAGGAACATACAATGCTCTCGCGGCGAAGTCTGAGCAGCCTTTTAAGGCAATTTTTGAGTCCGGCCGTTAAACGGCCGGATACGGCCAAACGCGCCTGGAGCAACATCAACCAAGACCACCTGGCACGATCCGAGCACGCGTAGCAATGCGGCCCCGACCCCAGCCCTCGCATGATTGCAAAACCAACCCTCCACGTACATCATTACGCTCTGGAGATACCATGGGCCTGGGGGGAGGGGCACGACCACAATAGCCCCAGAGTGCGGCTCGACCACACCAGGGGCTCACAAGTGTGTCGCCTTTTATTATTTTCCTTTTTTATACACAGGACTCCGTTCACGGAGGTTACATCCGCGCCAACCCGCCGAACTCACGATGCAACAGCCGGGGAGGGAAGAAGGCTGCGATTTAACACTCGGTGGTCTCCATTACGAGCATTAATTTCGATTATATACACCGGTCGCAGCCCACCCTCGAGGGGGACATGTTTATTTAGTCCAATCCCTTGCTTACCGCACTATTTGTATCCTTCCGCACTCATAGCAGAACTCCTTGAATAAATAATGCAGCATCTTTTGCCTGTTATTGCATTACTTTACACATACGTTCATTAATGACATCTTACACCCATATATTTTGGTACGGCCGAATACACCAGGGGCTTACGTTCCCCGCATTATGGTGTGATAAGTCCGAACACTTTCACAAGTGCGGCACCCTGAACTTATAGCATTATATGAATCGGCTCCGAATCATGTCTTGGGTCAATAGTTGGGTTTGCCCAGCTCCCACGTTTTGGTGCCTTACGTTCCGTTCAGTCGGCTAAGGTGGCACTGGGAGAACCACTGCGATTGCGCACCGGTTGAGCTGGGCGGCGCCTCGATGGAAAGCTAAAACTGACCGGCATGATAAGGCGAGACCGGTCGCTGTTCGAGAGGTCTTTTCGGTCCTTAAAGACTTATGCCGCTTGACGAAGTGCGAATAATGTCCGCGAAGGCATGGATAGCGCCCAATTCGGTCTTCGAATACTGGGGCTTCGCCAAATTTAAAATTATAGAATTCTATGGCTAAGTGAGAGTGTTCAAGCATTATAAGTCCGGTTGCCTTGTTCGTTGTGTTGAGTGCCTCCTCGATGGACCCAAAATGGGAACAAGAGTGCTCAAGTTTATCCCGAACACCCCAAAGACTTTCGTGGCTTGGGGGCTGAAGCCAACGACTTGCCATCTCTCGATTTTATAAGCGGCCGCATGAAGGTAATATTTTAAATTAAACAAGCGTTGCGTGAGCGATATGAACAAAGTTTTCAGCGCACGTGATAATACATAGCGAGTTTACTCAATAATTACATCTCTGGGCACTCATCCGCAATATTGCGGGCACCCTTCAGACAGTCTTATAATACATTTGGGCGACGATACTCCTTGCCCGGGCGGCGGGTCGATAAGAAGCCTCTCGCATCCAGCCTACCCGGTGCACCTTTGCGCGGGCAAGGGCCCGACGAGCACCTTCAATACAAGCGGGCGCTTGATGACATCCACCCGGGGCGCATCCACCAGCCGCCTGACGAGGCAAGTAGCTCCTGGCATGGCTTGTCGAGCCACAGCCGGACTATAAGGCCCTTCATGGCCTCCTCGGCTACCTTGTGGAGCTCGACCAGCTGCTTCACTGGTCGCTAGGGGCACCGGATGGCCGCCTCGGCTTCTTGAGACCGAAGACCTTCTCCGTTGAGCTCCCTCCTCGCCACGGTAGAATGCGGCAGCGTCAGATACACTGTGAGGCAGATCTGCAAACGCCCCTGGAGAGCTCCGAATTCGGGTAAGTGTCAGGTAGTTTACATTAACATGCTTGTTTTGCATGAAAAATGCCTTACCCGCCGCTATTTTCTTCATATCCTCAACTTCCTGAAGGGCCCTACGGGCCTCGGCCTTGGCGGACTTGGCACTTTCGAGAGCCGAGGTGAGCTCGGACTCTCGAGTCTTTGAGTCGCGCTCCAAACTCTCATGCTTCTCCATGAGAGCCTGGAGCTCTTGTCGCACTTCCGCCACCCGCGCCTCCTGCTTCTCTCGCTCTGCCAATTCCGTGGCTGCATTGCGTTCGGCCGCGGACACAGCCTCCTTTAGGGTTGCCACCTCGTTAGTGGCCCCTGCAGTACCCATGTTATCCTTGTCATTTTTATTGCAACCTAAATCCTTTTCTGTAAGATAAATCTTTAAAGTGGTGTTACTCACCTTCTTTGTCCTCGAGCTGCTTCTTGGCATGGCCGAGCTCTTGCTCGGACCGCTCGAGATCCTGCTTCAATGCCCCGACCTCCGCAGTCAGTGCGGCAAAGGTCAGCAGTGCAGCCTACAAACCCATATTGACATATTTTTTAAGAAACCCTGCGTATATCTTTTTAGATCCTCAGTCCAGCTTTTCTTTCCGAACGCCGAACTGAGCATCAGGGGCTACTGTCTATGCGGTATTACATTACATAATTTTAACTTCTTACCTCAAAGCTTGTTAGAAGGCTGCTGCAGGCTTCGGTCAGCTCGCTCTTGGCAAGCTGAACCTTCTGAATCACCGCACTCATAATAGTGTGGTGTTCTTCCTCGATGGAAGTGCCTTTGAGCGCCTCCAACAAGTTGTCCGGTGCCTCCGGTTGGACGGGGGCCGCCAGTGTAACGGTCTTGCCCTTCTTCTTGAAGGGCTGCTGCGGACTCTGGAACCACTCGGGTTCGGCGTGAGTCCGGCGCAAAGTCCGGAGGCTGCCTTGCGGCGCCTCGAGCCTCCTCCTGATGGGTCCTTCCGGGATCCCACCTCGGCGTCCTCGGCGCGCGAGGGGTGGAGGCGATCGAACAGATTCCACGTCCGACGCAGCCAACGACCCGCGACGGCAAGCAGGAGATCATCGTCGGCGGGACTGCGAGCGATATCTGGCGTTAGAAGGACACTATGTGACAAAAAGAAATTGCAGATCATTCAGGGATCCGGATACTTACGATCTCGCCTGAGGCCTGGCCCTCAAGGGCCACTCTTCTTCGCCAACGTTGGTGTTGGCGGAGCTGTCAGGGGGAATAGTTCTTCCCCTCTTGGACCCTTCGGCCTCCCCTATTGGGGAGGCCTTCCTCTTTCTCTCTCCCCCCTCTGAGAGAGAGTCTTCTTCCTCCTCCTCATCTTCGGGGGAGGAATCCGCCTCGGAGTCGTCGGACACCTGAAAACGGGAACTCTTTCGAGTGCCCTTGGCCACCTTCTTGGCCTTCTTCTCCAGCACCACGTGCGGTGCCGGAACCAACAACCCCGCCAGACGGGCGTCCACTGGGTCTTCTGGCATGGGAGCCGGGCAGACGAGCTGCTTGGCCTTCTTCATCCATTCCTGTCAAAGGAGAAAGGAGATTAAAAAACCCGCTTAGGGTCAAATTATTAACAACAAGTGTCCCGTAAGGGGGTAGAATCACTTACCTCATCAACTGGACGCTGCGAGTGGAATCTACGATCTTCCGTCGCGGACGCGGGGGCTTCGGCGCCCTTAAACAGCACCCTCTAGGCGCCTTCGTACGTTGTGTCGAAGAGCCCGCTCAGCGCCTGGTGCTGTTCTGGATCGAACTCCCACAGATTGCATGCCCGTTCTTGGCATGGGAGAATCCGGCGGACGAGCATGACTTGGACCACGTTAACCAGCCTGAGCTTCTTGTTCACCAGCTTCGGATACAGGCTTGGAGTCCCGGCTCCTTGGTTGCCCCACAAGCCCTTCTCTTTCGGGAGGTGAGCTGCATGGGGATACCAGATCTGAACTCGGGGGCCGCCGCCCATGTAGGGTCGCGCGGCTCGGTGTTGTAGAACCACCCCGATTGCCACCCCTTGACGGATTCCACGAAGGCCCCTTCGAACCAAAGGACGTTGGGCATCTTTCCCAACATGGCTCCTCCGCACTCCGCTTGAGTGCCCTTCACTACCTTTGGCTTGACATTGAAGGTCTTGAGCCACAAGCTGAAGTGGGGCTGGATGCAGAGGAAGGCCTCGCACACGACGATAAACGCCGAGATGTTGAGGATGAAGTTCGGCGCCAGATCATGGAAATCCAGGCCGTAGTAGAACATGAGCCCCCGGACGAAGGGGTGAAGTGGAAAGCCCAGTCCGCGGAGGAAGTGGGGGCGGGAAACGACCCTCTCATGGGGCCCGGGGGTGGGGATGAGCTACCCCTCGTCGGGCAGCCGGTGCGCAACGTCGCCGGAAAGGTATCCGGCGCTGCGCAGCTTTGTGATGTGCTCCTCCTTAACGGTGGAGGCCAGCCATTTACCTCCCGCTACGGACATGGTCGGAGAAGGTCGAGGCGAGAAGTGCGAACTTGGGCGCTGGAGCTCGAGTCCGCGGAGATGGATAAGCAAAGGAGGAAGAAGGCGTAGGTGAAAAGGTGAATCCTTATCCCTTATATATAGGCGGCCGAAGACTATGCGTCCCCCCCTAGCCTGGTAAAACTCGCTTATTTCCCAAGCGCCACAATCAATGGCGCGGTTGGGTTACCCACGTCCGTATTGATGAGAATCCCGGAATAAGGGGAACACGATCTCTGCTTCGACAAGACGTGCCAAGGAAACCGCTTCGCTAAACGCGCTGAGGTGGTGTAGGAAAAAACGATTCATGTAAAGGCTTGGTAGTGGTGTGACGTCATGCCACACAAAACATCAGCAGATTGAACTTGTGTACGTTTTATTCTCTCTACGATGGAATATGGAATTTATTTTGCAGAGCCTGACACTATCCGGGTGTTCACAATCTTCTTTGGATTATTCAAAGGAGGAACCCGCCTTGCAATGCCGAACATTATGCGCTCCGGACTCATCGTCATTGAAGCCAAGTTCAGGGGCTACTGAGGGAGTCCTGGACTAGGGGGTGTCCGGACAGCCGGCTATCATCGTCCGCCGGACTCCAAGACTACGAAGATACAAGATTGAAGACTCCGTCCCGTGTCCGGATGGGACTTTCCTTGGCGTGGAAGGAAAGCTTGGCAATATGGATATGTAGATCTCCTACCATTGTAACCGACTCTGTGTAACCCTAGCCCCCTCCGATGTCTATATAAACCGGAGGGCTTTAGTCCGTAGGACATAACCTCCATTACAACAATCATACCATAGGCTAGCTTCTAGGGTTTAGCCTCCTTGATCTCGTGGTAGATCCACTCTTGTAATACACATCATCAATAATAATCTAGCAGGACATAGGGTTTTACCTCCATCAAGAGGGCCCGAACCTGGGTAAAACATCGTGTCCCTTTCTCCTGTTACCATCCGCCTAGACGCACAGTTCGGGACCCCCTACCCGAGATCCGCCGGTTTTGACACCGACAGCTGCCGTGCTCCCTGGAGCTTCTCCGCAAGCCCTCCAAGACCCTCGGGTAGGGAGACAGACGTCCATAAGGCCTGGCGGCGCGCTCATCGCTTTGCCGAACACGTTAGGCATGCGATCGCGGCAGCTTCGAAGTAGGTCACCCGTTGAGCAGGCGTTTCCTCCAGCAGGGCGACACAGTGAGCACACCTACGGACACATTTCTATCAATCGACTTCCTCGCCGAACTCTTATTTTCAAAAGAGTTTGCTCAAGCACTTACTGTAAATGCCGCGATGAAGCCGCCGATTCTCCTTCACAGAGTCAGACAGTTGGGCCCGAACATATTTTAGTTCTTCGCCCAGCTGGGTGTTGGCATCTTGGAGCTTGTTCCTCTCTTGCTCCACTCTCATAAGCACCTTCTCGCCGGCCTTCATCTGGCGCAGTAGCTGTTGCTTGTCCGGATCTAGTCCGGCACCATCTGCAATATTATTTTTTAGACTTATACACACGCCGCACTTCATAAACTACTTATCTTTTCGAAGTATGTATTATCAGAGGGGGTCCCTGTGGCTCCCCCTGCGGCGGCTAGTGCCGCCTCAAGTTGGGCCTCGCACTCTTGAAGCTCCTCGGATAGGTGGGTATTCTTCTTCATAAGATCCTACATAACAAATGATCCTTGAATCAGTTATTCTAACTATTTTAAGTCTCGGGGGCTACTGGCATATATAACTATCAAAATTCCTCACCCGTATGTCTTTTACATACTGCTCCGTGGCTCTGGTTAGACCATCTCGAGCGGCACGGAGGTGCGCGTCTCCCGCATTAAAGGCATTCAACGCCTCCGGGGAGAAACACGCGTCACGAAGAACTGTTCAGCGGCGCCTATGATTCATGGCGCTCTCCACCTCAGACCTGGTGGCGGACAGTCTGTCGGCATCCTCCGTTGGAGGAGCATCCGGCTCACGCCTTGTGTTCGCCTCCCCCTCCGGACCAGGCGTTGGAGCCTGGCTGGCGGAGGCTTGATTGGCAACCTCTCCAGACACAGTCCGGCGAGCGCTCTTTCTCCTGGAAAAATCATGAGCGTTAATATACCTCCCAGGAATCTTTCCTTTAAACATGGTGGTGCGTCATACCATTGCGGCGACGTTTCGATTCGCGCGGCACTCCTCTTCCGCCTGCTGGGCCGAACTGACCCTTGTTGGTCAGCTGCCCCGGGTTCGGCTTCCCGCCTTAAAGGCACCTCCTGCGGAGCACCGTTGGTATACGGTGGTTAGAAATAAGCATGTATGAGTAATGATGTCAGGACTCCGGTCACAGCTACCTGGGAAGCCGGAGATAAACCGGGGTAGTCGGCCGTAATGGCGACCAAAGCATTGTCCATGCTAAGTTGGTGGAACACCACATCGATCAGCTCCACCTTTATGTCCAGATCCTCTTCGGAGGCCGGATCAAGGGATCGTCCCAGATCCTCGGGCTGTGGAGTCAGGCTGTGTATGCCCTCTACGTCCCGGTGCAGTTCTTGCGTCAAAATCACAAAGTGAGACACTTAACTTTGGGAATATGGATCGGATAGATAAACGTCCGCTTACCCAGCTCCGAGGGTTATTCATGGAGAATCCATTCAATGGACTCGCGTGGAGGAAGTCCTCCTTCTCCCCCTTGTACAAGCCGGACAGGATCTTCACCGGATCGGCAACCGATCTCGGCCCCTTGCGGCCATGACGGGTGGCATCATCCTCCCCGTTGAAATCCCACATGGGGTGGCCCCTATATTGGAGCGGCTGCACCCCTCGCATGATGCACGTGGCCATGACTCCAATCATGGTCAATCCGGAATGAGCCAGTAACCTTATCCGACCCATCAGATATTGGACGTCCCTATCATTCTCCCACTGAGGGCTCTGCGGGCGCCAACTCAGGCGTTTCTTCAGAGGAGCGTTGCTGAACTCCGGGAGGCCGATCCGAACTGGGTCCGGCAGTGGGGCGTCTTCCATATAAAACCATTCCGAAGGCCAGTCTTCGGACCCCTTCTTCGGGGTTCCGGATAGATATCCGGTCCCGGCGATGCGCCATATTTCAGCTCCGCCCACTTGATATATCGACCCCTCGTGAGAACGGGGTACGAGGCAAAACAATCTCTTCCACAGCGCAAAATGGGTCTCGATGCCCAAGAACAGCTCGCAAAGGGCTACAAAGCCCGCGATGTGCAAGATGGAGGCAGGTGTAAGGTGGTGAAGCTGGAGCCCATAGAACTCCGAGGCCCGGAGAAAGCGGATGTATGGGAAATCCGAGTCCCTTATTAGATAAGGGACGGCATACCCTCTCTCCTTTGGAGGGATTGGGGACGCTCTCCGCCTACTTTCCACCCTTGTAGGTGGCCAGTCCGGCTCGGACCGGAACCATGAAGGCTGGGGGAAGGTATCCCTCTGCTTGGAGCGTCACTAGCTCGCTATGCGGGACTGAACATCTCCTCCAATCTCCTGGCTAAGGGCTGGGAGCGCGAGAGGAGGAGTCGTGTCGACTGTCCATGATGAAGTTGATTTTTGTAAGAGGCGCTTCAATGAGTACTCGCGGAAGGAGGATGGTGTGATTCGGATCTAGGTCCTCGCCTCTCTTATAGGCAGCTTATTCGCGCAGCTAGGGGGTAAAACGTAAAAATACCCTGGCTTTTCGCATTCATACGACACGTGGAAGAGGGCCATTACTAGACGTGGAAGCCAAGTAGCGCAACATTTATAAGGATGCCGGACACTATTCGGCAAGCACATGGAATTTGGAGGAGAACCCGCCTTGCAAAGCCGAAGACAATATATGCGCCGGACTCGTCGTCATTGAAGCTGGTTAAGGGCTCTTGAGGAGTCCTAGACTAGGGGTGTCCGGATAGCGAACTATCATCATTGGCGGACTCCAAGACTATGAAGATACAAGATTGAAGACTTCGTCCCGTGTCCGGATGGGACTTTCCTTGGCGTGGAAGGCAAGCTTGGCAATCGGATATGTGGATCTCCTACCATTGTAACCGACTCTGTGTAACCCTAGCCCTCTCCGGTGTCTATATAAATCGGAGGGTTTTAGTCCATAGGACGAACAACAATCATACCATAGGCTAGCTTCTAGGGTTTAGCCTCCTTGATCTCGTGGTAGATCTACTCTTGTACTACCCATATCATCAATATAAATCAAGCAGGAGTAGGGTTTTACCTCCATCGAGAGGGTCCGAACCTGAGTAAAAACATCGTGTCCCTTGTCTCCTGTTACCATCCGCCTAGATGCACAGTTCGGGACCCCCTACCCGAGATCCGCCGGTTTTGACACCGACACCATCCTTATTATCCGCCAAATATTTGGGGCAGTTCCACTTCCTATGACCATTTCCTTTGCAGTAGAAGCACTCAGTTTCAGGCTTAGGTCCAGCTTTGGGCTTCTTCATGGGAGTGACAACTTGCTTGCCATTCTTCTTGAAGTTCTCTTTCTTTCCCTTTGCCCTTTTCTTGAAACTAGTGGTCTTGTTTAATCATCAACACTTGATGCTCTTTCTTGATTTCTACCTTCGTTGATTTCAGCATCACGTAGAGCTTGGGAACCATTTTCGTCATCCCTTGCATACTATAGTACATCACGAAGTACCAGTAACTTGGTGATAGTGACTAGAGAACTCTGTCAATCACTATCTTATCTGGAAGATTAGCTCCCACTTGATTCAAGCGATTGTAGTACCCAGACATTCTGAGTACATGCTCACTAGCTGAGCAATGCTCCTCCATATTTTAGGCAAAGTACTTGTCGGAGGTCTCATACCTCTCGACACGGGCATGAGTCTGAAATACCAATTTCAGCTCTTGGAACATCTCATATGCTCTATGATGTTTCAAAAAATGTTTTTAAAGTCCCGGTTCTAAGCCTAAAGCATGGTGCACTAAACTATCAAGTAGTCATCATATTGAGCTAGCCAAATGTTCATAATGTCTGCATCTGCTCCTGCAATAGGTTTGTCACCTAGCGGTGCATCAAGAACATAATTCTTCTATGCAGCAATGAGGATACACCTCAGATAATGGACCCAGTCCGCATCATTGCTACTATCATCATTCAACTTAGTTTTCTCTAGGAACATATAAAAAACATATGGCATCTATAACGCGAGCTATTGATCTACAACATTATTTGCAAAATACTATCAGGACTAAGTTCATGATAAATTAAAGTTCAATTAATCATATTACTTATGAACCCCCACTTAGATAGAAATCCCTCTAATCATCTAAATGATCATGTGATCCAAATCAACTAAACCATGTCCGATCATCATGTGAGATGGAGTAGTTTTCAATGGTGAACATCACTATGTTGATCATATCTACTATATGATTCACGCTCGACCTTTCAGTATCTAGTGTTTCGAGGCCATATATGCATATGTTAGGCTCGTCAAGTTTAACCCGAGTATTCTGTGTGTGCAAAACTGGCTTGCACCCGTTGTATGTGAACGTAGAGCTTATCACACCCGATCAACACGTGGTGTCTCGGCACGACGAACTGCAGCAATGGTGCATACTCAGGGAGAACACTTATACCTTGAAATTTAGTAAGGGATCATCTTATAATGCTACTGACGTACTAAGCAAAATAAGATGCATAAAAGATAAACATCACATGCAGTCAAAATATGTGACATGATATGGCCATCATCATCTTGTGCTCATGATCTCCATCACCGAAGCATCGTCATGATCTCCATGGTCACCGGCGCGACACCTTGATCTCCATCGTAGCATCGTTGTCGTCTCGCCAACTATTATTATTACGAGTATTGCTACCTCTTAGTGATAAAGTAAAACAATTACATGGTGATTGCATTCTCTGCCATTTGCCGATAACTTTGTTAGAAAACATGATCATCTCATACAACAATTTATATCACACCATGTCTTGACCATATCACATCACAGCAAGCCCCTACAAAAACAAGTTAGACGTCCTCTACTTTGTTGTTGCAAGTTTTACGTGGCTGCTACGGGCTTATAGCAAGAACCGTTCTTACCTACGCATCAAAACCACAACGATTTTTTGTCAAGTGTGTTGTTTTAACCTTCAACAAGGACCGGGCATAGCCACACTCGGTTCAACTAAAGTTGGAGAAACAGACACTCACCAGCCACCTATGTGCATAAGCACGTCGGTCGAACCAGTCTCATGAACGCGGTCATGTAATGTCGGTCTGGGCCGCTTCATCCAACAATACCGCCGAATCAAAGTATGACATGCTGGTAAGCAGTATGACTATTATCACCCACAACTCTTTGTGTTCTACACGTGCATATAACATCTACGCATAGACCTGGCTCTGATACCACTGTTGGGGAATGCAGTAATTTCAAAAAAATCCTACGATCATGCAAGATCTATCTAGGTGATGCATAGCAATGGGGGGAGAGTGTGTCCACGTACCCTCGTAGACCGAAATGAGAAGTGTTATGTAACACGGTGTTGGAAATATGCCCTAGAGGCAATAATAAAAGTATTACTATATTTCATTGTTCATGATAATTGTCTTTTATTCATGCTATAACTGTGTTATCCAGAAATCCTAATACACGTGTGAATACATAGACCACAATATGTCCCTAGTTAGCCTCTAGTTGACTAGCTCGTTGTGATCAATAGATAGTCATGGTTTCCTAGCTATGGACATTGGATGTCGTTGATAACGGGATCACATCATTAGGAGAATGATGTGATGGACAAGACCCAATCCTAAGCATAGCACAAAGATCGTGTAGTTCGTTTGCTAGAGCTTTGCCAATGTCAAGTATCTCTTCCTTCGACCATGAGATCGTGTAACTCCCGGATACCGTAGGAGTGTCTTGGGTGTATCAAACGTCACAACGTAACTGGGTGACTATAAAGGTGCATTACAGGTATCTCCAAAAGTATCTGTTGGGTTGACATGGATCGAGACTGGGATTTGTCACTCCGTATGACGGAGAGGTATCTCTGGGCCCACTTGGTAATGCATCATCATAATGAGCTCAAGGTGACCAAGGTGTTGCCACGGATCATGCATTCTGATGCGAGTAAAGTGACTTGCGTAACGAGACCGAACAAGGTATTGGGATACCGACGATCGAGTCTCGGGCAAGTAACGCATCGATTGACAAAGGGAATTGTATACGGATTTGATCGAATCCTCGACATCGTGGTTCAACCGATGAAATCATCGAGGAGCATGTGGGAGCCAACATGGGTATCCAGATCCGTTGTTGGTTATTGCCCGAGAGTGGTCTCGGTCATGTCTGCGTGTCTCCGAACCCGTAGGGTCTTCACATAAGGTTCGGTGGCGCTAGGGTTATTAGGAAGACTAGTATGTGACTACCGAATGTTGTTGAGTCCGGATGAGATCCCGGACGTCACGAGGAGTTCCGAATGGTCCGGAGGTGAAGTTTTATATATGGGAAGTTGTCATACGGACACCGGAAAGTTTGAGGTCTATCGGTAATGTACGGGACCACCGGAGGGGTTCGAGGGTCCACCGGAGGGCCACCCCTCGGAGGGCCACATGGGCCGCATAAAAGGGAGGGAGCCAGCCTGGAGGGCTGGGCGCCCACCTTGGGCCCATGCGCCTAGGGTTGGGGAGAAACCCTAAGGGGCGCCCTGCTTGGGGGCAAGCCTCCCTCCCGCCGCCGCCCCCTCTGGATCCCATCTAGAGGGTCGGCCCCCCTTGCCCCTTCCCCTATAAATAGAGGGGTGGGGGAAGGGCTGCAGTACACATCTCCAAGGCGCAACCCCCCCCCCTCCCCAACACCTCTTCTCCTCCGTTAAGCGCTTGCAAAGCCACAGCCGAGTATCTTCTTTGCACCAACATCACCACGCCGTCGTGCTGCCGTTGGAGTGAGCTTCCTCAACCTCTCCTTCCCCCTTGCTAGATCAAGAAGGAGGAGACGTATCCCGTCCCGTACGTGTGTTGAACGCGGAGGTGCTGTCCGTTCAGCACTTGGACATCGGTGATCTGAATCACGCCGAGTACGACTCCATCATCACCTTGCAAGCTTCCGCACGTGATCTACAAGTGGTATGTAGATGCAAACTCTCTTCCATGAGTCGTTGCTTAGATGAACTCATAGATGGATCTTGGTGAAACCGTAGGAAAAATTTTAATTTTCTGCAACGTTCCCCAACAGTGGCATCAAAGCTAGGTCTATGCGTAGTTCTCTAATGCACGAGTAGAACACAATTTTGTTGTGGGCGTGGATCTTGTTAACTTGCTTGCCGCTACTAGTCTTTTCTTGCTTCAGCGGTATTGTGGGATGAAGCGGCCCGGACCAACCTTACACGTACGCTTATGTGAGACCGGTTCCACCGATTGACATGCACTAGTTGCATAAGGTGGTGGCGGGTGTCTGTCTCTCCACTTTAGTTGGGCGGATTCGATGAAAAGGGCCCTTATGAAGGGTAAATAGAAGTTGACAAAATCACGTTGTGGTTATTCATAGGTAAGAAAACGTTCTTGCTAGAACCCAACTGCAGCCACGTAAAAGATGCAACAACAATTAGAGGACGTCTAACACTACTAGGAAAAGGCATGCTAGTGGCGCACCAGTTTTGCCTTCTAATGGCGCATGGCTGGTGCGCCACTGGCATCACGCCATTAGAATTTCTTTCTAATGGCGCACCACCGTGCACCATTAGAATCTGGTATTCTAATGGCGCACCAGCGATCGCGCCATTAATCTTGCTCACAATCGCCACTAGTATCTGCTATACTTACAGTAAGACATCTTGTAGTCGCCATTAGTAACAACTTTTTAATTCTTTTCTTCTTAATCTCATGTCACTATTTCACATATGAGATATTCAACACATATATATGTACAACAAGCATCCATATAGCAAACATATATGTACAACAAGCATACATATAGCAATCATATCCAACACACAAGTTTCATCATATATACATACGTACATAGCCAACACATAGTTCCGCTGCGTTACAAAAGTTTCACATTGTTCATCCAACACCGTTATCCATCAATTCACAAAAGTTTCACATTCATACAAAATAAAAACAGAAATGGAAAAGAAGCACCCCATCCACGCAAGCTTCCGTCAATTAAATCAAATCTGCAAAATGATAAACAAGAAGTTAGAAGAAGAAAAGAAGAAGACTAGAAGAAGAATAAGAAGAGTTTTGGAAAAGAAGAAGATTAAGAAAAAGACTATAAGCTTATTATGTAAACTTGATCATTTTGTGCTAACATAAGTTATTTTGGAGCTAACCTATAGGAAACTAAGCATATAAGGTCTAAGCTAGTATATTAGAGCCAACTTAGGTAAAATGAAGCTAACCTATGTCATTTTGGAAAAGAAGAAGATTAAGAAAAAGACTATAAGCTTATTATGTAAACTTGATCATTTTGTGCTAACATAAGTTATTTTGGAGCTAACCTATAGGAAACTAAGCATATAAGCTCTAAGTTAGTATATTAGAGCCAACTTAGGTAAAATGAAGCTAACCTATGTCATTTTGGAAAAGAAGAAGATTAAGAAAAGACTATAAGCTTATTATGTAAACATGATCATTTTGTGCTAACATAAGTTATTTTGGAGCTAACTCAGAGGAAACTAAGCATATAAGCTCTAAGTTAGTATATTAGAGCCAACTTAGGTAAAATGAAGCTAACCTATAGGAAACTAAGCATATTAGAGATAACATAGGTAACTAAGTATATATATATCATTTTGGATAGCTAACCTATAGGAGATCGACATACACGACAAAGTAGGCGTTCTTCTCCTTCTTCTCCTTCATCTCACTGATCGCCTAGGCGGCGAGGCTGTGGAGGCGGTGGAGGTAGTGGGATGTAGTCTTCTACCACAATTGGCGTGGTCATGTTGCCCACCGTGGGATCGCCGGCGCCACCACCGGTGCGTGGTCATTGTCAGCACCACCACCATCGCGAGGCCACCTTGAGCACGACCATCGCTAGGTCATCCTCAGCCACCTCCATCTCTTGCCCATGGTCAGCCACCACCATCTCTTGCCCTTGGTCACCACCACCAGCGCTAGGTCATCCTCACCGATGCCCATCCTCACTCTGCTCCTCTTCTCCCGCACTCCAGTCCGGATCATCCTTCTTGTTGTCTATCTTTGGTGCGAGAATCCTTCTTCTTTGTCGCTCTGACCCGAATCGCTGCAGACTTCGCTACAGCCATAGTCGTTGCTTTGCTTTGGCTGTAGTCGATGCTCGCTGCTGCTGCTCCTACCTGTCCAAAATGCAACAATGACCGTTAACAATCGATGTGAGACAAAGCCAAATGTAGAGGAATAAAGAAGCGCGAACGTCTCGCATCATCATCGGCGTATCGCATGCGACACATAGTCTTGTTGTACACCTTCACGATGAGCATGTTGGCGTCGTCGTCGTACTGAAGACAAGGAAGTACCCCAGCTGCAGGTCGTTAGGCACGGTAGAAGTTCTCCCACCCACGAGACAAGTACATGTGGCCCTTCTTGATCGCCAATTGCACATCCCATCGCTGCGAAACCAGCTGCCGACTGTCGCAGCTTCACATTATTGGCGGATCTTCACCCATCAGCATGTTCATAAACCTGTCAGGCAGCCTCTGCAGTTTGGGAAAATGAGTGATGTAGCAAACAACAGATATCATAATGAGATGGGTGAAGGGGAGATCTCTCTCATTTTATATACCAGCGTCATGGATCCAACTGAAGCCTCAAGTATGATAGTGAAGAACTCGGAATCATCCAACTCGTCTCATGTCGCAGATCGGCGGTGGCTGCTTCCGCCATCTCGATAAGCAGCGAAGAGACCAATTAGTACCCTTACAACAGATCATAAAACATGCATTAGTCGCAGTACCCCATATGTCCTATTTTAACAAAGTCATGCTAAAATTCACGGAAAATTTCAGCATGACCTTTGCTGAAAATAGGACATATGGAGTGCCCGAATTTGCCGGAGCGGAAGTTAATCGACATTCCGCAAACTCAAGGGCCTCTCGGTGGACAAGGCAAAAAAGGCCTCCATCATAGCATGGAAAATACATTGGCATGTTTTTGCTTATAAAAAGCTAACAAGTGTAATTCAAAACAATATACCACCAAGTGAACCACCACAACATCTAAAAGCTAACAATTGTTTTTGCTTATAAAAAAGACCAATGGCACATAATGCATCCAGAAGCACAATTCCTAGTGATTTCCTGCTTGAGGCAATCTGCTTTCAACCGGGGTGCACAATCTTCAACATGAGTCATCATTGAACTGTATTATGCAAATTCCTTGTAATAGTGAATATAGTTCCAAAATATAGTTCCAAAAATAAGCAGAATTCCTTGAAATGGTAATGATAAATATAGTTCCAAAATATGCAACACATAAGCAGAATTGTATTATGTTTCAGTTAACCTGAGTACTACAACAATGAATAGCTCCTTTGAAAGGAAACAGAGCTCTACTTCAACCACCTAAAGCAAAATTCACAAGATATTTTTCAAGAGAGATGAACTACCACTAAGTAATTGCATCCCCACAAAGTCAAGCAACCAATCAAGACAAGTATCATGTGAACTTGTTCCATAGTTCACCTGCCACCTACCAACAACCAATCACCACCAAACAATCCAATAGCCCTCTAAACAAAAAGAATATGCTTCAAATGTTAAATGGCTGCCTAGATATCTAAACACTCACACACCTGCCGGCAAATTAATGATTGGACAGGCATTAAGGACAAAAACTTAGCAGGTATAAGTCCAAACATGACAATCAAGTACACTTCAAATAAACTAGAGCTAAGCTAGGTAGCTTGTGGGGCTAAGGTATTGAATGTTGAAATTTATGTGTCGGCACCAAACTATTTCAGTTGTGTGCAAAAATTAATAAAAATCACGAAAAGCTCACGACATGATGGACTCACTAGCTAACCAACCAAAAAAGCAATGAGAAGAAACTGGGGCCAACTAAAGCTCAACAAATTGACAACTCCACAAACAAAAAGAGCTTTCGAGAAGATCTCACAATCACCTAAGACCCAACCCATCCAGATTACACGTCCTAAAGCGCAATGACTAAAGAACTTGATTACAACACATTAACAAGGCAAGTGATCGGAGAAAGAAGCAGCAGCTAAGGGAAACCAGGAGCCAATTGTTCCTCCAACAACCAGCTAAGACCCAACCTTTCCAACAATAACAGCTAAACTCTAACTAACACACGAACCAGGAGAAAGCCAAACTTTACGGTTTGGCATTCAGTTTAGTAGCGTGGAGTGTAGCAACAGAAGCGGCGGTGAAAGCGCATTTTGCCATGCAAGCCAAAATCTTATACTTGTAGATCACGCACATAAAACTAACGATGCGTAGCTGTCGCCGACGGAGTCCGTCGCCTCCTCCTCCTCCTCCGGGCCGCCTGTCCATCCCAGTCCTCCAGGCGGCGCGCGCTCCTCTTCCAGAGGCGGCACAGGAACCCAGCTGCCGGCGGAGACGCGCGAGAGGGATCGATCGAAACCCGGCCGCCGGTGGGGGAGAGGGGTTGGGGACAAATGGAGTACTGGTCGCTCGCCGGCGTCGGGCGTCGAGGTGGCGTCGGCGGTGGGCAGCAGCGTCGCGGCGGGCAGCGCGCGCTGGGCGGCGAGGCGGCGGGCAGCGGCGTCGGGCGGCGTCGAAGCGGCGCGAGGCGGCGGGCAGCGCGAGGCGGCGGGCAGCGGCGTCGGGGAAGGGATCGAGGCGGCGGGCAGCGCGTCGGATCGAGGGCGAGGCGAGAGAGAGAGGGGATCGAGGCGAGGAGAGAGGTGGGCGCGGGAGGGCTATGGATGGATGGAGGCACAATACTAATGGTGCACCAACCACCGTGCGCCATAAGTACATCCACACTAATGGCGCACCACACCACGGTGCGCCATTAGATATTTCTGCTCGAGCCAACAGGTTATATTCCACCAAGTGATCCACATCAAGTCCCTCTACTAGCTCGACCGGTCAAGACCAGTTCACACACGGGAGGTCTGGGTTCGACTCCCAGGATCCCCAATATTTTTTATGCATTTTAAATGGTGTTTTTATATTTATTTGTGTTTAAATATGTTCAAACTTGTTTAAATCATAACAAGATAATATTTTTATGCATTTTAAATACTGTTTTTATATTTATTTGTGTTTATCAAACTTGTTTAAATTATAACAAGGTAATATTTTTATAAAAATAGTAAAAAAATTAAAAACATGTTCAAAATGTGCGGGTTCTGCTGGGGGCGGGCCGGTGCTCAGCAGTGGAGCGGGAGGTTGCGATGGGTAGAGCTAAGCGGGAGGTCTTGAGTGCGATCGAGATGGAGGATCGAGATCGAGATGGGGGATTGAGATCGAGATGGAGGGGATCTGATAATATGCATTTTAAATATGTTCAAACTTGTGTTTAAATATGTTCAAACTTGTTTAAATCATAACAGATAATATTTTTATGCATTTTAAATGTTGTTTTTATATTTATTTGTGTTTATCAAACTTGTTTAAATTATATGATGTAATATTTTTTATAAAATAGTAAAAAAATAAAAATATGTTCAAAATGTCTTGGTGCTGGGGGCGGGCAGTGCTCGTGGTGGAGCGGGGAGGTTGCGATGGGTAGAGCTAGCGGGGAGGTGCGGGTGCGATCGAGATGGAGGATCGAGATCGAGATGGAGGGGATCGAGATCGAGATGGAGGGGATATGATAATGGCGCACATCCCAGCCCGTGCGCCATTAGAAGTTATATATAGTAATGGCGCATTGGTTGTTTCATGCGCCATTAGTTTGTATGGGAAAATGGAAAAAAAATTCATACTAATGGCGCACTCACCGGCGACGCGCCATTAGAGTCTTCCACTCTAATGGCGTATGAGAAAGACGTCGCCATTAGTATATAGTAGTGGCGCACTGCACCCACGGTGCGCCATTAGAGTCAATCCTATCTATAGGCCTTTTCCTAGTAGTGTAACTTGTTTTTGCAGCAATTGATCATGTGATGTGATATGGCCAGAAGTTGTGATGAATGATGAATTGTGATGTATGAGATCATGTTCTTGTAATAGGATACACGACTTGCATGTCGATGAGTATGACAACCGGCAGGAGCCATAGGAGTTGTCTTTATTTTTTGTATGACCTGCGTGTCATTGAAGAACGCCATGTAAACTACTTTACTTTATTGCTAAACGCGTTAGCCATAGAAGTAGAAGTAGTCGTTGGCGTGACAACTTCATGAAGACACGATGATGGAGATCATGGTGTCAAGCCGGTGACAAGATGATCATGGAGCCCCGAAGATGGGGATCAATGGAGCTATATGATATTGGTCATATCATGTCACAACTATATAATTGCATGTGATGTTTATTATGTTTATGCATCTTGTTTACTTAGGACGACGGTAGTAAATAAGATGATCCCTTAAAAACAATTTCAAGAAGTGTTCTCCCCTAACTGTGCATCGTTGCTACAGTTCGTCGCTTCTAAGCACCACGTGATGATCGGGTGTGATGGATTCTTACGTTCACATACAACGGGTGTAAGACAGTTTTACACAGCAAAAACACTTGGGGTTAACTTGACGAGCCTAGCATGTGCAGACATGGCCTCGGAACACGGAGACCGAAAGGTCGAACACGAGCCGTATGGAAGATACGATCAACATGAAGATGTTCACCGACGATGACTAGTCCGTCTCACGTGATGATCGGACACGGGCTAGTCGACTCGGATCGTGTGACACTTAGATGACTAGAGGGATGTCTAATCTAAGTGGGAGTTCATAATTTGATTAGAACTTTATTATCATGAACTTAGTCTAAAACCTTTGCAAATATGTCTTGTAGATCAAATGGCCAACGCTAATGTCAACATGAACGTCAACGTTCCTAGAAAACCAAGCTGAAAGATGACGGCAGCAACTATACGGACTGGGTCCGAACCCGAGATCATCCTCATAGCTGCCAGAAGCAATATGTCCTAGATGGACCGCTAGGTGGCGCTCCGTCCCCAGAGAACCAAGATATTTATGAATGCTTGGCAAACTCGTCTTGATGATTACTCCCTCGTTCGGTGCAGCATGCTTTACACTTAGAACCGGGGCTCCAAAAGCGTTTTGAGCATCACGGAGCATATGAGATGTTCAAGAGCTGAAACTAGTTTTCAAGCTCATGCCCGGTCAAGAGATATGATGTCTCCGACAAGTTCTCTTGTTGTAAGATGGAGGAAAACAGTTACATCGGTGAGCACATCCTAAAGATGTCTCGGTTGCACAACCGTATGACCCAAATGAACATTAACCTCCCGGATGAGGCGGTCATTGACAGAATCCTCGATCGCTCCCACCAAGCTACAAGAGCTTTGTGATGAACTACAACATGCGGGGATGGTGAAGACCATTCTGAAGTGTTCTCGATCTTTGAAGTCAGCAGAGGCTGAAATCAAGAAAGAACATCAAGTGTTGATGGTCAATAAGACCACTAAGTTCAAGAAGGGCAAGGGCAAGAAGAACTTCAAGAAGGACAGCAAGGATGTTGCGCGCCGTAAGCCGCTTCCGGAAGAAGTCAAAGAATGGACCCAAGCACGAGACGAGTGCTTTTATTGCAAGGGAAGGGTCATTTGAAGCGGAACTGCCCCAAATACTTAGCGGATAAGAAGGCCGCAACACCAAAGGTATATTTGATATACATGTAATTGATGTGTACCTTACCGATTACTCGTAGTAACTCCCGGGTATTTGATACCGGTGCCGTTGCTCATATTTGTAACTCACGGCAGGAGCTGCGGAATAAACGGAGACTGGCGAAGGGCGAGGTGACGATCTTGCGTCGGGAATGGTTCGAGTCGATGTGATCGCCGTCGACACGCTGCCTCTACATTTACCTCTGAGGATTAGTTTTGAACCTTAATAATTGTTATTTAGTGCCAAGTTTGAGCATGAACATTGTATCTGGATCTCGTTTAATAAGAGATGGCTAATCATTTAAGTCTGAGAATAATGGTTGTTCGATTTATATGAGAGATATGTTTTATGGTCATGCTCCGATGGTCAATGGTTTATTCTTAATGAATCTCGAGCGTAATATTACACATGTTCATAGTGTGGATGCCAAAAGATGTAAAGTTGATAACGATAGTCCCACATACTTGTGGCACTGCCGCATTGGTCACATTGGTGTCAAGCGCATGAAGAAGCTCCATGCTGATGGACTTTTAGAGTCTCTTGATATGAATCGTTTGACACGTGCGAACCATGCCTCATGGGCAAAATGACCAAGACTCCGTTCTCCGGAACAATGGAGCGAGCAACCAACTTGTTGGAAATCATACATACCGATGTATGCGGTCCAATGAGCGTTGAGGCTCGCGGAGGATATCGTTATGTTCTCACTCCCACTGATGACTTGAGTAGATATGGGTATGTTTACTTAATGAAACACAAGTCTGAAACCTTTGAAAAGTTCAAGGAATTTCAGAATGAGGTGGAGAATCAACGTGACCGAAAGATAAAGTTCCTCGATCGGATCGTGGAGGAGAATACTTAAGTCACGAATTTGGTACACACTTAAGGAAATGTGGAATTGTTTCACAACTCACGCCACTGGAACACCTCGGTAAATGGTGTGTCCGAACGTCGTGTCGCACTCTATTAGATATGGTGCGGTCTATGATGTCTCTTACCGATTTACGCTATCATTTTGGGATACGCTCTAGAGACAGCTACATTCACTTTAAATAGGGCACCGTCTAAATCCGTTGAGACGACACCGTATGAATTATGGTTTGGGAAGAAACCTAAGCTGTCGTTTCTAAAAGTTTGGGGATGCGATGCTTATGTCAAGAAACTTCAACTGAAAAGCTCGAACCCAAGTCGGAAAAATGCGTCTTCATAGGATACCCTAAGGAAACTGTCGGGTATACCTTCTACTTAAGATCCGAGGGCAAGATCTTTGTTGCCAAGAACGGATGCTTTACGGAAAAGAGTTTCTCTCGAAAGAAGTAAGTGGGAGGAAAGTAGAACTCGATGAAGTACTACCTCTCGAGCGGGAAGTGGTGCAGCTCGGAAAATGTTCTGTGATGCCCACACCAACCAAGAGGAAACCAATGATGATGATCAAGGTACTTCGGATCAAGTTGCTCTTGAACCGTGGGTCCACAAGGACACGTTCCGCACTGAGTGGTGCGGCAACCCTGTCCCGGAAATCATGTTGTTAGACAACGGTGAACCTTCGAACTATGAAGAAGCGATGGCGGGCCCAGATTCCAACAAATGGCTTGAAGCCATGAAATCCGAGATAGAATCCATGTATGAACACAAAGTATGGACTTTGTCAGACTTGCCCGATGATCGGCGAGCGATAGAAAACAAATGGATTTTTAAGAAGAAGACGGACGCGGATGGTAATGTTACCATCTATAAAGCTCGACTTGTCGCTAAGGGTTATCGACAAGTTCAAGGGATTGTCTACGACGAGACTTTCTCTCCCATAGCGAAGCTGAAGTCCGTCCGAATCATGTTAGCAATTGCCGCATACTATGATTATGAGATACGGCAGATGGACGTCAAAACGGCATTCCTCAACGGACATCTTAAGGAAGAGCTGTATATGATGCAGCCGGAAGGTTTTTTCGATCCTAAGAATGCTAACAAAGTATGCAAGCTCCAGCGATCCATTTATGGACTGGTGCAAGCATCTCGGAGTTGGAACATTCGTTTTGATGAGATGATCAAAGCGTTCGGGTTTATGCAGACTTATGGAGAAGCCTGCGTTTACAAGAAAGTGAGTGGGAGCTCTATAGCATTTCTCATATTATATGTAGATGACATACTCTTGATGGGAAATGATATAAAACTTCTGGACAGCATTAAGGCCTACTTGAATAAGAGTTTTTCAATGAAGGACCTTGGAGAAGCTGCTTATATATTAGGCATCAAGATCTATAGAGATAGATCAAGACGCCTCATATGTCTTTCACAAAGCACATACCTTCATAAGATTTTGAAAAGGTTCAAAATGGATCAGTCCAAGAAAGGGTTCTTGCCTATGTTACAAGGTGTGAGATTGAGCTCGGCTCAGTCACCGACCACGGCAAAAGATAAAGAAGAGATGAGTGTCATCCCCTATGCTTCAGCCATAGGATCTATCATGTATGCCATCTTGTGTACCAGACTGATGTAAACCTTGCCGTAAGTTTGGTAGCAAGATACCAAAGTAATCCCGCAAGGAACACTGGACAGCGGTCAAGAATATCTGAAGTACCGAAAAGGACAAAGGACATGTTTCTCGTTTATGGAGGAGACAAAGAGCTCATCGTAAGGGTTACGTCGGCGCTAGCCGACTCAGATCTGGATGACTCTAAGTCACAAACCGGATCGTGTATATGTTGAATGGTGGAGCGATGGTGGTGCATTGCAAGCGAAGCGTCGTGGCGGGATCTACATGTGAAGCGGAGTACATGGCAGCCTTGGAGGCAGCGCATGAAGCGATTTGGGTGAAGGAGTTCATCACCGACCTAGGAGTCATACCCAATGCGTCGGGGCAATCAAACTCTTCTGTGACAACACCGGAGCTATTCCTTGCCAAGGAGCCCGGGTTTCACAAGAAGACCAGCACATCAAGCGTCGTTTCAACTCCATCCGTGAAAATGTTCAAGATGGAGACATAGAAATTTGCAAAGTACATACGGATCTGAATGTCGCAGATCCGTTGACTAAACCTCTCTCGCGAGCAAAACATGATCAACACCAGAACTCTATGGGTGTTCGATTCATCACAATGTAACTAGATTGGTGACTCTAGTGCAAGTGGGAGACTGTTGGAAATATGCCCTAGAGGTAATAATAAAAGTATTATTATATTTCATTGTTCATGATAATTGTCTCTTATTCATGCTATAACTGTGTTATCCGGAAATCGTAATACACGTGTGAATACATAGACCACAATATGTCCCTAGTGAGCCTCTAGTTGACTAGCTCGTTGTGATCAACAGATAGCCATGGTTTCCTGGCTATGGACATTGGATGTCGTTGATAATGGGATCACATCATTAGGAGAATGATGTGATGGACAAGACAATCCTAAGCATAGCACAAAGATCGTGTAGTTCGTTTGCTAGAGCTTTGCCAATGTCAAGTATCTCTTCCTTCGACCATGAGATCGTGTAACTCCGGATACCGTAGGAGTGCCTTGGGTGTATCAAACGTCACAACGTATCGGGTGACTATAAAGGTGCATTACGGTATCTCCGAAAGTATCTGTTGGGTTGACACGGATCGAGATCGGATTTGTCACTCCGTATGACGGAGAGGTATCTCTGGGCCCACTCGGTAATGCATCATCATAATGAGCTCAAGGTGACCAAGGTGTTGTACGGGATCATGCATTACGGTACAAGTAAAGTGACTTGCGGTAACAAGACTGAACAAGGTATTGGGATCTTGACGATCGAGTCTCGGGCAAGTAACGCATCGATTGACAAAGGGAATTGTATCACGGATTTGATCGAATCCTCGACATCGTGGTTCAACCGATGAAATCATCGAGGAGCATGTGGAGCCAACATGGGTATCCAGATCCGCTGTTGGTTATTGCCCGAGAGTGGTCTCGGTCATGTCTGCGTGTCTCCGAACCCGTAGGGTCTTCACACTTAAGGTTCGATGGCGCTAGGGTTATTAGGAAGACTAGTATGTGACTACGAATGTTGTTGAGTCCGGATGAGATCCGGGACGTCACGAGGAGTTCCGGAATGGTCCGGAGGTGAAGTTTTATATATGGGAAGTTGTCATACGGACACCGGAAAGTTTCGGGGGTCTATCGGTAATGTACCGGGACCACCGGAGGGGTTCCGGGGGTCCACCGGGAGGGGTCACCCCTCCCAGAGGGCCACATGGGCCGCAAAGGGGAGGGAGCCAGCCCCTGTAGGGCTGGGCGCGCCCCCCACCTTGGGCCCATACACCTAGGGTTGGGGGGAAAACCCTAAGGGGGGGCCCCCCTTGCTTGGGGGGCAAGCCTCCCTCCTGCACGCACCCCCTCTAGATCCCATCTAGAGGGTCGGCACCCTGCCCTTCCCTATAAATAGAGGGGTGGGGGAAGGGCTGCAGTACACATCTCCAAGGCGCAGCCCCTCCCCTCCCCAACACCTCTCCTCCTCCGTTAAGCGCTTGGCGAAGCCCTGTCGGAGTACTGCTGCACCAACATCACCACGCCGTCGTGCTGCCGTTGGAGCGAGCTTCCTCAACGTCTCCTTCCCCCTTGCTAGATCAAGAAGGAGGAGACGTCTCCCGTCCCGTACGTGTGTTGAACGCGGAGGTGCTGTCCGTTCAGCACTTGGACATCGGTGATCTGAATCACGCCGAGTACGACTCCATCATCACCTTGCAAGCTTCCGCACATGATCTACAAGTGGTATGTAGATGCAAACTCTCTCCCATGACTCGTTGCTTAGATGAACTCATAGATGGATCTTGGTGAAACCGTAGGAAAAATTTTAATTTTCTGCAACGTTCCCCAACACGCGGTTGATGTAGTTGAACGTCATCGTGATCCAACCGATCAAGTACCAAACGCATGGCACCTCCGCAATCTGCACACGTTCAGCTCGGTGACGTCCCTCGAACTCTAGATCCAGCTGAGAACGAGGGAGAGTTCCGCAGCATGACGGCATGGTGACGGTGATGATGAAGTTACCGGCGCAGGGCTTCGCCTAAGCACTACAACGATATGACCTAGCTGTGTAACTGTGGAGAGGGGCACCACACATGGCTAAAAGATCAACTTGGTCAACTTGTGTGTCTATGGGGTGCCCCTGTCCACGTATATAAAGGAGGGGACGGAAGAGGTGGCCGGCCCAAGGGGGGTGTGCAAGGTGTGAGGAATCCTACTAGGACTCCCCTAGGATTCCCCTCCTCTTTCCTATTCCTAGTAGGAGAAGGAGGGAAGGAGGAAGACGGAAGAAGGAAGGAGGGGGCACCGCCCCCTCCTAGTCCAATTAGGACCAGCCCATGGGGGGCACGCGGCCACCCCTTTAGGCCCTTCTCTCCTTTCCCGTATGGCCCACTAAGGCCCATTACTTCCCCCAGTGAATTCCCGTAACTCTGCGGTACTCCGAAAAATACCTGAATCACTCAGAACCTTTCCGATGTCCGAATATAGCCTTCCAATATATCGATCTCTATGTCTCGACCATTTCAAGACTCCTCGTCACGTCCTTGATCTCATCCGAGACTCCGAACAAACTTCGGTCATCAAAATACATAACTCATAATACAAATCGTCATCGAACGTTAATCGTGCGGACCCTATGGGTTCGAGAACTATGTAGACATGATCGAGACACATCTCCGATCAATAACCAATAGCGGAACCTAGATGCCCATATTGGCTCCTACATATTCTACGAGGATCTTTATCGGTCAAACCTCATAAAAACATACGTTGTTCCCTTTGTCATCGGTATGTTACTTGCCCGAGATTCGATCATCGGTATCATCATACCTAGTTCAATCTCATTACCGGCAAGTTTCTTTACTCGTTCCGTAATACTTCATCCTACAACTAACTCATTAGTCACATTGCTTGCAAGCCTTATAGTGATGAGCATTACCGAGAGGGCCCAGAGATACCTCTCCGAAACACAGAGTGACAAATCCTAATCTTGATCTATGCCAACCCAACAAACACCTTCGGAGACACCTGTAGAGCACCTTTATAATCACCCTTTTACGTTGTGACGTTTGGTAGCACACAAAGTGTTCCTCCGGTATTCGGGATTTGCACAATCTCATCGTCTGAGGAACATGTATAAGTCATGAAGAAAGCAGTAGCAATGAAACTGTAACGCTCATAATGCTAAGCTAACGGATGGGTCATGTCCATCACATCATTCTCCTAATGAGGTGATCCCATACATCAAATGACAACACATGTCTATGGTTAGGAAACATAACCATCTTTGATAAACGAGCTAGTCAAGTAGAGGCATACTAGGAACAATATGTTTTGTCTATGTATTCTCACATGTACTAAGTTCCCGGTTAATATAGTTATAGCATGGATAATAAACATTTATCGTGATATAAGAAAATATAAATAACAACTTCATTTTTGCCTCTAGGGCATATTTCCTTCATGTTGGGCATCCTAGGAGGGCATCGTAGCCCCCTTTCGAAGGTACGACCTCAAAGCAAAGGGTTTCAACCCGGAAATTATGTTCGGAACCAAAGATTACCTCTAGATTGATCTGCCTGAGGGGCTATGCCTTCATTCCTAGAACTATTCCGTCAAAATTCATTGGGGATGGACAGAGGCAAGTTAGAGCGATGCATTTTTCGCACGGTCCCAGCATATATAATATTTATTCTGGAGATGTCGTTCATTAAGACTTTGGAGAGCTGGCAGCCGGCGATGATTAGGTCGACGGTGAGGGCAGATTTTTCTGGGTTCAGGATGTACTCTGGGTGGTCTGTTGGACCGAATGATATAGTGCAGTTAGACCAGTCAAGGTGGGATTTTGGGTCCTCGATGTGTGGATAGGCATGTGAGTCAGCAGATTCAAGTGCAACTAGATGCTGATGACCTGCAGATGAGAAACGTCATGCGGGTGGCCAAGCTTCGTGACATCGAGGCCACCACAGGTTATCTACAAAGTGTTTGGATGAATCCGTCGTGGTCAGTACTACAACATGCGTAAGTGAGGGAGCTTATGGCCTATATATTGGTGTAACCGTTGAGATACGGCATCCAATAATAGGATATGTGTGTTGGCATATTATCTTGTTTTTACCGGTTGTGGCATTTCGTCATGTAACTTTTATTGTTTTATCGGAGATTTCACTTGGAACTTTGTTACTTGGTTCGTCTTCATGACTAGATGTGTGCATCATATGATGCACAGGCCGTGAGTAAACCTTCTTTTTGAAAAAAAAATGGCGGGCAACTGGCAACGGTTATATGGCATTGTTCTGTTCTTGGAGGCATTGTCTTGGGAGTCTATTGTCCCTTCTGGCTATTAGTCGTCTGGTTACTTCATTGAAACTAACACTAGTGCTCTCGGTGTAGTATCGATAGTCATCCTCGGAATCTCCTTTTTAGTGGTGTCTAGCCTAAGTCTGATTTGAGTTCTGAGGTGAGCTTCTCTGTTGGGCAATGGGTTAGAGCCCTTCAAGCATGGTGCGAGGGCCCACTTTGGCGATGAATGAAGGGTACTACAAAAATATTAGACCTTTTGGAAGCATATTAGGGCTTCTTTCTCTAGCATATCGCGTGCTTCCACATCAATGCATTGCATTTTCCCCTACCTGGTCATTGATCTCGTCAATCGACAAATGCCTTTTTGCGCATGATTCTGTTTTGTTTGATTGTTCTTGTTCAGTGGTCTTTGTAAGCTAATTTTCTCTACACTTAGTTTCTGGTCCTTCCATTTGTTGTTCTCTTAATTTAAAATTTGGTATAATGCCTTTGTCAAAAGAAACAAATAATATACATTCCCCGTTGGTCAAAAAGATATGCCACTACCATGGGTGTGACATTTTGTGAATTTCTATTTGGTCAAATACTCTTTGAAATCTGAACGTGGAAGGCCCTTTCAGCTTATGCATGTCTTCCTCTTCTAGTGGAGTACATGGAATTCTTGAACGGACATCTTTTTTTTGAATCATGTCTTAATTGTTTATTTTTTGCGTGAGCAAAAACTTCATCACTCATTGCGAGAAATATTTCATCTTAATGAACATTGTATATCACTTGTCAAGTTTCAAAAATAACCATGGTGCATCTTATTAATTTGTTATGAGATTGCAACATTTTGTATTCTGCAAGCCCTTTGTGATATCTATTAATCTATCCATCTATCACAGCTAGTTCTCTTTACTGCCACAGTATCAAGACAATTAAGGTGAATATAGAATCCAGACAAGTTTCATGAAGTGAGTAAAGGCACACCTACTTGTCTGAGTATTGTGCATTTTCTCTCTATATAGATATGCTCAAGATCCAGAGGGTAATGTGCAATGAGTGGCCCATGTAGTGAAGCTAGCAAGCTAAACCACATATTCTACTGTCTTGTGTTGGATTTCCCATCCCTTCCACCCAAGTTTAACATGTTTGAGCGAAAAAAAAGGAAATTAGAAATGTGACGGTACCTTTGGGATTGAGAGACATTGGGAAAACAATTCAACCTACGGAGCTTTCTTGAACTACAAACTAAGAGTTTCTCCTCTGCCAAACTGATGGTGAAATCTCTTAGACTGGAGCAGACTGGCAACTTGTCTATCATGGCCTTCCTGAAGGGTGAAGAACAGAAGTTGAAGAAGATTGCACCTGAACAAAATGGAATCAATCCACTGACTGCAAAGAGGTTGACAGAAGCTCTTTGGGTTGTTAACTCAAAGACCGGGCCCAAGAAGTGAAGAAGACCGTCGCTGGGGATAGCCAGGCACAGGATGTGTGGCACGGTTAACTACTCGTGTTGTGGCAGCTGAGTGTTGTGGATGGGATCGGACTGAGAAGTAACTGTACTGCTATCTCCCCTACATGCTCGCTCCTCTTTCACCTTTCCTAAACTTTGAATCTCATGATTTCTCTAAATCTTAGGATGATGCTGAGACACACTTGTATCCGAGTTGATACGCGGTGTTACATTGTCCTATGCGTCGGATGTTAAACTGCAACTATCCTTTCAGGTGTTGGATGTTGTTTCTTTTGTGATTTAGCAGTATTTCTTTAATATGTGGTTTCATATATTTCATCAAGTAATGACTAAGTACTAGCAATTTAAGAAACAAAAGAAAGGCAGGTCTCACGCCACTTGGTCTTGTACATTCTGAAAACCAATAGTCTAGTTGTTACACTTCAGTTAACAGTGCAAAGCAGTTAAAACAAGAGAAAAGGTTGAGAGAACATTGTAGCTTCAGTCTCAGACTGGATATAAACCTGGACGTCTCAAATTAAAAAATAAAAATAAAAACGATGCCAATATTTCAAAAGTTTAATATATTTCATTTGGTAGCAAGACTCCTTTTCATTCCCAGCACAAAACCTGGCAGCTCCATGCAGAGTTGCAGACAGTCTTGGTCCGGGAGAGCTCTACCCCTTTATGCCTCGTGTTTCAGTCGGGAAAAGCGACCAACTTACATATGGTTGATAGAGTAGAGAAGATCCAATGGAATGTACCATCTCAGACCATGAGAAAAGTTCGTGGCTCGCCAAGGGCTAACGGAACGCATAAATCAGTTTATTCAACAGCAGCAGCTCGGTTACAAAGCAAACTAGAGATGTCCAAAACAAAATCTCTTCATATCTGGTATTCTGGTATCAAATTCATTGACGCTTCACTGCTGCAGCGAGACATAATCAGTGCCACTCAGCTCTAAAAACGGTTTTCTATGTTCTAACGTTGAACCATATATATACTTCTGAAAAGGCAGGTTGGGCTACGAGGCATATGAGGCATGGTTGCACTCCCCAAGAAAGAAAGGCTGGGCTAGATGGACGGGGCATGTCCACGAGACATCAACATCATGGGCGACTAGGGGCGATGGACGGGGCGACTAGAGGCGGGTCGCGTGACCACGGCGCCAACGGGGACCGGCGAGTCGGCGGACGGTTCTGGGCGCTCGTCAATAGCGACGAGGAGGAGGACGAAGACGATGGCCGACCCCTAGACGCTTGCTCGCCGGAGACGGCGTCACCTACGCCTTCAGATCACATATGCGAGGCGTTCAAGATTGGTTACTCTAAGGAGGAGGTTGCGATGTTGGTTGACGAGGCGATTCCGTAAGATGATCCGGCTAGGAATGGATTTGGGAAGACGGAGAGGATCGAGATCATTAGGCGCGTCGTGCACCGGCGGACGGCGGCGACGGCGATCCGGCCATGGTGTGGCCCTCTGCTTAAGGTACGTCTCCCGGCATTAACTTTCGGTGATTTCCTCAGTTCGGAGTGGAAGGTAGTTCCAGGTCGCCGGAAGAAGGGCCGGCGGCCGGAGCCGAAGATGGAGCAGTCGTCCGGTGAGATCCCGATCGGGGAACGCCGGCGGCTGCGTTTGAATTCGCTTGTGGGCTCGGTTGGGCCTGAAGTATGAAATGCGTTATTGGGCCTCGAGGAGTATGGGTATTCGGCCCAGAAAGAGAGCCTGAACGATGTGCCATGTACAATTACGTCGATCGATGCCAGGGAATTTCCTATTTGCCGCATTTCGGCGCAACGCATAGGGGATCGAACAGACCACTTCTTGTATAAGTACGCGCCGCGGTAGCCACCACGCCTAGCTCCTAGATGTGTAAGGAAAACAATGCTAAGTTTTAAGAAGTTAAAGGCGACAACAAACTTAAAACCAGTTTACGTTAATTCAAAAAACTTTTATTCCTTCTACTGGTTCTTTCTGGTTTTTCTTCACAGTCTTATTCTGTTCTTTCCTTTTTTCACGTTTTTTTTTACTTTTGAATATTTTCTCCTTTTTCTTTTTAACCTTTTCAAAAATGTTCTTTGGTCATATTCTTGAAATGGTGTTCACATTTTCAAAATTTTGTTCACAATTTCGAAAAATGTTCCTGGTTTTTTTGTTTGTTTGTTTTCTTTCTTTTCCATTTCTTTTTCTTCTTTTTTTAAAAAAATAAACTCAAAATGTCCAGTCTCTTCTCTCATCAGTGAGGTTGGGAGATGTCTTTCACCTACCCCTCTCACTGGAAGCTAGGCTGGAGGTGACCAACCTGCAGCTGGCCACGTCGGATGTGTCCCTGGCTGCCAGGGATGATGCATGGAATTGTGTGTGTGTGTGGGGGGGTCTGAATTTAAAGCAACTAAATTCTATGAGCACTGCTTCAAGGATGTGCAGGTGGATGAGGCCTTTTGCTGGATTTGGAAGACCAAATGTACCATGCAATGGAAAATGTTCGCCTGGCTGCTGTTGGCTGATCGGTTAAACACCAGAAATATGCTGAGAAGGAGACACTATAAAATCCAGAATGATGATTATGCCTGTTTACTCTGCCAAAACCCACCTGAAGAAGACGTTACTCACCTCTTCTATAACTGTCCGTTTAGTAAAAGGTGTTGGGACAGTCTTGGGATTCAGTGGCCAGCTGGGGATTGCAGACTCACTTTACTGCACGCTGGCAAGAGCTCTTGGAATGGCCACATGTTCATGGAGGTGTTCACGATGGCGGCCTGGGGGATCTGGAAGGAAAGGAATGATAAACACTTCAGAGGGGTCCAGCCGTCCTTTGCTTCCTGGAAAAACATATTCAAACATGATTTTGCTATGTTGGTCCATAGGGCCAAGCAGGAGCAAACTCTTTATATCTTATCTATAGTAGCTGCATTGTAATTAGGGGGATATCACCATCTGCTCTCCTTTTACCCCCCCCCCCCCCCAATCCTCTACTAAGTAGCAGAGATTATGTAGTAGGACTGTAGGCTAACTGAGCTGGACTGTTGGGACTGTACTAACCATTTAACTTTATAATACAAAGTCAGTGGGGATCTCCCCCACTGTCATCAGTTCTCAAAAATATTCAAATTTGTTCGTATTTCATAAAATTTTCAGTTTTCAAAAAAATGTTCTCCATTTCAAAATTTGTTCCCGTTACACAAAAAATTTCAAAACTTTCGAAATGCAGAAAATATACCGGATTTCAGAAAATGTTCGCGTTTTCATAAAATGTCCGCGCTTCCAATTTTGTTCGTGATTTTTCAAAATAGTTCTCTATTTCAAAATTATTTTTATTCTCAAGATTCAAAAAAATGTTTGTGCTTTAAAAAATTGTTCACGCTTCCAAATTTATTTGGGATTTTTTTCAAAATTGTTCTCTATTTCAAAATTTGTCCTCGAGATTCAAAAAAGGTACGTGCTTTAAAAAATTGTTTGCGTTTCCAAATTTGTTCGGGAGTTTTCAAAATTTGTTCTCAAGATTCAAAATATGTTCGTGCTTTAAAAATTGTTCTCCATTTCTAAATTTGTTCTGAAGATTCAAAAAATGGTTGTGCTTAAAAAAATTGTCCGTGCTTCCAAATTTGTTCTCAGTTTCAAATTTTGTTCTCAAGATTCAGAAAATGTTTGTGCTTTAAAGAAATGCCACAAATTCCAAAAATGTTTGGCAAATTCAAAAGTTGTTTGTGTTTCCAAATTTTGTTTTGACATTTGAAAAATTGTTCCTGTTCAGTTTTTTGGGTAGTTTAAAAAATATTTCCGTTCTAAAAAATATGTTTGTGTCTCCAAAATTCGTTTGTGTGTTGAAAAATGTTTGAGTTTTCTCAAAAATTGTAGAAAAAAATAATAATGTTCGCGGTTGATAAAACATTCACGTTTTGTTTTGCTATTTGGAAAATCGTAAAGGATGTTTTTCAAATAGTCTTATACTTTCTTTAGTTCTTGTATGTTTCCGCTGTGGTTTAGTCAACTGGGCTCGTCCATCCTAGTGGCTAGTAGCATGCGAGCGCAAGTCGGCAGTGCTGTGTTCGATTCCCAGCCATCACGCTGTGCTTTTTTTAGCAAATTATCACCTTGTATTTCCAGCGCACTCTCCAACAGGCCGGCCCAATCGGCGCACCTCTGCGACGTGCTCCCGTCGCCTCTGCGTCGGCGCCTGTTGGGCGAACGAAGCGTCGATAGGAGCTCCCGATGCAGTCGATCGATCGTCTTCGCGAGTCTAGTTTTGCGAAGCCTAGGGTTCAGCTCGCCGCTGCGCCTATGTTTCCATCGCGGGGGGTTGGTCGAGCCTCGAGAGTCCGCTCAGGCGCGCCAGCTGCCGCTATCCGTCGCGGGGGTCCGTCACCCGCCAAGCTTGCGCCGCCTCCCGCCGCTGGAGTTGGTAGAGGGGCTCCGCCTCCTGCCGTAGGAGCTAGACGTGGTGCTCCGCCTCTTGCGGCGAGGCCGCCGCCGCCGCTTGGTCGGTCCTTACTGGTCACCAGGTGTTGGACCTCCGGCGCGAGCTGCTTCCCGCTAACGTCGCGCTAACCGGCGAGGCCGCGAACCACCGGCGGCAAAGGTCCAGGCTGTGGGGCATGGGCACGGTGCACAACATGGCTGGGACGGTCATGGTCATGGCAGATACGGCAGAGGCGGCACTCGTTTCAACCGTTACGGACAGTGGGGCGGCGATGGCTACGATGTGTATGGCGAGGGTCAGCACCGTGGGTCATCTTCGGGTGGCGGCCAAGGTTACAACGGGCATGATGGCGGTGGCTCAGGACGTGGCTTTCAGGGTCCGCCCAGAAATTTTGTTGAAGGAGTCGCCGGCCCCAAGGACCGTTTTCGGGGGGTCGTCGTGGCGGAGAGGGGGGCGGCGCCCACCTCCACCATGCCAACCACCTCCACCGCTGACGGTCGAGGAGACTACGACGTTGGCGGCGACAGATTCCATCGCTCTTCCCCAGGTGGCTGTAGATACAGTCCGAGCACTCGCTGCAGTCGACATCCCGGTGACCAATGCTACTAAGGCAGCAGACGGAGGGTCTGACAAAGGGGTGGACAAAACAGACGGTGAAAAACTTTCAAAGTGGGTTGCTAAGAAGAAGAACATGCCGTGCTATAGGTGCGGCGAGCCGGGGCACTTCACCGCTGAGTGTACCAATGAGCTTTGTGACTATTGTCTCAGGTTGCAGCATACGTCCGGTGAGTGTCGGCTCCTTTCTGGTCCCAAGCCAGTGGTTAACATATATGGTGTATGTTGTAAGGAGCTAATGTTCTTTGGGACACCGGATGTGGCACCTTTGACTCATGTGGTGGAGAGCTCCTTCCCAGTTGTGGTCAAGGTGGCCAATGGTTCTATGACTGAGGCACAGATTGTGCGACAGCTGCAGGAGTTGGTACCGGGTAACTACAAGTGGAACCTTGATAAGTTGGAGGGTCAGACTTGCAAGGTCGATTTTCCTACTAAGAAGGATCAGTTGCATATCCTTAAGTGGAGAATGTGTAGAGTGTCGGGTACTAGTATTATCATGGCCTTTGACGAATGGAAGCAGAAGGATCTGGAGGGTACACCGTTGGAGCAGGTCTGGGTACGGTTTTACGGTGCGCCACCTAAACTGATCAATCATTTCCTAGTGGCATGGAGCTTGGGATTTCTCATTGGCAAGACGGTGAAGGTAGATATGCCTTTCACTTGAGCTAATGGGACCGCGAGGTTGTTATGCGGTGTCATCAGTGTTGAGTTTGTGCCAGATGTGGTCAACTGGATGTATGCCGGAGTCACGTATGTGCTGGAGATTGAGATTGAGGACACACTGACACCTCAGGAAGGGGATGACTCCCAGGATATGGATACTACTGAGGGGGATGGGGCCCCCAGGGATCAGAGTAAGGAGCCAGAGAGCACATCACGGGAGACGGCTAAGGGGCCAGCTTCGTTGTCCGATAAGGCGGATAAATTTGCTAAGGGACAGTCTGGTTCCTCGACTCCGATGAACTCACTTCGATTTGGTTCTTTTGGTGCGTGTTTGGCGCCTAGTTGGCTATGGAGTAACCGAGTGGAGAAGGACGATCCGGCGGAACTCGAGTTACCTCCGGTGTTGGTTTCTGGCAGTGTGTCACCGACGATATCTGCGTCTCCGGGGATGGACTCCGGGACGATGGTGTTTCCAAGGATGGAGCTTCGTCGGACTGCAGAGCTTCGCTTCGAGGGCGGGGAGGATCATGGGCAGGAGGCCCTCCGTTCTCCCGCTGCCCTTGATCTGGATGGTGCTTCTCTGCGGACGAGGAGTCCGGTGATGACGTGCGTCGCTACGGACGTACTTCACGCTGCTGGTTCGGGAGGGGGCGTGGGCAGGTGGCCACCGCCCCTTCTTCTCCCTTGGTGGACATGCCACGTGTTGGAGGAGGTGCCGGATCAGGAGGGAGGCGTGGGTAGGTGGCCTGCGCCCCTACCTCTCCCTGGCCGTCCCTGGGGGGGCATGCTCGGGCCCTAGGCGACAGTCTTGGATCGAGATCGCGGGGCGTGCCGGGCTCTATTGCGGTGATGGTCGGGGGAGCTTTGCCGGTTCTGCAGGCGATGCAGGGCAGCTCTTCGGATGGTTCAGCTTAGTTGAGCCCTGTTGGGGGTCGGGCAGGAGGCCCTACCCCAAACGGGGCCACACAGGACGACATCATCGCTTATGGAGGGATTCCGGAGCCTGTATTCGAAGGCCGATGGATGAGCTCTCGCCTCCAGGATTAGTCGGATGTTGATGACATGCAGCTATGATGCGCCATGCTGGCAGCCAAGCTTCGTGATATTGAGGTCACTACTGGTATGTCAGTCAACACTTCCAATTCTATCTTGCATTTTTCTAATAATGAGATTATTCATAATGCAAATCAGTTGGGAGTTTCTCTGGGTAGTGTCCTTTAATGATATCTTGGATCTTGAAGCGGAGCGCGCTTTAGAGATGATTAGAAACTTAGCGGCTGTTAAACCTATGAACGATTCAGATGTTGATGCTTTGGGGGTAAATGTGCTTGATAGCTTTTGTGCGGATCTGGCACCCTCTCTTCCTGAGACTGAGGAGGATGAATATTCCACTTCCCCAAGGGATTCCATTCTTGCAGATTCCTAGGTGGATGCGTCCACTGAGCTCGGTTGTGAGGACCGGGTAGAGGACCAAAACAAGCCTAAACGCAAGTGGAATCGTAGGATTTATCTGGCTTCGTCTGTGCGTAGAAGTGCTAGGATTTGAACCACTAAAAATTTTCATGATGAAATATGAAAGAAATTTTTTGGAATAGCAGAGGTCTTAAGGACTTGGCTAAAAGAAGGTTTCTAGTGGATGCTTCTATAGAACACAAATTGGATTTTATTGCCCTATCCGAAACTGGAAGGGACAATTTCACCCCCCAGTTCCTTAGTACTCTGTCGGGAGGGGTTGAGTTCGATTGGCATTTTCTACCTCCAAGAGGAAGATCCAGTGGGATTTTACTTGGGGTTAAATGCGATTCGTTGGAAGTTCGAAATGTTGTAATGGGAGAATTTGTGGTTAAGATTCGGGTGTGGTCAAAGGCCGATGGGTTTAATTGGGCTTTGGTGGCGGTGTATGGTGCCGCCCAGCCTGACCTCAAACCAGATTTTTTAGCGGATTTAGTCTGTATTTGTGGTAACGAGCAGCTCCCAATCCTGATTGGTGGTCACTTTAACATTATCCATAGACGAGAGGAAAAAAACAATGATAACTTTGACGGCAGATGGTCGTTTATGTTTAAACAATTATTGAAAGCTTAAACCTTTGAGAGATTGAGCTTTCTGGTAGAAAGTTCACATGGGCCAATACATTACCAGTCCCGACGTTTGAGAAGCTAGACCGGGTCCTAGGGAGCGTTGAATGGGAACAGAAGTTTCCTCTGGTGACAGTCCATGCACTCTCTCGCGCGATCTCCAATCACACCCCGTTGTTGGTTGACTCGGGAGAGGCAACGCATGTGGGGAACATGTTGGGGAACGTAGTAATTTCAAAAAATTTCCTACGCACACGCAAGATCATGGTGATGCATAGCAACGAGAGGGGAGAGTCTTGTCTACGTACCCTCGTAGACTGAAGCGGAAGCGATCACAACGTAGAGGAAGTAGTCGTACGTTCTCCTCGCGATCCGACCGATCCCGGCGCCGTTACTCTGGCGCCCCCGAGTTCTTGACACACGTACAGCTCGATGACGTCCCTCGAACTCCGATCCAGCCGAGTGTCGAGGGAGAGTTCCGTCAGCACGACGGCGTGGTGACGATCTTGATGTTCTATCGTGCGAGCCGCTTAAGCTTCATGACGATATGACCGAGGTGGAATATGGTGGAAGGGGCACCACACACGCTAAGGAACGATCCGTAGATCAAACTTGTGTGTTCTAGGGTGCCCCCCTGCCCCGTATATAAAGGAGCAAGGGGGTGGCCGCCCTAGGAGGAGGCGCGGAGGAGTCCTACTCCCACCGGAGTAGGACCCCCCTTTCCTAGTTGGAGTAGGATTGGGGAGGGAAGAGGGAAGGGGGCGCCGCCTCTATCCTTGTCCTATTCGGACTAGGGGAGGCGGCGCGCCTGCCCCGGCCGGCCCTTCCTCTGCTCCTCGTGGCCCACTAAGGCCCAATAGCCTCCGGAGGGTTCCGTAACCCCGGTGTTCCCAGTAAATCCCGATTTCACCCGGAACCATTCCGAACTCCAAATATAGGCTTCCAATATATCAATCTTTATGTCTCGACCATTTCGAGAATCCTCGTCATGTCCGTGATCACATCCGGGACTCCAAACTCCTTCAGTACATCAAAATACATAAACTCATAATATAACCATCATCGAAACTTTAAGCGTGCACGGACCCTACGGTTCGAGAACAATGTAGACATGACCGAGACGTCTCGGTCAATAACCAATAGCGGGACCTGGATGCCCATATTGGTTCCTACATATTCTACGAAGATCTTTATCGGTCGATCACCGCATAACAACATACGTTGTTCCCTTTGTCATCGGTATGTTACTTGCCCGAGATTCGATCGTCGGTATCCAATACCTAGTTCAATCTCGTTACGGCAAGTCTCTTTACTCGTTCCGTAATACATCATCTCACAGCTAACTCATTAGTTGTAATGCTTGCAAGGCTTAAGTGATGTGTATTTCGAGAGGGCCCAGAGATACCTCTCCGACAATCGGAGTGACAAAACCTAATCTCAAATACGCCAACCCAACATTTGCCTTTGGAGACACCTGTAGTACTCCTTTATAATCACCCGATTCGTTGTGACGTTTGGTAGCACCAAAGTGTTCCTCCGTAAACGGAGTTGCATAATCTCATAGTTACAGGAACATGTATATGTCATGGATAAAAGCGGTAGCAACATACTAAGCGATCGTGTGCTAAGCTAATGGAATGGGTCATGTCAATCGATCATTCTACTAATGATGTGACCTTGTTAATCAAATAACAACTCTTTGTTCATGGTTAGGAAACATAACCATCTTTGATTAACAAGCTAGTCTAGTAGAGGCATACTAGTGACATATTGTTTGTTTATGCATTCACACATGTATCATGTTTCCGGTTAATACAATTCTAGCATGAATGATAAACATTTATCATGAAATAAGGAAATAAATAATAACTTTATTATTGCCTCTAGGGCATATTTCCTTCAGTCTCCCACTTGCACTAGAGTCAATAATCTAGATTACATAGTAATAATTCTAACACCCATGGAGTCTTGGTGTTGATCATGTTTTGCTCGTGGAAGAGGCTTAGTCAACGGGTCTGCTACATTCAGATCCGTATCTACCTTGCAAATCTCTATGTCTCCCACCGACTAAATCCGGATGGAATTGAAGCGTCTTTTGATGTGCTTGGTCCTCTTGTGAAATCTGGATTCCTTCGCTAAGGCAATTGCTCGATATTGTCACGAAGATTTTCATTGGACCCGATGCACTAGGTATGACACCTAGATCGGATATGAACTCCTTCATCCGACTCCTTCATTAGCTGCTTCCGAAGCTGCTATGTACTCCGCTTCACATGTAGATCCCGCCACGACGCTTTGTTTAGAACTGCACCAACCGACAGCTCCTCCGTTTAGTGTAAATCGTATCCGGTCTGCGATTTAGAATCGTCCGGATCGATGTCAAAGCTTGCATCAACGTAACTGCCACGATGAGCTCTTTGTCACCTCCATATCTGAAAACATATCCTTAGTCCTTTTCGTATTTCAGATGTTCTTGACCGCTGTCGATGATCCACTCTGGATTACTTTGGTACCTCCTGCTAAGCTTATAGCAAGGCATACATCAGTCTGGTACACAGCATTGCATACATGATAGAGCCTATGGTGAAGCATAGGAACATCTTTCATTTTCTCTCTATCTTCTGCGGTGGTCGGGCATTGAGTCTTACTCAATTTCACACCTTGTAACACGTGCAAGAACCCTTTCTTTGCTTGATCCATTTTGAACTTCTTCAAAATTTTGTCAAGGTATGTGCTTTGTGAAAGTCCAATTAAGCGTCTTGATCTATCTCTATAGATCTTAATGCCCAATATGTAAGCAGCTTCATCGAGGTCTTTCATTGAAAAACTCTTATTCAAGTATCCCTTTATGCTATCCAGAAATTCTATATCATTTCCGATCAGCAATATGTCATCTACATATAATATCGAAATGCTCTGAGCTCCCACTCACTTTCTTGTAAATCAAAGCTTCTCCAAAAGTGCAGATGAACCCAAATGCTTTGATCACTCTATCAAAGCGTTTATTCCAACTCGAGATGCTTGCACCAGTCCATAGATGGATCGCTGGAGCTTGCATACTTTGTTAGCTCCTTTGGATCGATAAAACCTTCGGTTGCATCATATACAACTCTTCTTCCGTAAATCCATTCAGAATGCGCTCTTTACATCCATTTGCCAAATTTCATAATCATAAAATGCGGCAATTGCTAACATGATTCGGACGGACTTAAGCATCGCTATGGGTGAGAAGGTCTCATCGTAGTCAATCCCTTGAACTTGTCGAAAACCCTTTGCGACAAGTCGAGCTTTGTAGACAGTAACATTACCGTCGTGTCGGTCTTCTTCTTGAAGATCCACTTGTTTTCTATTGCTTGCCTACCCTCGGGCAAGTCAACCAAAGTCCATACTTTGTTTTCATACATGGATCCCATCTCAGATTTCATGGCCTCAAGCCATTTTGTGGAATCTGGGCTCACCATCGCTTCTTCATAGTTCGTAGGTTCATCATGATCTAGTAGCATGATTTCCGAACAGGATTACCGCACCACTCAGTGCGGATCTTACTCTGTTGATCTACGAGGTTACAGAGCAACTTGATCTGAAGTTTCATGATCATCATCATCAACTTCCTCACTACTTGGTGTAGATGTCTCAGAAACCGGTTTCTGCGACAAACTACTTTCAAGTAAGGGAGAAGGTACAATTACCTCATCAAGTTCTACTTTCCTCCCACTCACTTCTTTCGAGAGAAACTCCTTCTCTAGAAAGGATCCATTCTTAGCATTAAATGTCTTGCCTTCGGATCTGTGATAGAAGGTGTACCCAACTGTCTCCTTTGGGTATCCTATGAAGACACATTTCTCCGATTTGGGTTCGAGCTTATCAGGTTGAAGCTTTTTCACATAAGCATCGCATCCCCAAACTTTAAGAAACGACAACTTTGGTTTCTTGCTAAACCACAGTTCATAAGGTGTCGTCTCAACGGATTTTGACGGTGTTCTATTCAGTGTGAATGCGGCCGTCTCTAGAGCATAACCCCAAAACGATAGCGGTAAATCTGTAAGAGACATCATAGATCGCACCATATCGAGTAAAGTGCGATTCGACGTTCGGACACACCATTACGTTGTGGTGTTCCGGGTGGCGTGAGTTGCGAAACTATTCCGCATTGTTTCAAATGTAGACCAAACTCGTAACTCAAATATTCACCTCCACGATCAGATCATAGAAATTTAATTTTCTTGTTACGATGATTTTCAACTTCACTCTGAAATTCTTTGAACTTTTCAAATGTTTCAGACTTGTGTTTCATTAAGTAGATATACCCATATCTGCTTAAGTCATCTGTGAAGGTGAGGAAATAACGATATCCGCCACGAGCCTCAACATTCATCGGACCACATACATCATATGTATGATTTCCAACAAATCTGTTGCTCTCTCCATAGTACCGAGAACGGGTTCTAGTCATCTTGCCCATGAGGCACGGTTACAAAGTGCCAAGTGATTCATAATCAAGTGACTCCAAAAGTCCATCGAGATGGAGTTTCTTCATGCGCTTTACACCGATATGACCTAAACGGCGGTGCCACAAATAAGTTGCACTATCATTATCAACTCTGCATCTTTTGGTTTCAACATTATGAATATGTGTATCACTACTATCGAGATTCATCAAAATAGACCACTCTTCAAGGGTGCATGACCATAAAAGATATTACTCATAAAAATAGAACAACCATTATTCTCTGATTTAAATGAATAACCGTCTCGCATCAAACAAGATCCAGATATAATGTTCATGCTCAACGCAGCACCAAATAACAATTATTTAGGTCTAAAACTAATCCCAAGGTAGATGTAGAGGTAGCGTGCCGACCGCGATCACATCGACTTTGGAACCGCTTTCCCACGTGCATCGTCACCTCGTCCTTTGCCGGTGTTAAGCAATCCGTAGTCCCTGCTTGAGTTGCAAATATTAGCAATGTAACCAATATCAAATACCAGTGCTCTGCGAGCTCTAGTAAGGTACACATCAATAACATGTATATCACATATACCTTTGTTCACCTTGCCATCCTTCTTATCCGCCAAATACTTGGGGCAGTTCCGCTTCCGAGGACCATGCGCTTGCGGTAGAAGCACTCGCCAGGCTTAGGTCCAGACTTGGGTTTCTTCTCTGAGCAGACAACTTGCTTGCTGTTCTTCTTGAAGTTCCTTCTTCTTCCCTTTACCTTTCTTCTTGAAACTAGTGGTCTTATTGACCATCAACACTTGATGCTCCTTCTTGATTTCTACCTCCAGCAGCTTTTAGCATTGCGAAGAGCTCGGTATAGTCTTTACTAACCCTTGCATATTATAGTTCATCACGAAGCCTTTGTAGCTTGGTGGCGGTGATTGAAGAATTACATCAATGACACAATCATCCGGAAGATTAACTCCCGTTGAGTCAAGTGATTGTAATACCCAGACATTTTGAGTATGTGCTCACTGACAGAACTATTCTCCTCCATCTTGCAGCTATAGAACTTATTGGAGACTTCATATCTCTCAATCCGGGCATTCTGTTGGAATATTAACTTCAACTCCTGGAACATCTCATATGCTCCATGACGCCAAAACATCGTTGAAGTCCCGTTCTAAGCCGTAAAGCATGGCACATCGAACTATAGAGTAGTCATCGCTTTGCTCTGCGGACGTTCTTAACGTCGTCGGTTGCATCAGAAGCGAGTTCGCACCCAGCGGTGCATCCAGACATAACTCTTACAGGCAGCAATGAGGATAATCCTCAAATTACGGACCCAGTCCGTGTAATTGCTACCATCATCTTTCAACTTTGCTTTCTCAAGGAACGCATTAAAATTCAATGGAACAACAAAGACGAGCCATCTATCTACAATCAAACATAGACAAGCAAGATACTATCGGTACTAAGTTCATGATAAATTTAAGTTCAATTAATCATATTACTTAAGAACTCCCACTTAGATGACATCTCTCTAGTCATCTAAGTAATCACGTGATCCAAATCAACTAAACCATAACCGATCATCACGTGAAATGGAGTAGTTTTCAATGGTGAACATCTTATGTTGATCATATCTACTATATGATTCACGCTCGACCTTTCGGTCTCCGTGTTCGAGGCCATATCTGCATATGCTAGGCTCGTCAAGTATAACTCCGAGTATTCTGCGTGTGCAAAACTGGCTTGCACCCGTTGTAGATGGACGTGAGCTTATCACACCCGATCATCACGTGGTGTCCAGGCACGACGAACTTTGGCAACGGTGCATACTCGGGAGAACACTTCTTGATAATTTAGTGAGAGATCATCTTATAATGCTACCGTCAATCAAAGCAAGATAAGATGCATAAAAGATAAACATCACATGCAAATCAATATAAGTGATATGATATGGTCATCATCATCTTGTGCTTCGTGATCTCCATCTCTGCAGCACCATCATGATCACCATCGCCACCGGTAGCGACACCTTGATCTCCATCGTAGCATCGTTGTCGTCTCGCCAATCTTATGCTTCTCGACTATCGCTACCGCTTAGTGATAAAGTAAAGCATTACAGAAGCGATTGAATTTCATACAATAAAGCGACAACCATATGGCTCCCCGCCATTGCCGATAACCGGTTACAAAACATGATCATCTCATACAATAAAATATAGCATCACGTCTTGACCATATCACATCACAACATGCCCTGCAAAAACAAGTTAGGCGTCCTCTACTTTGTTGTTGCAAATTTTACGTGGCTGCTATGGGCTTAAGCAAGAACCAATCTCACCTACGCATCAAAACCACAACGATACTTCGTCAAATAGACTCCGTTTTAACCTTCTCAAGGACCGGGCGTAGCCGTACTCGGTTCAACTAAAGTGAGAGAGACAGACACCCACCAGTCACCTTTAAGCAACGAGTGCTCGTGGCGGTGAAACCAGTCTCGCGTAAGCGTACGCGTAATGTCGGTCTGGGCCGCTTCATCTCACAATACCGCTGAACCAAAGTATGACATGCTGGTAGGTAGTATGACTTGTATCGCCCACAACTCACTTGTGTTCTACTCGTGCAAAACATCAAACCATAAAAACCTAGGCTCGGATGCCACTATTGGGGAACGTAGTAATTTCAAAAAAATTCCTACGCACACGCAAGATCATGGTGATGCATAGCAACGAGAGGGGAGAGTCTTGTCTACGTACCCTCGTAGACTGAAGCGGAAGCGATCACAACGTAGAGGAAGTAGTCGTACGTTCTCCTCGCGATCCGACCGATCCCGGCGCCGTTACTCCGGCGCCCCCGAGTTCTTGACACACGTACAGCTCGATGACGTCCCTCGAACTCCGATCCAGCCGAGTGTCGAGGGAGAGTTCCGTCAGCACGACGGCGTGGTGACGATCTTGATGTTCTACCGGCGCAGAGCTTCGCCTAAGCTTCGCGACGATATGACCGAGGTGGAATATGGTGGAAGGGGGCACCGCACACGGCTAAGGAACGATCCGTAGATCAAACTTGTGTGTTCTAGGGTGCCCCCTGCCCCCGTATATAAAGGAGCAAGGGGGGGTGCGGCCGGCCTAGGAGGAGGCGCGCCGGAGGAGTCCTACTCCCACCGGGAGTAGGACTCCCCCCCCCCTTTCCTAGTTGGAGTAGGATTGGGGGAGGGGAAGATGGAAGTGAAGGAAATATGCCCTAGAGGCAATAATAAAGTTATTATTTATTTCCTTATTTCATGATAAATGTTTATCATTCATGCTAGAATTGTATTAACCGGAAACATGATACATGTGTGAATACATAGACAAAACATTATGTCACTAGTATGCCTCTACTAGACTAGCTTGTTAATCAAAGATGGTTATGTTTCCTGACCATGAACAAAGAGTTGTTATTTGATTAACAAGGTCACATCATTAGTAGAATGATCTGATTGACATGACCCATTCCATTAGCTTAGCACACGATCGTTTAGTATGTTGCTACCGCTTTTATCCATGACTTATACATGTTCCTCGTAACTATGAGATTATGCAACTCCGTTTATCGGAAGAACACTTTGGTGCTACCAAACGTCACAACGAATCGGGTGATTATAAAGGAGTACTACAGGTGTCTCCAAAGGCAAATGTTGGGTTGGCGATTTGAGATTAGGTTTTGTCACTCCGATTGTCGGAGAGGTATCTCTGGGCCCTCTCGGTAATGCACATCATCAAGCCTTGCAAGCACTACAACTAATGAGTTAGTTGTGAGATGATGTATTACGTAACGAGTAAAGAGACTTGCGTGTAACGAGATTGAACTAGGTATTGGATACCGACGATCGAATCTCGGGCAAGTAACATACCGATGACAAAGGGAACAACGATGTTGTTATGCGGTCCGACCGATAAAGATCTTCATAGAATATGTAGGAACCAATATGGGCATCCAGGTCCCGCTATTGGTTATTGACCGAGACATGTCTCGGTCATGTCTACATTGTTCTCGAACCGTAGGGTCCGCACGCTTAAGGTTTCGATGATGGTTATTATGAGTTTATGTATTTTGATGTACCAAGAAGTTCGAGTCCCGGATGTGATCACGGACATGACGAGGAGTCTCGAAATGGTCGAGACATAAAGATTGATATATTGGAAGCCTATATTTGGAGTTGGAATGGTTCCGTGAAAACGGAATTTATCGGAGTACCGGAGGTTACCGAACCCCGGGAACTAAATGGGCCTTAGTGGGCCTCGAGGGAGAAGAGGAGGGCCGGCCAGGGGTGGCCACGCACCCTCCCCCCCAGTCCGAATAGGACAAGGAGGCGGCGCCCCCTTCCCTCTTCCCCTCCCCCAATCCTACTCCAACTAGGAAGGGGGAGTCCTACTCGGTGGGAGTAGGACTCCTCCAGCAGCCCCCCTCTAGGCGGCCGCACCTCCCCTCCCTCCTTTATATACGGGGGCAGGGGGCACCCTAGAAAAAAAAGTTTGATCTACGGATCGTTCCTTAGCCGTGTGCGGTGCCCCCCTCCACCATATTCCACCTCGGTCATACCGTCGCGAAGCTTAGGCAAAGCCCTGCGCCGGTGAAACATCAAGATCGTCACCACGCCGTCGTGCTGATGAAACTCTCCCTCGACACTCGGTTGGATCGAGTACGAGGGACGTCATCGAGCTGTACGTGTGTCAAGAACTTCGGGCGCCGAGTAACGGCGCCGGATCGGTCGGATCGCGAGGAGAACGTCGACTACTTCCTCTACGTTGTGATTGCTTCCGCTTGGGTCTACGAGGGTGCGTAGACAACACTCTCCCCTCGCTTGCTATGCATCACCATGATCTTGCGTGTGCGTAGGAAAATTTTTGAAATTACTACGTTCCCCAACAGTGGCATCCGAGCCTAGGTTTTTATGGTTTGATGTTTTGCACGAGTAGATCACAAGTGAGTTGTGGGCGATACAAGTCATACTACCTACCAGCATGTCATACTTTGGTTCAGCGGTATAGTGAGATGAAGCGGCCCAGACCGACATTACGCGTATGCTTACGCGAGACTGGTTTCACCACTACGAGCACTCGTTGCTTAAAGGTGACTGGTGGGTGCCTGTCTCTCTCACTTTAGTTGAACCGAGTGTGGCTACGCCCGGTCCTTGAGAAGGTTAAAACCGAGTCTATTTGACGAAGTATCGTTGTGGTTTTGATGCGTAGGTGAGACTGGTTCTTGCTTAAGCCCGTAGCAGCCACGTAAAATTTGCAACAACAAAGTAGAGGACGTCTAACTTGTTTTTGCAGGGCATGTTGTGATGTGATATGGTCAAGACGTGATGCTATATTTTATTGTATGAGATGATCATGTTTTGTAACCGGTTATCGGCAATCGGCTGGAGCCATATGGTTGTCGCTTTATTGTATGCAATGCAATCGCTTCTGTAATGCTTTACTTTATCACTAAGCGGTAGCGATAGTCGAGAAGCATAAGATTGGCGAGGCGACAACGATGCTACGATGGAGATCAAGGTGTCGCTACCGGTGACGATGGTGATCATGGTGGTGCTGCGGAGATGAAGATCACGAAGCACAAGATGATGATGACCATATCATATCACTTATATTGATTTGCATGTGATGTTTATCCTTTATGCATCTTATCTTGCTTTGATTGACGGTAGCATTATAAGATGATCTCTCACTAAATTATCAAGAAGTTTTCTCCCGAGTATGCACCGCTGCCAAAGTTCGTCGTGCCCGGCACACCACGTGATGATCGGGTGTGATAAGCTCTCGTCCATCTACAACGGGTGCAAGCCAGTTTTGCACACGCAGAATACTCGGGTTATACTTGACGAGCCTAGCATATGCAGATATGGCCTCGGAACACGGAGACCGAAAGGTCGGCGTGAATCATATAGTAGATATGATCAACATAAGATGTTCACCATTGAAAACTACTCCATTTCACGTGATGATCGGTTATGGTTTAGTTGATTTGGATCACGTGATCACTTAGATGACTAGAGAGATGTCTTTCTAAGTGGGAGTTCTTAAGTAATATGATTAATTGAACTTAAATTTATCATGAACTTAGTACCGATAGTATCTTGCTTGTTTATGTTTGATTGTAGATAGATGGCTCGTCTGTTGTTCCGTTGAATTTTAATGCGTTCCTTGAGAAAGCAAAGTTGAAAGATGATGGTAGCAATTACACGGATCGGGTCCGTAATTTGAGGATCATCCTCATTGCTGCACGTAAGAGTTACGTCTGGATGCACCGCTAGGTGCCAGCCTCTTCTTTGGAGCAACACCGGATGTTGTGAAACGTCTGGCAAAGCAAAGCGATGACTACTCTATAGTTCGATGTGCCATGCTTTACGGCTTAGAACCGGGACTTCAACGACGTTTTGAGCGTCATGGAGCATATGAGATGTTCCAGAGTTGAAGTTAATATTCCAACAGAATGCCCGGATTGAGAGATATGAAGTCTCCAATAAGTTCTATAGCTGCAAGATGGAGGAGAATAGTTACATTAGTGAGCAATTACTCGTAATGTCCGGGTACTACAATCACTTGACACAATTGGGAGTTAATCTTCCGGATGATTGTGTCATTGATGTAATTCTTCAATCACCGCCACCAAGCTACAAAGGCTTCGTGATGAACTATAATATGCAAGGGTTAGTAAAGACTATACCGAGCTCTTCGCAATGCTAAAGGCTGCGGGTAGAAATCAAGAAGGAGCATCAAGTGTTGATGGTCAATAAGACCACTAGTTTCAAGAAGAAAGGCAAAGGGAAGAAGAAGGAACTTCAAGAAGAACAGCAAGCAAGTTGTTTGCTCAGAGAAGAAACCCAAGTCCGGACCTAAGCCTGAAATCGAGTGCTTCTACCGCAAGCGATCGTCATTTGGGCGGAACTGCCCCAAGTATTTGGCGGATAAGAAGGATGGCAAGGTGAACAAAGGTATATGTGATATACATGTTATTTATGTGTACCTTACTAGAGCTCGCAGAGCACTGGTATTTGATATCGGTTCATTGCTAATATTTGCAACTCAAAGCAGGGACTACGGATTGCGAACACGGCAAAGGACGAGGTGACGATCTTGCGTGGGAAATGGTTCCAAAGTCGATGTGATCGCGGTCGGCACGCTACCTCTACATCTACCTTCGGGATTAGTTTTAGACCTAAATAATTGTTATTTGGTGCTGCGTTGAGCATGAACATTATATCTGGATCTTGTTTGATGCGAGACGGTTATTCATTTAAATCGAGAGAATAATGGTTGTTCTATTTATATGAGTAATATCTTTTATGATCATGCACCCTTGAGGAGTGGTCTATTTTGATGAATCTCGATAGTAGTGATACACATATTCATAATGTTGAAGCCAAAAGATGCAGAGTTGATAATGATAGTGCAACTTATTTGTGGCAATCGCCGCTTAGGTCATATCGGTGTAAAGCGCATGAAGAAACTCCATATTGATGGACTTTTGGAGTCACTTGATTATGAATCACTTGGCACTTAAGAACCGTGCCTCATGGGCAAGATGACTAGAACACCGCTTCTCGGTACTATGGAGAGAGCAACAGATTTGTTGGAAATCATACATACGATGTATGTGGTCCGATGAATGTTGAGGCTCGTGGCGGATATCGTTATTTTCTCACCTTCACAGATGACTTAAGCGAGATATGGGTATATCTACTTAATGAAACATAAGTCTGAAACATTTGAAAAGTTCAAAGAATTTCAGAGTGAAGTTGAAAATCATCGTAACAAGAAAATTAAATTTCTACGATCGATCGTGGAGGTGAATATTTGAGTTACGAGTTTGGTCTACATTTGAAACAATGCGGAATAGTTTCAAGAACTCACGCCACCCGAACACCACAGCGTAATGGTGTGTCCGAACGTCATAATCGCACTTTACTAGATATGGTGCGATCTATGATGTCTCTTACAGATTTACCGCTATCGTTATGGGGTTATGCTCTAGAGACGGCCGCATTCACACTGAATAGAACACCGTCGAAATCCGTTGAGACGACACCTTATGAACTGTGGTTTGGCAAGAAACCAAAGTTGTCGTTTCTTAAAGTTTGGGGATGCGATGCTTATGTGAAAAAGCTTCAACCTGATAAGCTCGAACCCAAATCGAGAAATGTGTCTTCATAGGATACCCAAAGGAGACAGTTGGGTACACCTTCTATCACAGATCCGAAGGCAAGACATTCGTTGCTAAGAATGGATCCTTTCTAGAGAAGGAGTTTCTCTCGAAAGAAGTGAGTGGGAGGAAAGTAGAACTTGATGAGGTAATAGTACCTTCTCCCTTACTTGAAAGTAGTTTGTCGCAGAAACCGGTTTACGAGACACCTACACCAAGTAGTGAGGAAGTTGATGATGTTGATCATGAAACTTCAGATCAAGTTACTCTGAAACCTCGTAGATCAACCAGAGTAAGATCCGCACTGAGTGGTACGGTAATCCTGTTCGGAAATCATGCTACTAGATCATGATGAACCTACGAACTATGAAGAAGCGATGGTGAGCCTAGATTCCATAAAATGGCTTGAGGCCATGAAATCGAGATGGGATCCATGTATGAAAACAAAGTATGGACTTTGATTGACTTGCCCGAGGGTAGGCAAGCAATAGAAAACAAGTGGATCTTCAAGAAGAAGACCGACGCGCGGTAATATTATCGTTCTACAAAGCTCGACTTGTCGCAAAGGGTTTTCGGCAAGTTCAAGGGATTGACTACGATGAGACCTTCTCACCCGTGGCGATGCTTAAGTCTGTCCGAATCATGTTAGCAATTGCGCATTTTATGATTATGAAATTTGGCAAATGGATGTAAAGACTGCATTCTGAATGGATTTACGGAAGAAGAGTTGTATATGATGCAACCGAAGGTTTTATCGATCCAAAGGAGCTAACAAAGTGTGCAAGCTCCAGCGATCCATCTATGGACTGGTGCAAGCATCTCGAGTTGGAATAAATGCTTTGATAGTGTGATCAAAGCATTTGGGTTTGTCTGAACTTTTGGAGAAGCCTCATTTACAAGAAAGTGAGTGGGAGCTCAGAGCATTTCGATATTATATGTAGATGACATATTGCTGATCGGAAATGATATAGAATTCTGGATAGCATAAAGGGATACTTGAATAAGAGTTTTTCAATGAAAGACCTCGGTGAAGCTGCTTACATATTGGGCATTAAGATCTATAGAGATAGATCAAGACGCTTAATTGGACTTTCACAAAGCACATACCTTGACAAAATTTTGAAGAAGTTCAAAATGGATCAAGCAAAGAAAGGGTTCTTGCTGTGTTACAAGGTGTGAAGTTGAGTAAGACTCAATGCCCGACCAATGCGTAAGATAGAGAGAAATGAAAGATGTTCCTATGCTTCACCATAGGCTCTATCATGTATGCAATGCTGTGTACCAGACCTGATGTGTGCCTTGCTATAAGCCTAGCAGGGAGGTACCAAAGTAATCCAAGAGTGGATCATTGGACAGCGGTCAAGAACATCCTGAAATACCGAAAAGGACTAAGGATATGTTTCAGATATGGAGGTGACAAAGAGCTCATCGTAAACAGTTACGTTGATGCAAGCTTTGACACTGATCCGGACGATTCTAAATCGCAGACCGGATACGTATTTACACTAAACGGAGGAGCTGTCAGTTGGTGCAGTTCTAAACAAAGCGTCGTAGCGGGATCTACATGTGAAGCGGAGTACATAGCAGCTTCGGAAGCAGCTAATGAAGGAGTCTGGATGAAGGAGTTCATATCCGATCTAGGTGTCATACCTAGTGCATCGGGTCCAATGAAAATCTTCTGTGACAATACTGGAGCAATTGCCTTAGCGAAGGAATCCAGATTTCACAAGAGGACCAAGCACATCAAGAGACGCTTCAATTCCATCCGGGACTTAGTCCAGGTGGGAGACATAGAGATTTGCAAGATACATACGGATCTGAATGTTGCAGACCCGTTGACTAAGCCTCTTCCACGAGCAAAACATGATCAGCACCAAGACTCCATGGGTGTTAGGATCATTACTATGTAATCTAGATTATTGACTCTAGTGCAAGTGGGAGACTGAAGGAAATATGCCCTAGAGGCAATAATAAAGTTATTATTTATTTCCTTATTTCATGATAAATGTTTATCATTCATGCTAGAATTGTATTAACGGAAACATGATACATGTGTGAATACATAGACAAAACATTATGTCACTAGTATGCCTCTACTAGACTAGCTTGTTAATCAAAGATGGTTATGTTTCCTGACCATGAACAAAGAGTTGTTATTTGATTAACAAGGTCACATCATTAGTAGAATGATCGATTGACATGACCCATTCCATTAGCTTAGCACCACGATCGTTTAGTATGTTGCTACTGCTTTTATCCATGACTTATACATGTTCCTGTAACTATGAGATTATGCAACTCCGTTTACGGAAGAACACTTTGGGTGCTACCAAGCGTCTGGCGTAATCGGGTGATTATAAAGGAGTACTACAGTGTCTCCAAAGGCAAATGTTGGGTTGGCGTATTTGAGATTAGGTTTTGTCACTCCGATTGTCGGAGAGGTATCTCTGGGCCCTCTCGGTAATGCACATCACGGAAGCCTTGCAAGCACTACAACTAATGAGTTAGTTGTGAGATGATGTATTCGGAGCGAGTAAAGAGACTTGCGTAGCGAGATTGAACTAGGTATTGGATACCGACGATCGAATCTCGGGCAAGTAACATACCGATGACAAAGGGAACAACGTATGTTGTTATGCGGTCTCGACCGATAAAGATCTTCGTAGAATATGTAGGAACCAATATGGGCATCTAGGTCCCGCTATTGGTTATTGACCGAGACATGTCTCGGTCATGTCTACATTGTTCTCGAACCGTAGGGTCCGCACGCTTAAGGTTTCGATGGCGCTTATTATGAGTTTATGTATTTTGATGTACCGAAGAAGTTGAGTCCGGATGTGATCATGGACATGACGAGGAGTCTTGAAATGGTCGAGACATAAGGATTGATATATTGGAAGCCTATATTTGGAGTTCGGAATGGTTCCGGTGAAAACGGAATTTATCGAGTACCGGAGGTTACCGAACCCCGGAACTAAATGGGCCTTAGTGGGCCTCGAGGGAGAAGAGGAGGGGCCGGCCGGGGGTGGCCACGCCTCTCCCCCCCAGTCCGAATAGGACAAGGAGGCGGCGCCTCTTCCCTCTTCCCCCCCCCAATCCTACTCCAACTAGGAAGGGGAGTCCTACTCCCGGGAGTAGGACTCCTCCGGCCGCCCCTCTAGGTCAGCCGCACCTCCCCCTCCTCCTTTATATACGGGGGGGGGCACCCTAGAAAAAAAAGTTTGATCTACGGATCGTTCCTTAGCCGTGTCGGTGCCCCCTCCACCATATTCCACCTCGGTCATACCGTCGCGAAGCTTAGGCGAAGCCTGCGCCCGTGAAACATCAAGATCGTCACCACACCGTCGTCTTGTGAAACTCTCCTCGACACTCGGCTGGATCGAGTACGAGGGACGCCATCGAGCTGTCGTGTGTCAAGAACTCGGGGCGCCGAGTAACGGCGCCGGATCGGTCGGTCGCGAGGGAACGTCGACTACTTCCTCTACGCCAGATCGCTTCGCTTGGGTCTCACGAGGGCGTAGACAACACTCTCCCTCTCGTTGCTATGCATCACCATGATCTTGCGTGTGCGTAGGAAAATTTTGAAATTACTCGTTCCCCAACAGAAGGGGGCGCCGCCTCTCCTTGTCCTATTCGGACTAGGGGAGGGGCGCGCCCTGCCCCGGGCCGCCCTTCCTCTTCTCCTCATGGTCCACTAAGGCCCAATAGCCTCCGGAGGTTCCGGTAACCCCGGTGTTCCGGTAAAATCGATTTCACCCGGAACCATTCCGAACTCCAAATATAGGCTTCCAATATATCAATCGTTATGTCTCGACCATTTCGAAACTCCTCGTCATGTCCGTGTTCACATCCGGGACTCCGAACTCCTTCGGTACATCAAAATACATAAACTCATAATATAACTGTCATCGAAACTTTAAGCGTGCGGACCCTATGGTTCGAGAACAATGTAGACATGACCGAGACGTCTCCGGTCAATAACCAATAGTGGGACCTGGATGCCCATATTGGTTCCTACATATTCTACGAAGATCTTTATCGGTCAGACCGCATAACAACATACGTTGTTCCCTTTGTCATCGGTATGTTACTTGCCCGAGATTCGATCGTCGGTATCCAATACCTAGTTCAATCTCGTTACCGGCAAGTCTCTTTACTCGTTCCGTAATACATCATCTCACAGCTAACTCATTAGTTGTAATGCTTGCAAGGCTTAAGTGATGTGTATTACCGAGAGGGCCCAGAGATACCTCTCCGACGATCGGAGTGACAAAACTTAATCTCAAATACGCCAACCCAACATTTGCCTTTGGAGACACCTGTAGTACTCCTTTATAATCACCCGATTACGTTGTGACGCTTTGGTAGCACCAAAGTGTTCCTCCGTAAACGGAGTTGCATAATCTCATAGTTACGGGAACATGTATATGTCATGGATAAAAGCAGAGCAACATACTAAACGATCGTGTGCTAAGCTAATGGAATGGGTCATGTCAATCGATCATTCTACTAATGATGTGACCTTGTTAATCAAATAACAACTCTTTGTTCATGGTTAGGAAACATAACCATCTTTGATTAACAAGCTAGTCTAGTAGAGGCATACTAGTGACATATTGTTTGTTTATGCATTCACACATGTATCATGTTTCCGGTTAATACAATTCTAGCATGAATGATAAACATTTATCATGAAATAAGGAAATAAATAATAACTTTATTATTGCCTCTAGGGCATATTTCCTTCAGAACAAGGGTACGTTCTCTTTCGAATCAGCATGGTTTGAAAGAGAAGGGTTCCTGGATCTAATAGCAAGAGAATGGGCTAAAGATTCAGGAGGGAGAACGAATGTTGAGAGATGGCAGAACAAGATTAGGCATTTGAGGCAATTCTTACGGGGTTGGGCTAAACACCTGAGTGGGATATATAAGGCTGAGAAGAAAAGGCTCCTTTTACTTATTCAATCCCTAGATTTAAAGGCTGAGTCCTCCATTTTAGATACCAGAGAGCTAGAAACTAACGTGGAGGCGGAATTATGACTGAAAGAACTGCTTCGTGGGGAGGAATTGAAGTGGGCACTGCGAGCTAAAGTTCGGAAAATCATCCAAGGGGATGATAACACACAATTCTTCCACATGATTGCGAATGGCAAGCCTCGAAAGAAGAGAATCTTTCAGCTTGAGCAAGATGAGGGGATGATTTTAGGGCAGGAGAACCTAAAGGTATATATCACCAATTACTATAAGTAGCTGTTTGGGCCTCCCGAGGATAATTTTGTATCTTTGGATGAGTCCAGGGTTGAGGATGTTCCTCAGCTAATAGCTGATGAGAACAAGATTTTGACAGCCCCATTTTCGGAGAAAGAGGTGTTTGAAGCAATTTCCCAAATGAAAAATAATAAAGCTCCAGGACTGGATAGTTTCCCAGCGGAGTTTTATAAAAAGTGCTGGCACGTCAATAAGGGGACTTGCTCCCGATGTTCCCGATCTTTTTTTGGGACAGTTACAGCTGTTTCACTTGAACTTCGGTACAATTACTTTGCTTCCTAAGAAAACAGAGGTTGTGAGGATTGAGCAATTTAGGCCAATCTGTCTTCTTAATGTTATCTTTAAAGTCTTCACCAAAGTTGGGACTAATAGGCTTACGCAGATTGCGCATTCTGTAGTGCAGCCGTCTCAAACTGCTTTCATGACGGACATAAACATCCTAGAAGGGGTTGTGGTTCTGCATGAAACGCTCCATGAAATCCACACGAAAAACTAGATGGGGTGGTTTTTAAGCTGGATTTTGAGAAAGCGTACGATAAGGTAAAATGGCCATTTCTTCAGCGGGCTTTGCGTATGAAAGGATTCGATCAGGCCTGGAGAGACTAGGTAGATTCTTTTATGCAAAAAGGGAGTGTTGGAATCAGGGTAAATGATGACATATGTCATTATTTCCAGACACACAAGGGTCTGAGACAAGGAGATCCGATGTCGCCGATTCTGTTCAACATAGTCGCTGACATGTTGACAATCCTAATAGGAAGGGCTAAGGATAATGGCCAGGTAGGTGACCTTGTTCCGCATTTAGTTTATGGGGGAGTGTCTATCCTATAGTATGTTTATGATACTATCATCTTTATGGAGCATGATTTGGCTAAAGCTAGAAACATGAAGTTGGTCTTGTGCTTGTTTAAACAATTATCAGGGTTAAAGATTAACTTCCACAAAAGTGAATTGTTCTGCTTTGGAAGAGCAAAAGAAGAACAACAAGCTCACAAGGAATTATTCGGGTGCGAATTGGGGTCTTTACCCTTCATGTATTTGGGTATACCAATCCACCATCGCAAGCTTTCAAACAAGGAGTGGAAGAGCATTGAAGATCGATTTGAAAAAAAACTGAGCTGGTGGAAGGGCAAGCTTATGTCATACGGAGGACGATTGATTCTGATTAATTCGGTTCTCACAAGTATGCCTTTGTTCTTATTGTCCTTTTTCAAAGTACCAGTTGGAGTACGGAAAAGGTTAGATTTCTATCGATCGTGCTTCTTCTGGCAGAGCGATGAAGTAAAAATAAAATACAGACTCGCTAAGTGGGATATCATTTGTAGGCCGAAAGACCAAGGGGGTCTGGACCTTGAAAATTTAGAGGTGAAGAACATATGTCTTCTCAGCAAGTGGTTGTATAAGTTATCTGTAGAGACGGATGCCACACGGGCTCAGATTCTTCGTAATAAGTACCTTCAGTCCAAAACCTTGTCCCAGGTGACGGTAAGACCGAATGATTCGCCTTTTTGGAAGGGACTGATGCGAATGAAATCAGTCTTTTTTAATAGGACAAAATTTGTAGTTGGAAATGGTACTTCCACAAGATTCTGGGAGGATACCTGGCTAGGGGAGACGCCCCTTGCAATCCAATATCTTTCTCTCTATAATATTGTTCAGCGAAAAGACGCTTACGTTGCAACAGTATACTACAGTCCAATCCTCTTAATATTCAATTCAGGAGAATGCTAGTGGGAAACCGTTGGGAAGCTTGGCTCCATCTTGTGAGAAGATTGATGGATGTCCAACTTTCTCAACAGCCAGACCAGTTACGCTGGAAACTAGCTAAGAATGGAGAGTTTTCCGTTAAATCCATGTATTTGGATATTATCAACACTAGCGTTATTTCTAGTTTAAAATATGTGTGGAAAGTCAAAGTGCCTTTAAAAATTAAAGTGTTTATGTGGTTTGTTCACAAACAGGTCATCCTAACTAAGGACAATTTGGCGAAGCACAACTGGACTGGATCTAAAAGATGTAGTTTTTTGTGATAGTAATGAATGAATCAAACACCTCTTTCTTGACTTTGGCAAAGATTTTGTGGAGGTCGGTCCACATAGCCTTTAATATAACTCCTCCGAATTCCATCAACACGCTATTTGGGATGTGGCTAGATGGGATAGACGCAAAAACAACGAGGCATATCCGTGTAGGAGTATGTGCTTTATTATGGGCAGTTTGGAACTGCAGAAACGACTTGGTTTTTAACAGAACAACAAATATTCATTTCGTGCGGGTTGTCTTCAGGGCCACTACACCCATCCGTATGTGGTCGCTACTCACTCAGACGGAAGCCAGGGAGCATTTGGTTTCTGGATCTATCCGATGGGAGACGGTAGCACGGGCTATCTTCAACCGGTTTGGATGGCGGTCATGTAATAGGATAGGTGTTTAGTTTCCTATCAGTTATTTTGCCTGCCGGTTGTGGCTGTCCTGGTTTTTGATTTCGTGCTCTATTGAGCATTTGTTCCTTTTTCTTGAGACTTCGAGACCTATGTTGGACCTTTTGATTATCAATAATATGGCCGTATGCATCTTGCTGATGCAGAGGCCGGGGCAAACCCCCTTTTTAAAAAAAAAGGTTGGGCTACGAGGAGCCTGTTCCCGGAGCACGTTTTGAAGGGCGAGGTGGGTGATGGAGACACTGCCGGCAAGAAAGGCAGCTCCTTCTCCGGAATAGTCGATCAGACTTGGAGCATATGCCGTCTGAAGATCCATAATATCCCGAGGCAGATTGTGCAGTATATAAGCAAGGCCAAGAAGGAGAATATTTTCATCGACAAGCTCAAGAACTTCATAACATTGAGCCAAGCGGGCAGGGAGAGCAAAAGTTGGGCCATGTCCATGTGTTGCGGCGTGTGAATCCCATGGCGCTTCTCCTTTGGCATGGCGGCCGACATGCATGTATTGGTGACACGAGCTATAGCCAGGTGAGCTGAAGAGGCTCCATGCACGGAAGGTACCTACCTAGTCTTGGTGTGCGTGCCAAAGGAGAATTGCTGGTGTGAACAATTGTCATGTGAGAGCCACCCCCTCTCGCCCCCCCCCCCGAGTCGCTCCCGCGGGCGGCCTCCCTCACCGCCGCCGGCAGCGGCAGGGCGTCTCCTCCCGCGTGCAGGTGGTCGGCATGCCAGGGCGCCCCCTCCTGCCCGTCAGCGTCGGGCGGCAGCCCTTCTCTGCCTCGGCTCCCTCACCCTCCCTGGCGTCATGGTGGCCGGCAGGAGTGCCCCCCATCTTCCCTCCCCCTCCAGCGGCGGCTTGTGGGGCTCTGGGGAGTCGGGATTGCTCTGGCGGCGGATCTGGGTGGCTCCACCTAGATCTGGTTGGTGGTGGTGGTTGGTTGCGGCGGGGAAGGCTGACAGCCCTGCTAAGGTGGTGGTGGTGCTGCTGGTGGCTATGCTGCTCCAGTGGGGTGGTGGGGCTTCCGGTGGTGTTGGCCAGGGCGTGGACGCGCATGTTCTGTGGTGGTGGCTAGCGCTCCGGCGTGTGGCATCGGTGGTGTGTGTCCGGCGGCTCCGACACTTGGAGCTCGCCGGTCGACATGGGTGGGCAGTGGTCGGGCATGGCCTGGTAGTGGCCTCCCGGTGTTGTGGCAGCTTCATGGTGGCTCGGCGGCTCTGACTGCGACGGCGGCCGGCTTTTCCGCGTTGGCTCGTCATCGTTCGGACCGTTTCGACCTTCGTCCCATCTCCTTGTTGTCCAGTCACTACTTCCATAGAAAGGCTGGCCCTCTCCCAGCCGTGGACCATCGCTCGTCTCGCTCCTTGTGCGGCAGGACCGAACTCGTCCCGCGCACGGTGCAGCAGGACCGAGCTCATCTCGCGCACGGTGCAGCAGGACTGACCTCGTCCCCCTCACGGTGCCGCAGGACCGAGCTCCTCTCGCGCTCGGGGCTGCAGGACGGGCTGATGGATGCTAGTTCTAGCCGTCCTATTGGCTCTCGACGCTGGGGGTCACCTAGGGGTGCGAAAGGTGGGACCTTTCCGCTCGTCTCTTTGGTTGGGGTAGCGGTGGGTGTCGGGTGAGGCGGTGTCTAGGTCTTGGATGCCGGGGCGGCGGCCCTGGTGGTGGTAGCGTGGTGCTCTTGGGCAGAATCTGTGGCTTGGTGCTGCCCGCTGGCGATGGTCGTGTGGACGGCATGGCAACCGAGGTGTGGCGTTGGGTAGCGGTGAGTGTTGGCCGGGGTGAAATTTTGTTCTTTCTTCAGACGGACTGGCGGCAGCGAAGCTCGTTCCCATCTTGAAGGCGTCGTCGCGGCTCTCATTGCCCGTCATGCGGCTCCAGGAAAAACGCTGATCCTCGGATCGGGTGGTGGCGGCGCTTCGGTGTCGTTCCCTTCCTGAAGGCGGCGCCTTAGAGCCCATGGTTCGTCATATGTTGCTTCATCTCTTCGCGGCGGTAGTGCTTGGAGTGGTGTTGTTGTGCTCAGCGCCTATGTATCATGTCCTAGGTGTGTGCGTGTGTTATGGTGGCGTGCGTTTGTACTGGGTGCTTGTTGATCGGTGCTTTATATATAAAGCGGGGTGAAAGCCTTTTTCGGTAAAGGAGAATTGCCCTCCGATTCACCATGGCTACTCTATCACTGTGATCCAACAGGCGGGCTTTACTTGCAGGATGTGCTGCACAAGTCTTATCCTGCAACGCAAGCATGTTCAGGTGTTCTTGAGACTAAACATCCTTGCGTTCATTTGTCATGACTAAGATCTTGCAGCCCAGCCTCGCAGGTCCATCTTGCAGCTTACCACGTCTTGCTATTGGCGTTCAGAAAAACTACAGGAAAAAAAACCTGCTGGAATTTCTTACTATACATTCTTCTGCATGCTATACGATATGCATAATAACCTACACTCCTAACAGATACAAAGAATAGGTCATGAAGATCAACTTAGCTAGCTACGTGTAAAATTAGTTGGCCCCGGCGAAACCGGCAAAAAGACACCGGACATGCCCGGCTATTGCCGTCGACGCACACGGTTGTGCACAAGGAGGCTTTCTGCTTTGGGGATTGAAAAGTATGCGTGTTAATGCGAGACTGGGCGGTCTGCGTCGAGAAGGTGCTGCTAGGAGATTGGGCAGCAGCGAGGTCTGAAGTGGTGCATGTGCCGCTCGTCGCCTGTAGGAAGTGACATGGTTGTATTTATTTTGCTTGCTGCTGTAAGAGACAGATGAATGAGCGGGACCGGAACTATGGAAGTCACTTGGGGCGTGTTTGGTTACATTGCCAATTGAGTCTGGCCCGGCGAGCCTGACTCTAGTGAGCCGGTTTGAGGGGATGAAGGCAAAAAGATCCCGCATAGTTTGGTTGCCTGCATGTACCTTAGTTGCATGAGACAACCATTTTTTACACGGCGTTTGGTTGCCCGCATTGCATTAGGCACACATATGACATGGTGTTTGGTTGCAACCTGCATAAGGTGTTGTCACCACTTTTAACTAGTGGTGAGCTTTACTACATATAATCTGAACATGTAGGGCCAGCTAGTTAAATAAATGACAGTTCATCCTAACTACTATCAAATGACAGAACAGGTTATTAAGAGTCATTGGCTAAATAGGGGATAGTTCATCGGTGTTGCTGCTACCAGATCTTCTTCTTTATCTTCCTCTTCTTCTGCTTCTGCTTCTGCTTCTGCTGCTGCTTCTTCTTCTTCCTCCTCTTCAATCCTGCACTGACCTCTTTTAAGCCACATTGCCTCTGCCCACTCCAACCTTTTGTTCTTCCAAGTGTCATAGTCAAATGCCTCCACACCATGGCCGGAGCTAACAACATCGCCAGGCTCGACCTCTTCCTCCTCAGGCACGTGTTCATCAAAGCCCCACTGGAGGATCCAGTTATGCAGAATGCAACAAGCAAGAACAAGCTTAACCTGAGTGGAGTATGGGTGGAATGGCTTCTGATCCAGGATCTTAAACATATTCTTCAGAGCTCCAAATGCCCTCCCAATAGTTACTCTAAGGTTGGAGTGTCTGAGATTAAATATCTCATGTGCAGTCCTAGGATAGTTCCTACCAGGGAACTCATTATGATGGTACCTGGTTTTACTGAAGGGTGGACGAATACCAAGCCGACATGCATAGCCAGCATCTCCAAGGTAGAACTTGCCGTCGACTCATGCTGTCACTGAGAATGTTAGCATCATGCGTGGACCCCTCCCAGCCAGCCAACACATATGTGAACTTCATATCAAAGTTAACAGCAGCAAGCACATTCTAGCTTGTGTAGTGCTTCCTCCCCCTATATGCTGCAAACTGTGACCTAGGAACTCTGGCAGTGACATGAGTACCATTTATTGCCCCAATGCAATCCTGAAAAATGCATCACAAGCCTGTGTTAGTGCTCAACTTGAACAATACAAGCATATCAAGCCATGAAAAGTGTATATTGCCAATGCTCACCTTGAAGTATGGATACCATCTTGGGCTTCCACAAATCTTGGGTGGAGTCTGGACAGATGGTCTCCTGATCATCTCTCCTCTAAGCTCCCTAACAGCAAAAAGCACCTGCTTGAAGTACCTAGAGATGGACTCCATTGATCTCCTGAACATGTTGTGAATGACCCTGAACCTATGGTTATGGCCAACAACATGGAGGAACATGGCCACTTTCTCTTTCGCACTAGTGTTGATGTTATCTTGTAGCAACACCTTGCTTCTGAAGGTCTCAACGAGCCTGGCAAATGGTGCTCTTGTCATTCGAAGCATCCACAGAGCCTCGACGTCATTGCAGTTGTAGATGTAGTTCAGATTTCGGATCCTCTCCTGTTCCCAGATAAACATTGGACCATAGCGGATCAAAGGTCTCCCAGCACAACGAACAGCTCTCTGGTGCATGAACATGACACATGCCTGAATCACACTTATCAGTGATGCTGCCTGAATTATCAGCCTCATCCGTGCGTCCATAACCTAGTCCACATCGACGGTTCGTTCAGTGGGAAATCGATCCTACACCTTGCCTAACGGTCTAACCACCGACCAAACAAAGTGGGGAGGGGGTGCTTCTTACCGGCATCGAAGACAAGGACGGTGTAGGGGAGCCATTGCACAGACAAGGTCGACCAAACGATGGCCAACAGCAGGGGGCACCAGATCCGCGACAAACGCCGCCGCCTCTTCCACCACCGCCGCCTCTAGCGCAGATCTGAAATTGCAGCCGCCGCCGGTGGTGAGGCGGTAGTGAAGAAAGTGGCTATGGGTGAGTGAGTAGAAAGGGACGGCGCGCCAGGTTTCCCATCTCCCGCCATCCCCCCTCGCCCTCGCGTCACACCCGCCCGTGCAACCTCACGTCGGACTCGGCCTGGCTCGCGAGAAACTGCCAATCTGAGCATTTCCAGTGAGCCGGGCTCTGGGCTGCTTTGAGAAGCGTGCGATGCAAGCGCAACAGTGAAACCACGCAACCAAACAGGCCTCTTCCTTTTCGCGCGGTCCTGGTTGGGCTCGATGCGGGCAACCAAACACGCCCTTGGAGCTTGAGGAAAACACTTATAAAAGGTGGTGACATGTCAGAGTTTTTTTCACGTTTTCATACGTATTTGCTCAGAGTGATATTTGTTGTGATTGAAATTTTGATCATGTTGTGATGGCCATATTTTCTTTTCAGAACGTTTGGCACATCCTGCCTTCCTTTTTTGCCAATTAACGTATGGATAAAACATTGATCTCTCACCAGCAATGACTGCCAGATGTGGAAGCTTCTCCGGCGTTGAATGAGGCTCAATCTGAGATGATTGATTTCTTATGGAAAAACATCCCTAAAGTTGGTTCCGAAAGAACTTGAGCAATTTCACAAAATGTTCAGTTTTTTTTTCCGACAAGAACTTAAACCTTACTTTTCACTTTTTTAGGGCTCACCGCTTTGTAGACGACGGGAGATGTATTTTAGGTGTATATGATTGGGACTCAAGTGCATAAAGTTGGTTGAATCTGGATCTTCCTTTTCCATGCATTGTTTTGCTAACTTCTGATCTCTCATTTAGTAGCTCGGATGGTTAAATTGGAAAATTTATTTTATTTTATTGCATTATTTTGCTTACTTGTAATCTCTCATTTAGTAGCTCGTATAGTTAAAATGGGAATTCTAAATTTAGTTTCAATTGTAGTGTTTAAATTTTTAGAACCCCAAGAACCCAAAAATGGTGCCATCGTTGTTAACCTACCCCTGCAAGCCACCTCCGTTTGATTCCCCTCATTGGGATGTGCGCCCCATCGACGTCGACACACACCCTCACTCCTTAATGTCGTGCCTCCTGGGGACAGAGAAGACGAATCGGTGAATCACATAGTGGTGAACAAGGAGGGAAACGGGAGAGAAACTTTGGTGCTTGCCATGACACACATGGAGGCATTACTCGCCTTTTCCCCGTAGCAACGCATGGGTATTGTCCTCAGTGATCTCCTCGTTGGTCAATGCGGCAATGAAGCTTCTCTTCTACGGCTGCAGTGGAGGAGGAAACTGAAGGGAAGGTGTGCCATTTTTTGGGGCGAAATGTGGAAACAGGAGATTGTATACCGGATTTCTCGTGAAAGACATGCCGGTAAGAGGGGTGGCTTACAAGGGAATCTAATGTGAATAAGTATGATTGTTAGGAAAATAATACTTTGGAAAGGGAGGGATTTGTGCGTTAGAAAGTTTGGATTGATATTTGTGATTTGATTTGTGTTTTGTGATTTGGCTGGTGGTAACATGCCCATCATGGTGGAGTTTATCTACGTTAGGAAAGTTTGAAGAGATATATGTTGAAAGTTTGAAGAGGTTGTTATCTGTTCAGTTGGCCAGGCTACGAAAAATCAATGAACCAGAAAAAAACATTAGGGAGGTGGGGTTGGGCTGAAAAAATCGGTGGGGGAGCCTGGTGTTCGATCAATGGGTGGAGGTACAAGACGAAACGAATGGCGTACCAGGCTCCCTTTAGGCCTTGTTTGCTAGAAGAGTATTTGAGAGGTTTTGGGAGGAGGGGATTTGGGAGGATTTGGTGAATCCCTCTCTTCCACCCAATCCTCTCAAATCCTCCCAATCGCCAAACCCCTCACATACCCCCTTCTATTTGGTACGCGGGGATTGATACAGAGGATTTACAAAATTAGTATACTACAATTAAGGATGCAATTTTTACAATTTCAAAAGCTTCAAAAGCTCATACAAGAAATGTACTTGCAACAATGGTGCAACTAGATTACGCAAAACAACACAAAGGCTCATATAATCTGTTGCAAGTACTATCAACGGTTCAAATGAAAATGTTACATGCATACATGCCACGATCCAAATGAAAAATACAAGATGTTCGATCAACGAAAGTCAACGGTTCATTGCAACATAAAATTTGATTGGCAAATGCTCCGAGACATGTTTGCGGGCTACACGGTGTGGAGGCGACTTGTGGCAGCAAAGTGGTCACCCGTCTTCCGCGAGGTCAGGTCCCTATGAAAGAACAGATGAATTGATCCAAGGGTTGGATGCAGAAAAAACCTGAACATATAAAAAATATGGAGCCATCCCAAAAGTGCCACAGCTAACAGGAGTGCTAGTACTTCTGAAGTGATGATGGCTTAGGTACACAGTTTCAGTATGGTACTGCCATCCCAAAACTACAAATAATACTAGTGTGACAATTCACAAAAATAAGATTCAGTTTGGTATCCATATTTACTAAAGAATCATTTGTTATATACAGACATAAATCATGAGATTTACTGAAATAAACAGATATAATAAACAAAAATAAGCAGGGATTATCATCATAAGAATTGAGCATGATATATACCGGCATGAAACAAATCAAGCAACCATTACTATTTCCTCCATATGAAGAGTGTGCTCCCACAACTTACAGTGGATTCATATGAACAGTGTCACTTAGATTAGCTTGAGGCAAGTGCAGAATGAAAATGAATCACAGGAGCAAGAACATACCTCAAGGCAACTCTGTCATTTCGCTCCGAAGAAACATGGCAGCACTCTCTTCATCTTCAGCGGCAGAATTGAGAAAGATCTCACGGTTCTCTGCCATCTGCATTTCAACACACACACACACACACTACATTGTTAGATGATGAAGACGGCCGAAGTGAATTAATTAATATATGTATATATGATAAAAAAATATGCCATAAATAAGAACCAATCTGCGTGATACCGCCAAGAAACTACCAACCACATCGAGTAGAAAAGCATTAGTAAGATCATGTAGTACCACAACTGCAACATTCTGGATAGATAATCAGTTTGCAAAAGCAACACCTTCAGTTCTTACATCCAACCAACCAACAAATGAAACAACTAGCGAGTTGGTTGTCCGAAAACAAATTATTCAGATTTTGAAGAACAAATTATTTGAAAACAAAACATTCAATTTGGTTGGGCCTCTTTAAGCCTGAATATTATGCAAAGAATTTCCCTATGACCGTAGGTTGTTCAGTTTTGGTTCACGAATCAGATCTTTTTTTCTGACTGAACATTATTCGGAAATAAGCTTATTCAGTTTGGCTCATTGGACATTAATTCATACAAATATGAACTAGATAAATCATATATGTACAACAAAGAAACAACCAGTGTTAATTCATACAAAGATGAACTAGATAAATCACATGTATCATCTTATGAATCCATCATGGCACTAATCATACAAAGATTAACTGGTACTAGTGCTACTTGATCATACAAACAAAGATACTATATATATAGCTGAAACAGTAACTAACTAATTAATTTGGCATGAAACGGTAACAAAGAAAATGCGGTCAGCCCAGCAGCATCTTTGTGGGACTTTTTGCGGGTCAGCGCAGCGTTGTTGCGGGATGGCCCGTCCACCTTGCAACCTGAGGCGTGAGCAACAACCGGTACCAGGAGCTTTAAGTTTGTCGGTCGAACTTTTGTGTTGTGTGTGGTTGCTTCTTTCTTGTAGAGTCACCGGCTAGCTAGCGGTGTAATTAAGTTGTACTATGTAGGGAAAAACAAGCAAGTACTAAGTACCCTTCCAGATTTGTTTTAGACAGACAAGAACAAGTAACAATGTACTTAGTACCAGCAGCAATCTGGTTCAAGCCTACTTAGTATAAACAATTTCCAGAAATAATAACTAGGTTGGGTTTATGACCACGGACGCAACAACAGTAGTGGTCGAAGAATAGCTGAATAAAGCATCAATACATCAATTCTTCTCAGGAAAAGACAATGATCTCTAAAGAAACTGTCTGCTCCAGACCGAAGAACTGCAGCATCTATGGGTTCTAATAAATCTGCTTAAGTACATCCGTATTGACTTCTAATAAAATTCGGCCAAAGGGCATGTCAATCAATATCAAATCTGTCGAATGGGTCTGAAACACTACCTGCAGAGAGATAAGCAGAGCACTATCACTGCCACTACTTGGAGAGAGATAGGCAAAGCCAACGGCAGCCTAGTAGGAGGAGGAGGAGGAGGAGGAGGAGGAGATGGGACTTGGTGACGGCCTAGTTGCCCTCAGAGAGGGCGCACTTGGCGAGCTTGCTGCGGAGGACGAGGCAGCAGCCATGGCCAGGGGGTGGAAGAAACCTAGATGACGAGAGGAAAGGGGGTGAGGGGAGGTGAGGCGATGTGAGGAATTACAGCCAGGGGTATGCCGGAGGAGATACGTCGGCGTAAAGGCGGCGGGCGGCGGCATCTTGAGGAGTCGTCGGGCGGCGGCGGCGGCGACTCCTCTGAATCCTCGGGTCCCCCCTCGAGGGCTGAAAACCGCGTGGAAATATCGGAGGGGGCTCGAAGGGATTGGGCTGTGGAAAACTCGCGTATCAAACGGGCTGTCGGGGTTTTCAGCGGTTTCTGGGCCACGCGAGGAATATCCGCGTGAACCCCCAATCCACGCGAGGAGCTATAGCCAAGGCAAGCTGAAGAGGCTCCATGCACAGAAGCTAGCCTTGTTGTCCGTGACAAAGGAGAATTGCCCTGCGATTCACCTCGGCTGCTCTGCTACTGTGACCCAACAGGTGGGCTTTACTTTACAGGATGTGGATCTTCTCGTGAAGCAGAGTAGTTTGCTAGCCCATGTTATCTCATCGTTAAGGCCCTCGCCTATTTGTCTCAACTTGGAACTCTAAAGCAGTACTCAACCTTCGTGACACGAAGATGGTGAGAGAACACAATATATAACACATATGGAGTATATAATTAGGGATTCATATACAATGTGGTAACTGCTATGTAGTGTTTGTGGCCCTTCAACCGCAACCAATAGGGATAACCATGACCCTCACGGCCTCACACTAATCAGCACTATAGCCATTCCATGATGTAAAAACTAACGAGTCAAGTGGCAGATCTTCAGTCTTTAGCAGTTTATGTTAACAGGTTCTATTTTCAGCTACATATATACCTCCTAATCAAAGATTAAATGTTGATTTCTCAATGCAATTTGGTGACCAACAAAAGGGCAACATGCATTTAGTACCTCTCGTGATTTGCTTTTGTTTATCTGCAACGGTTGGTGCCGCGCAACGCCTAGCATGATAATGTTAGTACCTTGCAGGTGTGCCATAAACTGTGGCAAGGGCTTGCTGTTGGCATTTCAGACAATTTCAGGGAAAAGAATGGACATGATGGAAAATTCTCATTCTTCTACATGTTAAAAGTTAAACGATGTACAGAATGACCTACATTCTTACAGGTTGCTACAATTACAGAGAATCAGCCACAGAGATCAATTTAGCTCCATGAAAAATCTGGTGGGCCTCGGCGGTGGCATGTTATCTTGGAGATTTCACTGAAATGCACCTTCCGCATAAGACGAGTCTCGATAGAGCTCGTGATCTTCGAGTCCTTATCTTCAATGCTGAGAGCTGCAGCGAAATGACACAATGTCGCTCAGCAAGGAAGTATAGCTGACAAGATAAACATCAAGTGGAAATATTCTATCGCATTCCCTCCAAAAAAATATTCTATCACCGTTTGATCAAATGAGAAATGCATGTATCCCATGACATACAGCCACTTTACAGACCATACAGCCACTTTCCAGACAGTATTAAACTAAGATCTCACGCTGATGATGATCCTTTTACCAAGAACTCTACTGTTTCCATTTAGCACTCCCTTTGAAGCCAAAGTTCGCTTATTTTGTCTACTGGAAGCATACATTCTACTCCCTACGTACCATAATATATGACGTTTTAGCAGTTCAATTTGATCCTGAAGGAGAATAACTCTTCAAAAAAGTTAATTTCAAGCTATCCAGGCTTGATATGTTGCAAAACATATATAACCTTGGTTAATGGCAATTATCCGTATATATTTTATATAAATGACTACCTTTCAACAGACGACTATCATGCCAAGTGTCTTATATGGAGCCCAAGCTCAAGTTACTTAGGGGAATGAAAATATATAAACTACCCTAGGACTGAAGTTTTGAGTTGGTGTGATCCCAGGTCATTACCTTCCGTCTAGTAGTGCTCGAAGCTTTCCAACAAAGCAGGCTCGACCTAGGCTCCAATCTCCTGCAAATAGATAAACAGTCCATAATCATATTCTAGGATAAAAAAAAAGGGAACTTCTCACATTTTAATAATGTTGAACCAAATTACAAGATCTAACCCAGGCTCTGTTATAATATTGCATGCTAAAGTTTAAAGTAATGTCTATGAACAGATTTAATTGGTTGTAGTATTGAATTACTTACAAATTCTCTTGCTCTAACTTTTCTGTTATTGACATCCCTTTTTGTCTTGACCAGCCTCCTTGTTGAGAACAAGCTTCCGCCTTGTTAATAACATGAGCAAGAGATACCTTACCTCTTACTATATTTTTTTGCCGATCATGTTCATTTGTTCCTCCCGGAGGACGTATATTTGCACCAGTATCTGGTTCCCCGTACCATTCCATTTCAGAAGGGCCCACTTCAATAATCTCACCTTCAGTCAATATGTGTGGATCAGATTGCATCCATCTTGTCTGATTTGAGCTAGTACCCTGGGCTACTCTGCCTTTCTGGAGCCTGCTAACTAAATTCTCACCTCCAGAAGAAACTGAACTATGTTTCGTGAAAGACCTCGTTAATGCGATGTTGGAATATGTATCCTCAACATCTTCCCCGCCATCCTTCGATTCATATCGGATTTCAAGTATTATAGCAGAAGAAAGAACAGACTCAAATGCTTGCAAAATTTGACCCCTGGACTTTTCGGCTTTGGACTTATTCACACGAGAGCTGAACATTAACTGCACAGTTGGTGCTGCAGGAAGAAAAGAACAAACTGTAAGAACAATGATAATTGAAACAATATCCTTACAATGGCACAATTAATGTTTAGTTAGTTATCATTTTCTTTATGAATTTTAGATTTACTTTAACATGGTTTTAAACTTGTTAGCAATCTTGAAGAACTAGCATGACATAATCCATGCCTATAGTTGATTGACAGTGCCTAGAAGCAATGTATCCATCTGATCATAACCAAGTTAACAAATTCCACTAAATTACATGGTCACCCAGTACTAACATATAAACGCAAAGCACTTTTAATATATTAGTATTATCTTATATCTGCAGTACTGCTTGCACCTCTACACTAATAGTTATTTTAGCACATTAACAATGATAAGAACAAAGTTTTCAATAGGCATATTCTGAAAATCTTGACAAGGTGTACAAATAATACAGGCAGAAATGGCATAAGAGGTAATCTTGCCTGTGCCAAGGCTAACAGAAATCACCCGTCCCTCTTTAGCCATCATTTTTCTCAACGAATCTGACTGAACATTTTCTAGAACAGCTTGCCAAATCATCTCATTGTCAGTTTTGCTACATTTAGATCCTTCATTCATTCTGGTAGCACTTGTTGACAACATATGGCCATCTGGTGTATGTTCCCTGAGTCTCCTTCCACCATGGTAAGTGTTTGCCGTGACATGGCTAGAACAAATCCCCAGATTAGCATTTCTTCTGTATTGCTGGTTTTCTTGGTCAGATGCTCTTGATAACCCATGCGGACCAGAGTTCCTTGCTATATCACCATCAGGGTATGTAGGCAAACCCTGGTTAAAACTTGTACTTGTCGATGAACTTGGCAGTACATACTGTTTATCAGGAGCAAGCTGGAGCAGAGCAGCTGTAAGCCAGGTCATCTTATCATTTGAGACCCTCAACTGTTTTTCAGCTTCAGAGAGTGTTTTCAAGGCCTGTCTCAATTTTTCCATATCCTCCTTTGATACTGTAATCAATGCAACAAAATTACAATGTGAAATCAGAACATTTACAGTAATAGACTTCCATGTAATACATGGTTCAGGGCGAATTATCCCCTACTGTAAAATCCTTTCAAAGTAATAAATAAATAGATAAAAAGGAATGTTGTTGCTTACAGGTTGGACGTTTGAAGAATTTTCTTCGAATTCTTTCCTGTGTGAATGTGTAGGTGCCAGCAAGGATGTCAGTTATTATTGTGGCGAGTTGAGACATTAGGGACAAAGGCTCAACACCTGTTTCAGTAATATCACGCAAAGCTTTCACCGTGTTTGCAGTGTCAGCAGATAGTGCCAAATCAAGCAAATTTACCAACTTATCATCAGAAACCAAGCCAGCCTGTCAGGTAACGAAGTATTAGAAACGACAACCAACCTAAAAAAACTCAAAAAAAGAAACGACAATCATATCGCTACACTTAGAATGCAAGAATGTGTTATTTAGAGAGATAAAAACAAGTATTTTACTAAAAAGGTGTTTGGTGCTTCCAGTTGTGACTCTAACTTGCTGAACTCTTTTGTGCCGTATGCCAAAATGGGAACACACATTGGAAGAGAAATTTGAAGTGTATGACGATGATATCGTTAATTCAGCTTCACAACATATTTCAGAGTCCGTACTCTCGAAAAACATATTTCAGAGTTATATAAGCAATAACTTCCCAAGCTACAGAATTCTTTACCATTTTTATTTAGCCTAAAATTATCCAATTATCTATATTACCTAATATAAAAGTAATTCTTATGACTCATTGTTGGAAAACTTACAAGTTCTTGTACAAGTGGCATTGTAATTCTCTGCCCAAGCAAACTCAATTGATCCAAGGTCATCTCTGCATCCCTCAATGACCCATCTGACCGGGAAGCAATAAGCTTCAAGGCATCCCTATCGACATCTAGGCCATCACTAGTACAAATCCACTGCAAAGTGTTGACAATGTCGCATTCCTTCAGTTTCGGGAAGAAGAACTTTTGGCACCTTGACATAATTATATGTGGGAGATCGAGATTCGGGCTGATGAGAACAAAAACCACACGCCGAGGCGCACGCTCGACAACCTTCGATATGACACTCCACGTGTCAGGCGGCAGTGTGTTGCAGTCATCCACGATGAACACCCTGTGGTGCGCCGGTAGCGGCGAAAGCATCACATTGTCAAGGATATCCACAATGCTGTCCAGGTCAATGTTGCCAACAGGCCCAATCTCCACCAAACTTCTACTCTTCCCCAGATTGTGCGCGATACAAGACGCACATGTGTCGCAAGGCTTGGGGTGTTCAGGAGAATGGCAATTCAGCGCCTTGGCGAACACCCGAGCGCACGATGTTTTGCCTGTGCCGTGCGGCCCATAGAAGACATAAACGGAGCCGATCTTCCTCTTGAGAATGGCATTGGACAGCGCCTGCACAACCAAGCTCTGCCCAACAACGTCCTTGAAAGTCCTGGGTGCATACTTCTGAGTGAGGCTCCGGTGCCGGCCACGCTGCGAGCCCCGGGACTTCTGCCCCGAGCGCGCCTCGGACATGAGGTCGGAGTCCAGCTCGCTGCTCTGATTGGAGAAAATCCCGAGCTCCCCAGAGAAGCTCCTGGAAATGGCGCGGATGCCATTCCGCGCGCCCTCGGCGAGCAGCGGCAGCGAGTCGGAGTCGGAGCTGGTGGAGGAGGTCAGCCTCGCCGTCACCGGGAAGTGCGGGTGCGAACGCGACCCGTCCGCGTAGACACCGCAGGAGGCCGCGGAGGTGGCGGCCAAGGACCTCCGCGCCGCGGCCGCCGACTTGGGGTCAGACAGGCCGCAGGAGAGGCTCCGGCCGGCCATGTCGAGGATGGACTTGCTGCGGTGGTGGAGGCGCGACCAGTTCCACGGGATGCCGCAGACGTTGCGCGAGTCCTGCGACGCCTGGGGCCGCGGGCGCGGCTGCATCCCCTCGCTGCCGTCGCTGTCGTCGCCGCCCGCGCCGGCGCCGAAGAAGTACCTGTTGCCGCAGACGGCCTCCTGGGAGCTGGAGTTGGCGGAGAAGGCGCCGGCGCGATCCAGGCCGCCGGCGTCCGCGCCCGCAGCGGGCGCGGCGCGGCGGCCGGCCCCGCGCCTGAACCGGCGGCGCGGGCGGCGGGCGGCGGGCCTGCTGCTGGGGCGCGGGTCCTCCGCGAGCTGGTCGAGGAGGGTCTTGAGGCCGGGGGCGGGGGGGTCCTCCGGCTCGGGGGGCTCGGCGGCGACGCGGGAGGAGGAGTCGACGGAGCGGCGGGTGGAGGGGTCCCGGAGCGAGCGGGAGCGCTGCATGGCGAGGAGGTCCCGCATGAGCGAGGCGGAGGACTCGCCCGCGGGGGGGCTGCGCCGGCGGCCGGAGGCGCTGCCGTGGCTGTGCGCGTGGTGGTGGCGCAGGTGGATGCAGTTGGTGAGGTGCGCGTGGGCGCGGAGGTGCTCCCCGCTGCTGCCGCCCGCCGCGCTTTCCGGCGGGGCCGGCATTGCGCTGGCTGCGCTGATCCGGCCGCGACGGGGAACGCTCTCCGGCTAAATCATCGGGGCCGGCCGCCCGGGAGATTCGGGGTGCTGGCTCGTGCCTCGCGGCTGTTGACTGGAGTCGTGGGAGACTGGGAGGGTGGTGTGGCCAGGCCTAGTGTGAGGCGGCGTCCACCGGGCCGCGTGCGGGAACTGGGTGTGACTGTGATGCCATCGTCGCAGGGTGACACTTCTTTTCTACTAGGAGTAGTACCTTCGCGTGTCTCATTTCCACATGATTACTTTTATTTGCAGTATTTTTCTACAAATTTTTTCTTTTGAAAAACTATTCATAGTCAATCATGACACTACAGAGAACAACAAAGCTAACAAAAATTACAACCAATTCATGAACCATCTTTTTTTTTCGGGTAAAGTCCATGAACCATCTAAAGACAACTATATTAAGGTCACTTTGGCACAACATTTTATTGGAGTTTTGGGGAGAATATAGAGTTTTTTTTAGAAACCACGGCCTTTAATATGTTTGGCACAAAGAAATATGGTAGTCTTATAAATAGTTGTATCTTCAATAATATGGTTTTTTGGATTATTTTGAAAAGAAATACCAACCTCTTTCTAAACCAAACTAAGGGAAAATGTGATTTTAGAAACCGAATTCATTAGCTATGCAACAATTACTTGAGTTTCAAATTACTCCATTATATGTGAATGGAGGGAGTACTATGGTTCTGGAAAAAATATACAAACTAATTCTAAATGCCTAGACAGGTTGGAAAACATATAACACCGAGCTAAGGGCGTATGTTGGAATGTGTGGCCCTCCAAACAAAAAACGGTCATTGAGGAAAGAAAGGCAAATGCAGAACCATTAATGTCAAAAGAAAGGATTGATGCTGAAAGATTAAGCTCTTGTCTACTTCGGTGGGGCTGACGGCGAAGTTGTCCCAACCATCAGTGGCCCCCTTTGTCCCATCGCTCTAGATTGAAAGGTGTCGCACCAAGTTGATAGAGGGAAGATAACACGAGAGTTCGGATAGGAAGCTCGCAGCACACCCAACATGAAAAGAGACATCAACTAGGAGAATCGGGTTGGAGCCACGCAAACACACCTTGAGGAACACCATTATCGTCCAACAACCAGCACACGCCCTTGACCAGCCGACATGAGCCCAAGCCTCCAAAGACGATGTTTCGAAGAAGAAAATGACGCCAAAGCATATTTCTTTTTCTTTCGGACAAAATAATTCCAGTAGCGAGAATGGGATTTCCACAATGATCGCAAGCGCAACACTCATGTCTGACAAGTCGGGCCCAGGATTTTCACTGGACACCAAAGGAGGAAGGGTTTTAGATCCACGACAATGCATCCACGGGAAGTGTTGCGTGCAGGACTTTACCGTTGTTGCCACCGACAAACGACAAGCATGGCTTTCGCCCAACCTCCGACAAACGACATGCCCCAAGATTTTATCGTCGTCACCACCGACAATCGACGGGCGCCCAACCTCCGGACATAATAAATGGCGCTTCTCTCATTTTTTTAGTTAACTTATGGTGTTCAAAAATCCTGATATTTCAAGCGTAAATTTTTAGAAACTCAACATCGTTTTCTATGTGTGAAAGAACTTGTATTACTCATCAACCAGGGTACAATCCTCTCCAGAAAGATCCTCCGCATCGGCTGATCTAACAAGGGGCATGATCTGCCATACAGGGTTTTTCTTTTCCTGTGAAAAATATGTACAGTACTCCCTCCGTCCGGAAATACTTGTCATTGAAATAGATGTATCTAGATATATTTTAGTTTTAGATACATCCATTTTGATGACAAGTATTTCCGAACGGAGAGAGTAACATACAAGTCGATAGTGCCTTCCTCTCTCGCGTTTTCAGGTGACATGCCACGCCCTCCCATCTATGGCGCCATGGACCTCGCGGAACCTGTTGTCTATCCATGAGTTTTGTCTTTTTAGTCAGTGAAAACGGAAATGAAAAGCATGTAACGGAACAGATTTTAAAAGCCTACGAACACGGCCTATACCTTTGTTTGTCCCGCCTACTTCAAGTCTTCAAACTTACCTTGTCTCATGCGGCACTTTTTCCGTGCCAGACCTTTAGCCCTTTATCATCACTCCCCTCGCATGGGATGATAGGAAATTAGGGATGGTCGAGATCGTGGTTTACTGAAAGCCCGAAATCGTGATGTGATTTTCAGCCGACATAATACTGGTTCACTCGACGCCTGCGAGATGAAGCTTTCAGTCCGCGATCTTAGCGCGGAAAGATAAGCACGAGCGATAATGATGTTTCATAAGAACGAACAGACTATTATTTTTTATGGGAAGAGCACACTTTTTTGGTGACAGGTTTGCTGCACTCTCTTGTGATCACTACGCTCTACAACTTATAACTAACTGATGGTTGATGTTTGATTAGCTAGCTGCCCATGGCCGTGGCCCCGGCAATCTCGAAAAGATACTACTGCCGCTAGCCCTACCCCTACCAGTCTACCACCATCACGTCGCGTACAGTACACGTACTGTGTGTGCGGGTGATACGAAGGCCCTGTTTGGATCCTATCCGAGAAGCCCTCAAGGCCTCTCTTGGAATCTCAGTGGAAGCCTTTTCGGAACGCTACTTGGGATTACCGACTGCCATTGGGCGGATCACTAGTGGCACTTTCAATCATATTGGTGATCGGGTGCGCAACAAGATCGGCGGCTGGTCGGAAAGAAACCTCGCTTGTGCAGGGAGGGAAGTTTTACTCAAATCAGTCGCGCAGGCGATACCCACCTATAGCATGAGCTGTTTTCAATTGACGAAAAAAGTCTGTAAGAGTGTCACATCCCCAATGGCGAAGTATTGGTGGGGAAGCTCTCTTGACAAAAATTCGATGCATTGGATTTCATGGGAGAAGTTGACAGTGGCAAAGGTCAAGGGGGGGATGGGCTTTCGGGACCCCCAAGTCTTTAACCTAGCTATGCTAGGCAAACAAGGATGGCGACTGTTAACCAACCCTGACTCATTGTGTGCTCGGGTGTTGAAAGGAAGATACTACCCACACACCGATTTTCTCCATGCCACGGCACCGGAAAGCAATTGTGGCGGGACGGAAAGCATTGGAAGTTGGCTTAATTCATCGGGTTGGGGACGGCTCCACAATCTCCATCTGGACGGACCCGTGGATACCACAGACACTATCGCGGAAACCAACAGGTCGCCTTGGAGCTGCACATCTGACTCGGGTTTCTGAGCTGATTCATGATTATACTGGTAATTGGAATGAGGAGCTCATACGTCAAAACTTCCTCCATCCTGACGCAGAGGCAATTCTGAACATTCCCCTAAATTCTTTGGGAGGGGAAGATATCTTGGCATGGGACTTGGAGAAGTCCGGAAACTACTCTGTAAAGTCAGCGTATCGATCTCTTATGACTCGCAACGAGCCTAGCTCCATAGAGGAAGGGACGATGACGGGAACTTCATCGGCAAACAGAGAGTTGTGGACTAAACTCTGGAAGATCCATGTGCTACCAAAGGTGAGGGTTTTCTGGTGGAGAGTCCTGAGAGGCATCCTACCGGACTCGGTGACCTTGCAATCTGAGCATATCAAAACAAGCGGCGGTCGACACATCTGTATGGCCTTTGATGAGAACTCGATGCATGCTCTTGTTTCTGCACTCATGCAAGGAAATTCTGGGTAGCAGCCAAGGATCGCTTCGGCATCCAGCTACCTAGGTTGCACCCCGAGACATGGGCACGTGATATTCTGCTGGACAGTTTGTTCTCTGATGACACACGGTGCAAAATCATCTCCATCATGCACTCCATCCGGACTTCAAGGAATAATTGGACTCATGGCGAGAAGGGTATGATCCGGCGATTCTTGTTGAAACGAGTGCATGAAGCTTTATCCATCATTGATATCCGGGACGACGGACCGGGACTGCGAGCGAGGTTGGCGCCCTCGGAGGTGGGATGGATCACTATCAACACCGACGGTTCGGTGTATGCAGATACGACTAGGGAGGCGGGAGGAGTGGCCCGCTCTCACCTCTCCTTCCTAGGAGCATGGTGTAAGCCTTTGCAGTGCTTGGATCCGTTCACGGCCGAAGCTCATCGGCCTTTCGGAGGGGTCATCTTTGCCCAACTCCGGGGTTTTTCACATGTGATCATGGAGGTGGACTGCTCTCAGTTGGTCGACCTCTGGAACTCGCGGGGCAGCTCTAGATCGGTTGCTTCGCCTATCTTTAGAGAGTTAGCGGACTACATTGCTACTTTTACTTCCTTTTCGGTTAGACATATCGGTAGAGACAATAATATGCCGGCCCATCTTTGTGCTCGGCGTGCTCAGACGCTTGATGGGACGGAATCTCAAGTTAGAGAGTAGCCCGGATTTCATCCGAACCAGCCTACGGGCAGATTGTAACCGATTACTGTTATTTTGAATAAAGTCCGAACTTCGATGCAAAAAAAAAAGTGTTAGTTTGAGTTATTTTGGACTCAAATAGCTCAAAAGGATCCAAACAGGTTGGGCTAGTTTCAGTTAGTTGCCTCTAACCCATATAAAAAAAGTATCCCGGTGGAGAGGTGCTAGTTGGGCTAGTTTTCCCGGGGCCCACAAAAAGAATAACTAAAAAAATGGCCCTCCCATCCCTCCCTCCCGCACCAGATCCCACCCTCGCTCCAGCACCCCCTCGCGCTAACCTTTCCTCTCGATCCCCATCGCGCCGCCCGCCGCGCGCCAAGCCCATTGCCCAAGCCGCGACCTCCTCCGGTCGCCGCTCGTCCTCCTCCGGTCGCCGCTCGTCCTCCCCCGTCCGAAGCTCGCGCCGCTCCCGGTCGTTTCCCTCTCTCTCTCTCTCGCGGAGGCGACGCATCTGTCAAGGATCGATCCAGCGAGAGGTGAGTCCGTCCGTTCCTTCTGTACTCGTGCTCTCCCTCCTCGTACGCGTCCGTATGTGCATCAAGTCAGCAAGAGTAGTCCATAGCTAGATTAGTTAGCGTGAGCAACAGCGTGGCTGGATTCTTCTGTTTAGTTAGCTAGTTAGCTGCAGATGTTCAGCCCCCTCTCATTGTAGATGTTTGTGCAAATTTAGAGCATGAAGAAACAAAGAGCTGATCTATAAATAATTTGATATGCACTAGCTGTGATTTGAGCATTAAGAAACAAAGAGCTGTGATATGTAAATACTTATAAAGAGCTGATCTATAAATACTTATAAAGAGCTGCAGATGTTCAGGATCTATATTGAGAAACAACTCAATACTTATAAAGAGCTGATCTATGAATACTTATAAAGAGCTCCAGATGTTCAGGAACTTACACAAAATATTTTGGTACAATTTCATTTTTGTTATGCACTAGCTGTTATAAACAATCAAAGTTAGAAATGTATCTCATAAGTTAACATGGACAAGATTACTTATTCCGGAGAAGAGCACGACTGCATGTGCGGTGTTGAGTTCGGCTTGCTTGTAACACTTCTGGATGCGCTCTCGATTCTTCTCTTACAGTGCAGGTAGTATAGCTTGGAGCGAGAGCACCAGCGATGGACGGAGGCGGCTTCGATGTGTGGGGTTCGCAGCCGTCGGCAAGCGGCCCCGCTCCCCATGTTGGTCTTGACCTCAACTCGCAGCGCCGGCGTCGGAGGGGTTCCGGGGCTTGGGCTCTCGAGCCTTCCTCCGAGCAACGATGATGAGCTCCTCCTGGGCGCGCCCGAGGCTCCGGCTCCTCCCTATCGCCCACGCCACGCCCGGCGATCGAACTTCGGCTCCTCGTCGGCAGCAGCCGGTTGCGGAGAAACGGTGGTGTGTTCCTCGGCGGGTCGTCGTCGAAGCGGCGGCGGTGTTCGGCAGCGCTAACTCGCCTCCAGCGGCACCCAGCCGCCAGTAACCAGCACACCGGGGCGGCGTTGATGGCGGCGACGTTCGGCAATGAGCCAACTCGGCCGCCATGGCACCAGCCGCCGGGCACCGAGGAGCGGTCCGTGGGCAAGCATCCGCTCCGCGGCCCTTCGACAATGGTGATGAAGAATTGGAGGATGATGTGGAGGAGTTAGCGAGCTCGGAGGTCCCTGGTGAGCCAAAGCAATCGAGCCCAATGGAGTGATGCTAATAGTGCTTGCTTGTTAGAATTGTGCATTGAGCAACGTCTGCAGAACATATAATGGTGTGGTGATGAGTCTTTGAAGGGTACCAAGCTGTTATCGATGGCTTGTTTGCTAGAAGGGGTTGGTGTATTCTCGTGTGCGGTGAAGAACCGGATACTTGTACTCAAAAACACCCACTCTTTTGGCGATACATGCAAGTGCACACGTGGTTGGGGAGGAAACCAGATGGAACCATTGATGCCGACTCTGAGTTCTGGATTACACAACAGAGGTACACTTTTACTGCCTATATCAATGTAGTATATCTTTAAATATGTTGGGTCGCTGCTGTGAAGATTTTTCATTGCATTGGCAAAGTATATGGGTCTTATATGGGTCTTCTATGCTGCTGTGAAGATTTTTCATTGCATTGGCAAAGTATATGGGTCTTCTATGTTGTTGTGAAGATTTTTCATTGCATTGGCAAAGTATATGGGTCTTATATGGGTCTTCTATGCTGCTGTGAAGATTTTTCATTGCATTGGCAAAGTATATGGGTCTTATATGGGTCTTCTATGCACGTAGTTACGACTATATATGCTTTTATGTAAATAAAATGGACTGTTGATGAATCTGAGCTAGTCAAATAATTTAAGTCTGGAGCAGTAAATCTTGATGAATCTGAGCTAGTCAAATAATTTAAGTCTGGAGCGTATATACTACTTTTATCCATACATTTTTTATGTCCCAGGAAGAAACAAACAGCCAGAGAAGATAAAACAAAACTGATGCTTTCAACGACCACATACTAGTCCATCCATGCGCATGCACCGTCCATCCATGTGCCTTTTTCATCAGTATAAATCTTGATGAATCTCTCATATCTTAACTAGTTTTACTTTTTCACTATCCTGCAGAAGAAACCATACCTAAGGAAGTTGCAGTGGGGTCCTCCAGCAAACGAGGAGTTGCTTGATCGACTATTCAGAGGTTACACCGTGGATGGAAGCACAACCTTTGTGCCTGGAGATGATTATGGTCAGAATCAAGGGCAAGATGGAGGGGCAGAAGAGGAAGAGGAGGAGTTTCAAGGAACACCTACAAGTACAAGCAACCAGAGGAGCCAGAGGGGCAAGAGATCAGTAAGCACTTCAAGCACTTTGACCAGTCCATTGAAGAAGAGCAAGAGCCCAATGGTGAAGATTGTCAAGGACATAGCCAATACCTACAAGGAGTCTGTCGTAGCCAACACTAAGCAAATGCAGAAACGTGCAAATGAGAAGGCTGCATATTCTGTGAAGAGGTGTCAGGAGCTGGCATTTGAGTGTGGCGTTGAGCAAACAGTTGACTCTGTCTATTCTATGTCTAAGATGTTCGAAACAGAGTACCAAAGGGAGTTCTTTTGTGGCCTGTTAACTCCTGAGCTTAGGTTGGGTTACTTCAAGAAATGGCGCAGGGACAACAATTTGGAGTAGTTCTGAAGTGTGTGTGTTAAGATGTTGAATCTATTTAAATTGTTGTATATGTTGAACCTATTTTGTTTTATCTGCGGGCTGAATTAATTTCATTTGCTTACATTCCTTCAAGTTTTATGATATGTGTTGACAATTTGATACATGTGTTGAAACAGGAAGAAGATCATGTTCCCATGATTGAGGAAGAAGAATATGATGGAGGTAGCACAAGTGAGGATGAGATCATATCTATGTGCCGCAACAATTTGGTGCAGTCCGAGAATTTAATCTTGAAGTTGGTTCCTGTCTTGGGTATGTACTCAGATAACTACTTTGTGAAACTACCTAGGAGGGTCAGTGGATACTCTGGTTTGGATTGGGTGCATGAGACACTAGCCCGAGATACCCAATGCTATAACATGTTTAGGGTTGAGAGACCTTTGTTTAACAGGCTACATAATACTTTGGTGCAATCATATGGCTTGAAGTCCACTACAAAAATGACATCTGTAGAGGCTCTAGCTATGTTTTTATGGATTGTTGGATCACCACAGTCAGTTAGACAGGCTGAGAACCGTTTTAGGAGGTCCATGGGGACAGTAAGTAGGACATTTAACAGAGTTTTGACATGCCTCCTCAGGTTAGCACATGACATAATTGTACCCAAGGACCCAACATTTTCAGAGGTGCACCCAAACTTGGAAAATCCAGCATTCTGGCCACACTTCAATGACTGCATAGGAGCTATAGATGGGACACATGTGAATGTTGTGGTGGATAAGAGTAAGAGGATTCCATACTTGAACAGGCACAATGAAACCAGTCAGAATGTGCTTGCTGTTTGTGATTTCGACATGAGATTTACATTTGTGATGTCGGGATGGCCTGGTTCAGCACATGACATGAGAGTTTTGAAAGATGCCAGAACTACTCATCATCAAAAATTTCCACATCCACCACCAGGTTTGCTACTTCAAATGTCTTGCAACTTTTTTTATCCAATTACACTTGTTCATTCAAGTCTCATTGTGTGTCTTTCACAATTTGCAGGGAAGTATTATGTGGTTGATGCGGGGTACCCAAACCGTCCGGGCTACCTTTCACCATACAGATGTACAAGGTACCATGTGCAACAATGGCAAAACGGCCCGCCGCCACAAGGTATGAAAGAAACCTTCAACCATGCACATGCCAAAGTTAGGAATGTCATTGAGCGGTCCTTTGGAGTGTTGAAGATGAAATTTAGGATTTTTTTGAACATGCCAAAATTTCTAGAGGACAAGCAAACTAGAATTATTGTTGCTTGTATGGCTCTTCATAATATTCGAGAGAGCAGAATTCCGGATAGGGAATTTGATGCGTGTGATGCGGATGAAAACTATAACCCAATGCCTAGTTCTTCTGCATCCGCATGGCCAGAAGACAAACCTCTTGTTGAAGATATCGACATGAATGCCTTCCGTGATGAATTAGCTCATGCTTTGTTTCATGGAGTGTAATTTTTTTAAGCTTGATTGAGGACTTGTACGTTTAAGTGAGACGTCTCATTTGTATGGACAAAATAAAATCTTGAGTACTTATTCCTAAGTATTCATTGTTCATTATTCTTGTTCCTCAGTTTGTAAGCTTGCCTTCTCAGTCTTATATTAGTTTTTGTAATGTTTTTTTGCTAGATTATTTTCAGTTTTTAGTCATCAGTACTCCTAAGTATCAGTTTTAGTTCTTTTCAACTATATGTTAAGTGATTAGTTATTTGGTCAGTGTTTGTTCAGTATCTTAAGTGTCTCATTTTAGTTCTCTTCAGCTATTTGTTCGGTGTTTGTTTATTTGCATGTGTGTCGCTCCTCCGTCCGCTGATTTTTTTTGCACAAGATAGTCGTCTCTCATGCAATGTGAATTATTCATTTTTGAGCGGAAGGAGGCCACACAAGAGCCGACCACAACAAATCCGGCTGAAAAGATGGCCAAATGATTGAGAAAGTGCATTTATTATCAATCTAACCCTCTCATCCAAACACCACCAAAGTTAGAGTTAGTTCAGGGTTAGACACAAGTTAGAAACTAACTCTAACCTCTAACTAAGGGCATCTCCAACAGTTGTAAGATAGGTGTTGGTAAATTTGCCACCTAGGACATAATGATGATGTGGCATGTATTAAATGTGGAGAGAGAGCAAAGTTGTATGTAGATTAACCAACAACCTTTGCACAAGCTCCAAGGTGAAATAGAGAGCAACTACATTTATTGTCCCACCATCTATTGGATAGCTTACATACAACCCATTGGAGTAGTTGTATGATAGATTGTTGGTTGATGACATGGACATTTTACCAACAAGACTAACATACAACCTGTTGGAGATGCCCTAAAGTTAGAGTATCCAAACAGGGCCGAAGTGCCACGTCCATTCGTCGTATCCCGCCCACATGTTGCCGGACACCAGTGGCACGGCCTAGGGCGCGCTGGATGATCGATCGCTGGCCGTCCGATTGAGCGTTTGGAACCAGTGCTTGCTCTATG
>CM038141.1:416400745-416518245 GCA_021437245.1 Aegilops speltoides | reverse complement strand
TACATCACAGGCCACTATGTTATTTAATATCATTCTTCTCGAAGACTAATGATTGTTACATCCTACTAAAATGATGTTCTGTCCTCAGAGATGTCTCGTTGCTTATGAGGAAGCAGCAAATAAACACTTGAAAAAAGCTCTCGTCCTCCAAGATGCAATATCTGATTTACCCAAGGTTGGCCCTGACAATTTCCTCCCCATGTTCAATTAATTATGGAGTGCTCCTTGAGCCCTTTTTTTATGTCTGTATGAATTATATTGCTTTCTACAGGTTCAGAACCATCAGCCTAATGATGTCATGGAGTATGACAATGACCCCAAAACAGAGTTCCAACGCTATATCCGGCTCAGCAGTAAAGGTGTGACCTATTGAATGTGCAAGCTTAATGTCAGCAACTAGTTTCTTTATAATGATTTTTTTCTCTGTTATGCCTCTGTCTTTGCATATGCAGAGTTATGTTTTTTTTATTTCAATCATGTGGGTGAAGGAAATATGCCCTAGAGGCAATAATAAAGTTATTATTTATTTCCTTATTTCATGATAAATGTTTATCATTCATGCTAGAATTGTATTAACCGGAAACATGATACATGTGTGAATGCATAGACAAACAAAATGTCACTAGTATGCCTCTACTAGACTAGCTTGTTAATCAAAGATGGTTATGTTTCCTAACCATGAACAAAGAGTTGTTATTTGATTAACAAGGTCACATCATTAGTAGAATGATCTGATTGACATGACCCATTCCATTAGCTTAGCACACGATCGTTTAGTATGTTGCTACTGCTTTTATCCATGACATATACATGTTCCTGTAACTATGAGATTATGCAACTCCGTTTACGGGAGGAACACTTTGGTGCTACCAAACGTCACAACGTAATCGGGTGATTATAAAGGAGTACTACAGTGTCTCCAAAGGCGGATGTTGGGTTGGCGTATTTGAGATTAGGTTTTGTCACTCCGATTGTCGGAGAGGTATCTCTGGGCCCTCTCGGTAATACACATCATGAAGCCTTGCAAGCATTACAACTAATGAGTTAGCTGTGAGATGATGTATTACGAGCGAGTAAAGAGACTTGCTGGTAACGAGATTGAACTAGGTATTGGATACCGACGATCAAATCTCGGGCAAGTAACATACCGATGACAAAGGAACAACGTATGTTGTTATGCGATCGACCGATAAAGATCTTCGTAGAATATGTAGGAACCAATATGGGCATCCAGGTCCGCTATTGGTTATTGACCGAGACGTGTCTCGGTCATGTCTACATTGTTCTCGAACCGTAGGGTCCGCACGCTTAAGGTTTCGATGGCGGTTATATTATGAGTTTATGTATTTTGATGTACGAAGAAGTTCGAGTCCGGATGTGATCACGGACATGACGAGGAGTCTCAAATGGTCGAGACATAAAGATTGATATATTGGAAGCCTATATTTGGAGTTGGAATGGTTCCGAGTGAAATCGAATTTATCTGAGATCTTAGAGGTTACCGAACCCCCGGAACTATATGGGCCATAGTGGGCCTTAGTGGAAAGGAGAAAGGGCCAGCCCTAGGTGGCCTGCCCCCCTTCCCTAGTCCTACTAGGACTAGGAAAGGTGGGCCGCCCCTCTCTCTTTTCCCCTCCGGTGAATCCTATTCCAACTAGGATTGGAGGGAATCCTACTCCCGGAGGAGTAGGACTCCCGGCCGCCTCCTCTTGGCCGGCCGCCCCCTCCCCTGCTCCTTTATATCACGGGGCGGGGGCACCCTAGAACACACAAGTTGATCTACGGATCGTTCCTTAGCCGTGTGCGGTGCCCCCTCCACCATATTCCACCTCGGTCATATCGTGCGCAAAGCTTAGGCGAAGCCTGCGCCGATAGAACATCAAGATCGTCACCACGCCGTCGTCTTGACGAAACTCTCCCTCCCCGCTCTCTGGATTGGAGCCCGAGGAGCGTCATCGAGCTGTCGTGTGTCAAGAACTCGGGCGCCGAGTAACGGCGCCGGATCGGTCGGATCGCGAGGAGATCGTCGACTACTTCCTCTACGTTGTGATCGCTTCGCCGGGTCTCACGAGGGTACGTAGACAACACTCTCCCTCTCGTTGCTATACATCACCATGATCTTGCGTGTGCGTAGGAATTTTTTGAAATTACTACGTTCCCCAACAGTGGCATCCGAGCCTAGGTTTTTTATGGTTTGATGTTTTGCACGAGTAGAACACAAGTGAGTTGTGGGCGATACAAGTCATACTACCTACCAGCATGTCATACTTTGGTTCAGCGGTATTGTGAGATGAAGCGGCCCGGACCGACATTACGCGTACGCTTACGCGAGACTGGTTTCACCGCTACGAGCACTCGTTGCTTAAAGGTGACTGGCGGGTGTCTGTCTCTCTCACTTTAGTTGAACCGAGTGTGGCTACGCCCGGTCCTTGAGAAGGTTAAAACGGAGTCTATTTGACGAAGTATCATTGTGGTTTTGATGCGTGGGTGAGATTGGTTCTTGCTTAAGCCCGTAGCAGCCACGTAAAATTTGCAACAACAAAGTAGAGGACGTCTAACTTGTTTTTGCAGGGCATGTTGTGATGTGATATGGTCAAGACGTGATGCTATATTTTATTGTATGAGATGATCATGTTTTGTAACCGGTTATCGGCAATCGGCGAGAGCCATATGGTTGTCGCTTTATTGTATGAAATGCAATCGCTTCGTAATGCTTTACTTTATCACTAAGCGGTAGCGATAGTCGAGAAGCATAAGATTGGCGAGGCGACAACGATGCTACGATGGAGATCAAGGTGTCGCGCGGTGACGATGGTGATCACGACGGTGCTTGAGATGGAGATCACAAGCACAAGATGATGATGGCCATATCATATCACTTATATTGATTGCATGTGATGTTTATCCTTTATGCATCTTATCTTGCTTTGATTGACGGTAGCACTATAAGATGATCTCTCACTAAATTATCAAGAAGTGTTCTCCCCGAGTATGCACCGTTGCCAAAGTTCGTCGTGCCCAGACACCACGTGATGATCGGGTGTGATAAGCTCTACGTCCATCTACAACGGGTGCAAGCCAGTTTTGCACACGCAGAATACTCGAGTTATACTTGACGAGCCTAGCATATGCGATATGGCCTCGAACACGGAGACCGAAAGGTCGAGCGTGAATCATATAGTAGATATGATCAACATAAGATGTTCACCATTGAAAACTACTCCATCTCACGTGATGATCGGTTATGGTTTAGTTGATTTGGATCGCGTGATCACTTAGATGACTAGAGAGATGTCTGTCTAAGTGGGAGTTCTTAAGTAATATGATTAATTGAACTTAAATTTATCATGAACTTAGTCCCGTAGTATTTTGCAAATTATGTTGTAGATCAATAGCTCGCGTTGTTGCTTTCATATGTTTTTTATATGTTCCTAGAAAATTGTGTTGAAAAATGTTAGTAGCAATGATGCGGATTCGATCCGTGATCGGAGGTTTATCCTCATTGCTTTGCACGTAAGAATTATGTCCTTAATGCACCGCTAGGTGACAGACCTATTGCAGGAGCAGATGCAAACGTTATGAATGTTTGTCTAGCTCAATATGATGACTACTTGATAGTTTAAGTGCACCATGCTTAACAGCTTAGAATCGGGACTTCAAAGATGTTTTGAACATCATGGACCATATGAGATGTTCCAGAATTGAAGTTAATATTTCAAGCAAATACCGAGTTGAGAGATATGAAATCTTCAACAAGTTCTATAGCTAAAAGATGGAGGAGAATCGCTCAACTAGTGAGCATGTGCTCGATTATGGGTACTTCAATCGCTTGAATCAAGTGGGAGTTAATCTTCCGATAAGATATCGATTGATGAAATTCTCTAGTCACCATCACCAAGTTAGTAGAACTTCGTGATGAACTATAGTATGCAAGGGATGATGAAAATGATTCCCGAGTTTTTCATGATGATGAAATCGATGAAGGTAGAATTCAAGAAAGAACATCAAGTGTTGATGATTAACAAGACCACTAGTTTCAAGAAAAGGGCAAAGGGATAGAAGGGAACTTCAAGAAGAACGGCAAGCAAGTTGTTGCTCAAGTGAAGAAGCCCAAGTCTGGACCTAAGCACGAGACTAAGTGCTTCTACCGCAAAGGGACTGGTCATTTGAAGCGAACTACCCCAAGTATTTGGCGGATAAGAAGGATGGCAAAGTGAACAAAGGTATATTTGATATACATGTTATTGATGTGTACGTTACTAGTGTTTATAGCAACCCCTCGGTATTTGGTAATCGGTTCGGTTGCTAAGAGTAGTAACTCGAAATGGGAGTTGCGAATAAGCGAAAACTAGTTAAGGGTGAAGTGACGATGTGTGTTGAAAGTAGTTTCAAGATTGATATGATCATCATCGCACACTCCCTATACTTTCGGGATTAGTGTTGAACATAAATAAATGTTATTTGGTATTTGCGTTGAGCATGAATATGATTTGATCGTGTTTATTGCAATACGGTTATTCATTTAAGTAAGAGAATAAACTGTTGTTCTGTTTACATGAATAAAACCTTATATGGTTACACACCCAATGAAAATGGTTCATGGGATCTCGATCGTAGTGATACACATATTCATAATATTGAGGCCAAAAGATGCAAGGTTAATAATGATAGTGCAACTTATTTGTGGCACTGCCGTTTAGGTCATATTGGTGTAAAGCGCATGAAGAAACTCCATGCTGATGGGATTTTTGGAGTCACTTGATTATGAATCACTTGGCACTTGCGAACCGTGCCTCATGGGCAAGATGACTAGAACCCCGTTCTCCGGTACTATGGAAAGAGCAACTGACTTATTGGAAATAATACATACTGATGTATGAGATCCAATGAGTGTTAAGGCTCGCGGCGGGTATCGTTATTTTCTGACCTTCACAGATGATTTGAGCAGATATGGGTATATCTACTTGATGAAACATAAGTCTGAAATAGTTGAAAGGTTCAAAGAATTTCAGAGTGAAGTGGAAAAATCATCGTGACAAGAAAATAAGGTTTCTACGATCTGATCGCGGAGACAAATGTTTGAGTTACGAGTTTGGTCTCAATTAAAACAATGTGGAATAGTTTCACAAATTCATGCCACCTGGAACACCACATCATAATGGTGCGTCCGAACGTCATAACCGTACTTTATTGGATATAGTACAATCTATGATGTTTCTTACCGATTTACCAATATCGTTTTGGGATCATGCATTAGAGACCGCTGCATTCACGTTAAATAGGGCACCATCTAAATCCGTTGAGACGACACTATATGAACTGTGGTTTAGCAAGAAACCAAAGTTGTCGTTTCTTAAAGTTTGGGGCTGCGATGCTTATGTGAAAAAGTTTCATCCTGATAAGCTCGAACCCAAATCGGAGAAGTGCGTCTTCATAGAATACCCAAAGGAAATTGTTGGGTACACCTTCTATCACAGATCCGAAGGCAAGACATTCGTTGCTAAAATGGATCCTTTCCAGAGAAGGAGTTTCTCTCGAAAGAAGTGAGTGGGAGGAAAGTAGAACTTGATGAGGTAATTGTACCTTCTCCCTTATTGGAAAGTAGTTCATCACGGAAATCAGTTCCAGTGATTCCTACACCAATTAGTGAGGAAGCTAATGATGATGATCATGAAACTTCAGATCAAGCTACTACAAAATCTCGTAGGTAAACCAGAATACGGTCCGCACGAGAGTGGAACGGTAATCCTGTTCTGAAAGTCATGTTACTAGACCATGATAAACCTACGAACTATGAGGAAGCGATGATGAGCCCAGATTCCGCGAAATGGCTTGAGGCCATGAAATCTGAGATGGGATCCATGTATGAGAACAAAGTGTGGACTTTGGTGGAGTTGCCCGATGATCGGCAAACCATAGAAAATAAATGGATCTTCAAGAGGAAGACGGACGTTGATAGTAGTGTTACTATCTACAAAGCTCGACTTGTTGCAAAAAGGTTTTCGACAAGTTCAAGGGGTTGACTACGATGAGACCTTCTCACCCGTAGCGATGCTTAAGTCTGTCCGAATCATGTTAGCAACTGCCGCATTTTATGATTATGAAATTTGGCAAATGGATGTAAAACTGCATTCTGAATGGATTTACGGAGGAAGAGTTGTATATGATGCAACCGAAGGTTTTATCGATCCAAAGGAGCTAACAAAGTGTGCAAGCTCCAAATGATCCATTTATGGACTGGTGCAAGCATCTCGGAGTTGGAATATACGCTTTGATAAGTTGATCAAAGCATATAGTTTATACAGACTTGCAAAGAAGCTTGTATTTTCTAGAAAGTGAGTGGGAGCACTACAAGATTTCGATAAGTATATGTGAATGACATATTGTAGATCGGAAATAATGTAGAATTATTCGCAAAGCATAAAGGAGTGTTTGAAAGGAGTTTTTCAAAGAAAGACCTCGGTGAAGCTGCTTACATATTGAGCATCAAGATCTATAGAGATAGATCAAGACGCTTGATAAGTTTTTTCAATGAGTACATACCTTGACAAGATTTTGAAGTAGTTCAAAATGGAGCAGTCAAAGAAAGAGTTCTTGCCTGTGTTACAAGGTGTGAAATTGAGTAAGACTCAAAACCCGACCACGGCGAGAAGATAGAAAGAGAATGAAAGTCATTCCCTATGCCTTGGCCATAGGTTCTATAAAGTATGCCATGTTGTGTACCGATCTATTGTATACCCTGCCCGAGTTTGGAAAGGAGTACAATAGTGATCTAGGAGTAGATCATCGGACATCGGTCAAAATTATCCTTAGTGGAATAAGGATATGTTTCTCGATTATGGAAGTGACAAAAGGTTAGTAAGTAAAGGGTTACGTCGATGCAAGTTTTGACACCGATCCGGATGATGATCTCGATCTAGATACATATTGAAAGTGGGAGCAATTAGCTAGAGTAGCTCCGTGCGAGCATTGTAGACATAGAAAATTGCAAAATACATAACGGATCCGAATGTGAAAGACCCGTTGACTAAGATTCTCTCACAAGCAAAACATGATCACACCTTAGTACTCTTTGGGTGTTAATCACATAGCGATGTGAACTAGATTATGAATCTAGTAAACCCTTTGGGTGTTGGTCACATGGCGATGTGAACTATGGGTGTTAATCACATGATGATGTGAACTATCGATGTTAATCACATGGTGATGTGATCTAGATTATTGACTCTAGTGCAAGTGGGAGACTGAAGGAAATATGCCCTAGAGGCAATAATAAAGTTATTATTTATTTCCTTATTTCATGATAAATGTTTATCATTCATGCTAGAATTGTATTAACCGGAAACATGATACATGTGTGAATGCATAGACAAACAAAATGTCACTAGTATGCCTCTACTAGACTAGCTTGTTAATCAAAGATGGTTATGTTTCCTAACCATGAACAAAGAGTTGTTATTTGATTAACAAGGTCACATCATTAGTAGAATGATCGATTGACATGACCCATTCCATTAGCTTAGCACACGATCGTTTAGTATGTTGCTACTGCTTTTATCCATGACATATATATGTTCCTGTAACTATGAGATTATGCAACTCCCGTTTACCGTAGGAACACTTTGGGTGCTACCAAACGTCACAACGAATCGGGTGATTATAAAGGAGTACTACAGTGTCTCCAAAGGCGTATGTTGGGTTGGCGTATTTGAGATTAGGTTTTGTCACTCCGATTGTCGGAGAGGTATCTCTGGGCCCTCTCGGTAATACACATCACTGAAGCCTTGCAAGCATTACAACTAATGAGTTAGCTGTGAGATGATGTATTACGGAACGAGTAAAGAGACTTGCTGGTAACGAGATTGAACTAGGTATTGGATACCGACGATCGAATCTCGGGCAAGTAACATACCGATGACAAAGGAACAACGTATGTTGTTATGCGGTCGACCGATAAAGATCTTCGTAGAATATGTAGGAACCAATATGGGCATCCAGGTCCCGCTATTGGTTATTGACCGAGACGTGTCTCGGTCATGTCTACATTGTTCTCGAACCGTAGGGTCCGCACGCTTAAGGTTTCGATGGCGGTTATATTATGAGTTTATGTATTTTGATGTACCAAGAAGTTCGAGTCCGGATGTGATCACGGACATGACGAGGAGTCTCGAAATGGCGAGACATAAAGATTGATATATTGAAGCCTATATTTGGAGTTCGAATGGTTCCGAGTGAAATCGAATTTATCGAGTACTGGAGGTTACCGAACCCCCGGGAACTATATGGGCCATAGTGGGCCTTAGTGGAAAGGAGAAAGGGCCAGCCCTAGGTGGCAAGGCGCCTCCCCTTCCCTAGTCCTACTAGGACTAGGAAAGGTGGGCCGCCCCTCTCTCTCTTTCCCTCCGGTGAATCCTATTCCAACTAGGATTGGAGGGAATCCTACTCCCGGAGGAGTAGGACTCCTGGCGCGCCTCCTCTTGGCCGCCCGCCCCCCCCCTGCTCCTTTATATACGGGGGGGGGCACCCTAGAACACACAAGTTGATCTACGGATCGTTCCTTAGCCGTGTCGGTGCCCCTCCACCATATTCCACCTCGGTCATATCGTCGCATAAGCTTAGGCGAAGCCTGCGCCGTAGAACATCAAGATCGTCCACCACGCCGTCGTCTTGACGAAACTCTCCTCCCCGGCTCTCTTCGGATTGGAGCCCGAGGAGCGCCATCGAGCTGTCGTGTGTCAAGAACTCGGGCGCCGGAGTAACGGCGCGGGATCGGTCGGATCGCGAGGAGATCGTCGACTACTTCCTCTACGTTGTGATCGCTTCGCTTGGTCTCACGAGGGCGTAGACAACACTCTCCCTCTCGTTGCTATACATCACCATGATCTTGCGTGTGCGTAGGAAATTTTTTAAAATTACTACGTTCCCCAACAGTGGGTGGGTTTAATGATGTCAAAACCTTGTCGTAGTTTCCACTGTTTTATTGTTTTGTATGATTTCTTGGTTATATTACCGTTCTAAGTTATGTTGTTCTGTTATTTTATTTGAAGACATGAAGGGTTACTTATTTGAAGATGCTACTCCTAAGAAAGGTCAACATTTCGATCATCAGCCTCTATAATTAAACAATGATGCATTCTTCCTTTTCCTTTCCATCTTCTTCTTCTCCACCTCTCTTCTTTTCTTGTTCTCCTTTTTCTTTCTTCTCCTTCCTCCTCCACCTCTTCTCCTTCTTCCTTTCTTGTTCTGTTTTTCAACTTTCTTCTTATTCTTCTTCCTTTTTTTTTTCCTTTTTCCTCTTCTTCTATGTCTTCTTCTTTTTTTCAACTTTCTTCTTCTTCTAATTATCTAAACCTAAATCTAGCACTAACCTAAACCAACCACTAACCTAAACCTATCAATAACCTAATTAAACCTAAACAAAGAAAGAAAAACAGAAAAAAACAAAAATGCTCACCTTGGCTCAAGGCGGGGGGGTGGTGGTGGGCGGTCATGGTTAGGCGGCAAAGACAGGGCACAGCTGGGGGGGGGGGGGCGGCGCGCGAGGGCCCAGGGCGAGCCTGGCTCGGGGTGGCGAGCACAGCTCCGTGTGGCAGGCAGCATGGTCGATCGGGCGTGGTGGGCGGGGCGCGGGGCGCTGATTCGACGGGCGCCGGCCGGCGGCCGGTCGCCGGTGTGACGGTGGTGGTGGTGGTGAGGACGGACAGGCGAGGCGGTGGGGCGGGGTGGTGGTGGTGGCGGCGGCGGGTGGTTGGGACGGTGGGGCGACTGGGCGAGGGGAGGTGGGGCAAGGGGGCGGCGAGGGGAGGAGGCGACGGGGCGAGGGAGGTGGGGCTCGGCATTACTAATATTTTTTTTTAAAACTACTAATGGCGCACTGTGGGTGTGGTGCGCCATTACTATGTCAACTAGTAATGGCGCACTATACCACGGTGCGCCATTAGTAACAATTTTTTTATTATTTTTTTTAAAACTACTAATAGCGCACCACACACCAGGTGCGACATTAGTAATATATTACTAATGGCGCGCCAATACATGGTGCGCCATTAGTATATAGTAACGACGCACCATATCTCTGGTGCGCCATTAGTGGTCATATCATCTATATCCTTTTTTTAGTAGTGTCTCGCTTTTCAAGTGACATGCCAAATGCCGTACCGGTATAAAAAAACATGCCAAATGCCATGCCCATCCATTTGTCGTTCTTTTTTTTCCTTTTGAGTGTCCATCCCATCCATTTCTTCTTGTATCGTGCACCTTGCGGAAATTGCTTCTACTCGTCGTCTTTTTTTTTTACCATCATAAACTTTATTCGTCAAATGATAGCTAGATCGTTTACATAATGGTTATCTAGCTATCATTTGGTGAATAAAGTTAATGGTGGTAAAAAAACGATGAGCAGCCTTTACCCATTTTACTCGTTGTTTTTAATGTCACTGAAAACGGAAATCTGCTTAGAAAGGAGGTGCTCGCTAATCAATGCCACACTTACAAACACGGCCTACACCTCTGCTTGTCTCTGCCTACTTGATTTTTTGTCCCATGCGGCCATGCTGAGCTTTTCCGTAGCCTTCACCCATTTATTACTCCCCCTCGCATGATACGATAGGGATGGTTGAAATTGTGGTTTACTCCCCCTCGCATGATACGCTTTTGGAGGGACGTCTCAAAATGATTAAGCATCGTGGCTTGCCCGGAGGTTTTCATTCCACGGTCTTAATTAGCACGGAAACTTGGTGCGAGAGCTGGTGCATTTTTCCATTCCAAAGAGTTCTTTCCAAATGTTGCATTCCAGTAGAAAGAGCACGCTAGCTCCTTGGTGACAGCACTGGCTGCACTCTCTTGTACTACTAGTAACATCACTGCACACTCCTCCACAAGTTAAGTAATGCTTTCGCAAAAAAAAAAAAAAAAAAAGTAATGCTTGATTAGCTGCCACTACCACCATCACGTCGCGTACAGTGCACGTACTGTGTGTGCGGGCGACACGAAGCGCCACATCCGTTGGTCGTATCGTATCCCGCCCACATGTTTGTTCCCCGTCTACGTCCAAGGCGGACACGAGCGTCTGGAACTCTCCTCCCGTGGTGCACTGTTTTGAGTGGACCCAAGCCAAGTGGCCCCGCGTTTTATCTTGGCAGAATGATTTGGGCTGGCGCGCCGCACCGGACCGGACGAGCTCGGAGATGGGGACAAGCAAGCCTTTGATTGGGCTGATAATTGCTGGATCTTTGCTTTGCTTCGCTTCGATAGCTAGGATGACCGTAGTAGCGTGTTAGTGCTGAACGTGTCTCGTGACTCTCGTCGACGGAAAGCTCGAAACGGTCGAGGCCGATTTCCGAAGGATGAAACGACGACGCACGTAATGCATGCTATACGCCGGTCGCAACATACTGGTACTACGTACTGGCAATCGGGCAGGGAGAAGCATGAACGAACGGCTGGTGTGTTTTCGGGCATTTCTGCCTCCTAGGATCCTAGGAAGGCAGTGCACGCTCTCCCGCCACAGCAGTTTGAAACGGGAAGCAGAGGAGAGGAGAAGGGATAGGAGATCCACGTGGGAGACACACTGGTACTCAGTGGCGGAGCCAGGAAAAAAGAATGAGGAGGGCCGAGTGCTGCCGAGCCTTGTCAGGGAGGGCCAATCCACCATAATACACCATTTTCATAGCAAATAATCATTTGTTCAGATGTATATTAGGCTTAAATCAGTTGTATTAGGGGGGGCCAGGGCCCCTGCTGGTCCCCCCCTGCCTCCGCCACTGCTGGTACTACTAGTGTGCTGTGCAAAAGTGCAGAGTCAGAGAAGTGAGAACAGTATCTTCAGTCCCTCGGGAGTCAACGGAGCCCTTTCGAAGCGTGCGCGTGACTCAAAAGCAAAAGCAGCCGTGCTACTGCACATACGAAGGCCGAACGCGTGAGCAACACTCAACCTCAACCAGTGCGTGGTACGTACGTAGTAACTCTGACGTAGAGTACGTGTGAAGAAGGGTTACCGGCTCTACACTCCGCTAATTCCTTGCAGCGATGAGCCAAGGCTGTCTAGCTAGCTAGATTCGATCTGCGGGCAAAATGACAGGCTATGTCCTAACCCCGAGCTGCATATACGGAGCGGTAGTCCGAGCATCCTGCGGCCTTAATCTCGGGCTGAACAAAAACAACAGACAGCAACGTACGTAACGTAGCCGGGAATCTGTGCACGGAAAAGTTACTACGTAACAGTAGTAGCATCAAACGGTGTGCGGCACGGCATTTGGCGCGCGTGTCCCGTGCCGTGCCTTTTCGCGCGTTCCCCCGGGCCTCCTCGTTGGTTCCAACTCACATGGACAGGGAACGGCAAAGAGTGGCGACACCGGCAACATTGTGCAACGAAACGCAGCACCAACGTAGCCCGAGACGAGCTGCTAGTAGAGCGTTCATGTAGCAGTGGTACGTATTGGATCTTGTGTTTATTTACGTGCTCCTGCTTGCGTAGCGCTCCTCCCGCAGCTCATGACAAAATATAAAAAAAATAGCCGCTTCTCCTTGTACCGACCGACCGCCGGTTAACTGCGCGCGGGCCAGTTCGAACCGGCAGTGGCACCATCGCCGATCACATCTCAGATCCGCAATGAGCTAACAACCATCGCTTCGTTTGCTGCAGCTACTCTAAGAATCATGTAGCTGGGCTCGACCACGATTTCTTCTTGATGTAGACGATAATGCCCGCATCTGCTTCATCATCTTATCCTCCCAGCGTATGTCGATCCCGTCGGTCGGTCGTCCTTCTAAACGCAAGGGCGAAAACTCCCCTTTCAGCAATCAGCTGATGGCATGAACAAGCACAGTATATTGAGTAGTACTACGTAAAAGCAAAATATTTGGGCGATGCAACAACAATGGTGCTTTTTTTTTTTTGCGGGTGCAACAACAATGGTGCTGGTACAGTTTCATTGGGCCAGTTTAAAGGGACAAATCAAGAAGCAATCAAGCACTCTGTCCCCGTTATTATTGCTACATATATATAGACCAATCAGCAAGCGCAACGCATGGGTCAAAATCAGTGACACCATTGGTGCAGCAGCTCTCTTCAGCAGGACAGAGGAAAGGGGTACATATAGACAGCTCAAGGACTACACAGGGCCTAGCAATAGCCAGCAGCCTGACTGTTGATAGCCAATGACCCTTCTATGATTCATTCCATCGATATGATATGAACACGACCCCGAACCAGCGACAAACCAACGATTTTACGTAACTTGCACGGATCTGCTTTATCTACTACTCTCTTCAGACGTGTGCACGTCTAGACGCGCATCGTTTCTGTATCAAGCGTCTGCTTTGTGTCGACGCCGAGTTTTTATTTGTTCAACCATCACGGATCAGGTTTGTTGGCTCACTCAGAACGTAATTAGGCAGCTCGTACTTTGCACCTGCGTCCATACAGTTCCCGCAGAAATAAGTTTCGAGAGGAAAGACAGCTGAACAAAATAGCGCAACTTGTGAAAGAGGAAACAGCAACTCAGGCTCACCTCTCTCGTCGTAACAAAGCGTGAGGTCAGGATTCGAAACGATGATTCCAGCACTGTCCACTATGGTCTGCGCAAGAGTTAAATCGGCGTCTGTCGCGGCCCTGAGTGCATCCCAAATCTCTGCACAAACAGCGAGCAACTCTGTCACCAAGGCCATACTTGCAAAACCGTCTCGCCATTGTTGAGGAATGGTGTTCAAAATTCAAAGCATACAACCGTTATATACTATAAAACCTGTACTATCATCGACTCATGCGAACTTTTGTATATCATTTACTGCTTATATTGTAAAAACAAACTGAGCAGAAGTTATCCAGATTGGCTAATAGATGACTGAACACAAATGAAATCTGACTCCCTGTGACACCAGGATTTTACTCTCATTTTATTTGGTAATTTTCTTTCATTTGATATGGCTAGAATATAAAGTACTGCTAACCTGTACCGATAACCCCAGGGGTCATTATCAACTCTTAAGAATGAAATTCTTGTTATATCTTGTTAAAGGTCCTGAACTTTTCTCTCTGAAGAATTTTACTTCGGCCGATAAAAAAAATCATGTACTGCTAACTAGTAACGATGAGCCAAGGGGTCATTATCAACTTTTAAGAATGCAATTCTTACTATATCAGGTTAACAGGTCCTAAACTTTTCTGTCCTGAAGAATTTCAGTTGGACAAATAAAATTTAATTTGTAAGGCGCGATAATTTGAACAGTGAAATTTAAGTATCTGTAGCCAACCTGAATAGCGACAGAAGTATGAAAATAAAACCACAGAGAAATGTTACCATAACTTAACTTATAGAGACCACAAGCACCGTTGCAAATCCAACCACCCTCCTGAAGTTAAAACAGGGTGTTAACTTCGAACCAACTACATATAAACGGTTAAATACCTTTCTGTCCACCATAGTGTGGAGCTGTGTCCCAGAATTCATCACGCATCTGTTTGAGTTGCGCTGGTGTTATTGGCTGAGTGTGCTTCCAAGGCTTAGGCTTCCTTAGATTCTTACTGCTTTCTGTATTGAAGATAAAAATGTTAAAAGTTGATCACTGAATAAATAAATTACACAAAGGATACCATCAGTTAAGAGGCGATGATATAATTTTTCCAACACAGAAGCAGGACTCTAGTCCAGTAACTGCTGACAAAGAGCCATACGCCCATGTTTTATCAACTCGCCACAATAATACCTAGCCCAACCGTATCCATAAATCAACAAACATTTTTATTAACAACATCCTACAATTTTTTTTTTGAATCAAACAATATCATGTAATTTTCTTAATGGCACAAGCGAAAGTACATCCTAAGATACTTGGCCAGTAATTTGAGCAGAACTACCAGCGCACATAACTCTCTAACGAAGTGGAATCAGTGCTAATAGTAGAAGGGCGCACTATATCAGTGATCACTGAACAGACAAATGTTTAAAGGGGAAAAGATGTTCACTTAAAATAGTATGTAGACCAAGGGTTGGCACAAATGAGTGCGTCTTTCTGAAATGCTCCACCTCATAAAGTACGAGGAACTAGATATAAAGTAGCAGGAACTAGATACGGTGTTAGCAACTGATATAAAAAAATTGCGCTTAATCTGAACAAACTCTATTCTATCAGAGAATGAGCTGTCACATTTGATTTTGCAAGTTATCATCAAATCAGTACCATTTTTCTGTGGTCCTAGATGAAAAATTCCATCTGATTCACATGCCAGATTAATGATAATTTTATTTTCCCACTAACCAAATCCGAATGCTAGCTACGTGCATGAATTCGCACTACTGACTTCACCATAAGCCTAACCACAAAGGGAAAAAAATATATACCATGGACCAAAGATTACTCAGCACACACTGGCAAATCTAACGAAAAAACGATTCGTAGTAAACGTCAGGTAACACTGACTAAACCTCGTGCCCATGAACAATCCTGCCACTCTTGTGCAAAAAAAAAAATGCTAACAAAATTCCGGCAAATAATTCTTTGGCTTCTTGGTCGGCGCTCTGAACCGGTAGCTTCAGGTGTCCATTTTCAGCCAAATATCAACTAGAGTAACAAATTTAAACGGGGAGCAGTACAACAATTGAAGCCATTATTATTATGTACTCCCTCCGGTCCTTTTTACTCTGCACATTGGATTTGCCGAAAGTCAAACTTAGCTAAGTTTGACCAAATTTATATTAGAAATTATTAGCATCTACAATATCTAATAAATATAATATGAAAATATATTCCGAGATGAATCTAATGATGTTAGTGTTGTTATGTAAATGTCAATAATATTTTATATAAACTTGGTCAAAGTTGAATGAGATTGACTTCAGACAAACCTAATATGCAGAGTAAAAAGGACCGGAGGGAGTAAGTAAGTAAGTAAAAGCCGAGGAAACAGATCAACGGAATGAGTTAACCTTACTCCTCCGGATGCAGTCCCATACTCCCATGATACAATCGGACAATATTTTTCTTAACTAACCAGGCAACAAGAAGAGAAGCACTGGTGAAGAGCGAAGATGAAGCAAGCAAGAGAAGATTTTACCGTCAACTTTGGGCGTGGATCCAGCGCAGCCCATGGCGGCCGCCGCCGATCAGGCGATCGGACGAGCGAGCGAATCCTCGAGGCGGAGCCGGATCTCGCGGCGGGAGCAAGCGGAGGCTCCTCCCCTGGGACTGGGAAGGGAGAGCGCGGTGGGTTGCAGCGGAAGCGAGACGTCGAGGATCAGCGGCAGAGTGACGAGACTCCAGGCGACAAGTCATCGTCAGGAGAAAAAAGAAAGAAAACAAGAGAGAGGTGTCCCGCCACGTGGCCACCCCCAACGGCCCACGTGGCCGTTCGGCCCGCGTCCACTCGCCCGCCGCCAGGTGGGCAGCGCCAGCGCCCGACACCCCCTCGAGCCTGACCCACCCGCACCCACGGCCGCTGCCACCCGGGCCCCACCTCCCGGGCGCAGACACAGAGCACGCCTCCCTCTCCCCGTTTCTCGTCCCTTCCATCGCCACGCCTCGCGTCCTCTCCGCCATTCCCCCGCCGCATCTGGAGCGACCTCCCACCGAATAAACCCCCAAAACCTAGCCGCCGTCGCCCCCGGCCGCCGCCGCCGTCGGCGCCGCCGCAGCCGCATCAGCCATGAACGCCTTCCGGTTCCTGGGGGACATGACCCACCTCTTCTCGGTCATCGTCCTCCTCCTCAAGATCTACGCCAACAAGTCATGCTCAGGTAAGCCGCACGTCGCTAGGGTTTCGGCCGGCGCATCGCCTCGCCGCGTCGCTCACGGATCTGCGCCGCGCCGCAGGGGTGTCGAGGAAGACGCAGGAGCTGTACCTGGCGGTGTTCGTGGCGCGCTACCTCGACCTCTTCACCGACTACATCTCGCTCTACAACTCCGTCATGAAGATCGTCTTCATCACCACCTCCGCCGCCATCGTCTGGTACATGCGCCGCCACCCGCAGGTGCGCCGCACCTACGACCGCGACCAGGACACCTTCCGCCACCTCTTCCTCCTCGCCGCCGCCTTCGCGCTCGCCCTCATCTTCAACGAGCGCTTCACCCTCCGCGAGGTCATGCCGCCTCATTGATCCCTGCCTTGCGTTCTCTCCTTGTCTTTCCGAGTTGATTATCTTGCGAGATCTGAGATGAGTTCGTTACTTTTGCTGAATCTGTGTGCTATAAAGAAATACTCCTATATATTTGTTTTGGTGTAGTAGCTAGTAGATTGTTTAGGGTCACAATTGGTGTGTGGGAAATTGGCTGCTAGTCCTGTGTGACTCTGTCATTTAACAGATTCAGCTGAGTATGGCCAGTGGAGCCACATTGCCAAACCCATTTTGCAGTTTGATCTTCCGCAAAATACGGGTGAAATTGTTTTTATGCAGTGATGGCCATACTTGACTTAGATATATGGCAAATTCCAGAATAATCATATCAGCATTTCAATCTATTTACACAACAGTCTGTGGTACACTAGAAAGCTCCAGTATTAAGCTGAAGCCTGAAGGTGCCACAATACCAGAGAATTTGCATGCTGAATAAAAGGTGAAGGATATACATGTGTATATGCTGCTGTTGGAACCTCTAAGCTTTAGCGATTCTTTACACTGCCCTCCAGAGTGTGCATATAGTCAGCAATTCTTATTTGGGTAAATTCAGTTTGACTCATCTGTCTGTATGTTCGCTTGTGTGCTACAGCTTATCTTATTTAGCAAGTGGCAACCTTTTTTGGGGAACATGTCCATGTTGTTCCTGTTTTTGCTGTGATTTTCGGTACTTAGTGACCCATAGTACATTAGTGAAATGTGGCCAATTATAGCAATCATTATTATGGGGACTAACTTCTCATAAAATATTCTCACTGTACAGATATGCTGGGCATTTTCGATTTACCTGGAGGCAGTGGCGATTCTACCTCAGTTAGTTCTACTTCAGAGAAGCAGAAATGTGGATAACTTGACTGGACAATATGTTCTGTTTCTCGGGTATGAGTTTACGCCAAATAGGCTTATCTTTTACTAATGAAACCAGTTTTCATCTCATCATTCATATAAGTTCTGTTGTACCCTACATGTTCATAAGATATTATGTATACAAGGTCTAAAACCATCAAGTGTTGGATTGTTCACACCTCACAGCGCAAATTTAATAGCTGTTGTTTAGCTGTTTGAATTGATAGTCAGATTATGTGCAATCAAGTATTGAATTGTTCTAGAAATATAACCCTGTTTAGCTGTTGCAATCAAGTATTGAATTGTTCTAGAAATATAACCCTGAATGTTTATGGGATATTTAATTTAAATTGTTCAAGTTGAACACCAATTATTTTGAACTATTGATTGCATTGGAGTTAAATAGGGTACACCTGAATTGGTGCATCCATGCTTAGTTTTTTGGGGTGCATTTGGTTAGACCTAGGTCAATCTTGAACTGAAACTTCCAAGTTTAATTAGTTGTAGCCATGTTGGTTAAGTTATGCTTAGCATATATTCCCTCCACCCCAAAATATAAGGTTTATTAATTTTCTGAAAAGTCAATCTTCTAAATGTTTGGCCAAGTGTATAGAGAAAAATATCAATATCTACAATACCAAATAATTATCATTAAGTTTAATATGAAGTTGGTCAAACATAGAGAAGTTTGACTTTTGAAAAAAACTAGTACACCTTATATTTTGGAATGGAGTGAGTACAGAGTATATTGTAGTTAGAGTTGAGTTAGACCTGTAAATTTGTGCAGAAATGAGTTTCAATCTTGAAATAACTGATCTTCTTATTAAAACTTGTGTTGCTGCATCTCCAGTTGTTTTCGTCTGTTTCTACTAAAACAATACTTGTTTTGCAGGGCCTACCGTGCATTCTACATTCTAAACTGGATCTACCGTTATTTCACCGAGGGTCACCAAAGCAGATGGATCCGTGAGTCCAAATCTTTGTTTGTACCCATGTTTCATGCCTCACATTTTATCACAATTACCATTCCCTAATTCTCTTTTTCTTTCAGCTTGGATTGCTGGTTTGGTCCAAACTGGTCTATACGCAGATTTCTTCTACTACTATTTCTTGAGGTAAACTGCATAGTGTTCTTTCACGACACACATTTCTCATGCACGCGCTCCTCCGCTTCTGACCAATTTTGTGCTGGACATTGCAGTTGGAAGAACAACGTGAAGCTCGAGCTGCCTGCCTGAGCATGCTTTGTCCATGCGGCAAAAAGCACACATTGCATTTGCATGGGCCAGAAGTGTTGTCGAAATTGAGTTGATATTGGCATGAAGAGAGAGACTCGGTGGTTCTGTAGTGGATTATCTTGGCAAAAAGCTATATTACGTTTGAGAGGCTAACAGTACAATAGTAGACTAGTTCCATTTTGTACCTGGGATGGAGAATCAGCGAATCCAAATTCATTTGGCCTGTTGTTTGCTCGCTCTGTTTCACCTGCTGTAAACACACAATCGAACGATGCGATCTCCAGTGGTCTCGCGCCGCGCTATGTGAACCGTTGTGACTTTGAACTATGTGCGTTTTTGTTCGTGGCTGTGCTGTGGCAGAAAGCTTTGTGCTTTGCCGAGTACCAAGTTGACGAGTCGTGCAGGCCAATGCATTATGTTGTTGAAGCCATTTGATCTGCATTGGTTGGTGATGCGATATTTTTTTTTTTTGAAATGACGCCAAAGACTTGCCATTTTCATTGATTACGGAGAAGAGAATTGACTGGTTAATTGACAGAAAACTGGGCTAAAAACATCCCAACCCATGTGGCATGGGCATCACCGGCCAATCCTGGCCCTGAACGGGCGACTCCGACTTTAGCATAGAGCTCGATTACCAAGCCAACCAGCAAACAGCTATAGAAACTACAGCAGTACATGCCAACAGATGACCACATGCGCAAGCAACCGACACATGTGAGGATGGCCCTCGCGTCGCAGGGCCTACTGTGCATTCTACATTCTTTACTTGATTTACCGTTATTTCACTGAGGGCAGGGGCGGAGCCAACATTGGTTCAAGACCAGGGCCCATGCTGGTACAGTGCACAATATGCTGTTGTTAACGAAGCAATTCTACTTCACGCCCCGGGCCCAGGCCCCCCGACCTGGCTCCGGGATCCGCCACTGAATGAGAGTCACCAAAGCAGATGGATCCGTGAGTCCAAAACTTTTTTTGCACTCATGTTTCATGCCTCACATTTTATCACAAGTACCATTTCCTAATTATTATCCTTTTCTCTCAGCTTGGATTGCTGGTTTGGTCCAAACTGGTCTATACGCAGATTTCTTACTACTCCCTCCGTTTCATATTACTTGCCTCTAATTTAATACAACTTTGTACTAAATTAGGGACAAGTAATATGAAACGGAGGGAGTATTTCTTAAGGTAAACTGTGCAGTGTTATTGCACACTCCGCACTCACAAACTTGTGTTGATCATCGCAGTTGGAAGAACAACGTGAAGCTTGAGTTGCCCGCCTGAGCTCATGCCTGGGGTCATGACTGAAAAGGTGCACATTGCGTGGCTCAGGAGTGTTATTGCGGTTAGGTTGTCCCTTCGTTTCTAAATATTTGTCTTTCTAGCCATCTCAAATGAACTACAACATACGGATGTATGTAGACATGTTTTAAATTGTAGATTCACTCATTTTGCTCCGTATGTGGTCATTTGTTGAAATCTCTAGAAAGACAATTATTTAGGAACGGGGGAGTATATTATTGGCATGAAGAGAGTCGGTAATGTGTTGAAAGTCGCAACTGTTGCTCCTAAATCCGACCCTGAGGATTGATGGACTGTATTTGGCAAATGCTACTATTACGTTTCAGAATCCAACACTTACAAACGTAGACTAGTTCCATTTTGTACCTGAGATGAGATGGAGGATCAGCAAGTCCAAATTCATTTGGCATGTTGTTTGCCCGCTCTATTTCACCCGCTGTAAACAAACAAACGAAGCGATCTCCAGTCTGCCATCATGTCAACCGATGCAACTTTGAACTCCATGCGTTTTGTTTGCCCCTGTGCTTCATCAAGTATTTTTACCGTTGTATTGTAAGTACTACGAGTTTACAATGTTCAGAGCCGTGTTTTTTCTCACTGGGCTGACGAACCGTGCAAGTTTTAATTAAGCAAAGTTGTCGGTAATTGCCTTTGGCTCCTAGGTGCATATGCACCCATTGTCGAAATACACATTTCGAAAAGTTGAAAAATTCGGAACAAAATCCCGCGTGTATATCCGGACATTTTATGTACGTGCACAAGATTTCAATGAAAAACGACGTTTTTTGTGGCTTATGTAAAAAAGACAATTTCTGATGCTTCATTCTAACTATTCACGAGGCATTTCTTTATCTTTTTTACACAGGCCATGAAAAACGTCGTTTTTCACCAAAACCTTGTGAACGCACATAAAATGTCCGGATATACACGTGGAATTTTTGTTCTGAATTTTTTAACTTTTCGAAATGTGTATTTCGACAATGGGTGCATATGCACCTAGGAGCCAAAACGCCGCTGTGTATTTTACTGGAGCGCACGTCCAGTAGGTAGCCATCCATCGTGCGGTCATTGGACCGATGAAGTGGGCCCCTCCTGGTGAAGTTTCGGCTTGTGGAACTATACAACCGGACTGAGCAAATCCGGCCATAAACTCGGCTTGTGAAACTATTTAGATCATCTACAACCAAATTGAGTAAATCTGACTCCGTGAGTGTCACCGGACCGCACTGGGTAGATCTGGCTTCCTAAGAGCATCTACAACCGGGTGCCTTAAACAGGCCTCGAGGGCTAGCGCTGACTGGCACCCCTTATATTCAGCCTAAATATGGTCCCATCACGCGGCATCAATGTCAGTCGCTTCAACTCTGGGCCGGCATGAATGCAGGGAGGGAAGCTGCGCAATAGCGCCGGGAGGGTTTTGGGTGTGTCCGGGGTGTTGTTACGTTGCAACGTTTGGACACCAGCAAAGCTCCCCTTGGTTTGCTTCTAGTTTGTCAGAGAACGGACGTCTGGACCGGTCCGCGGATGGATGGGGTACCGCGCTGGATGATAAAACACATCCCAATTGTATGGTCTGGACAAATGCGGGCGGTTTGAGTGTCGGCCTTGGAGATGCCCTTACCAAGTGTTGGGTCCTGACACAGGCTAATTTTGAGGATCAGATCATGGACAAGATAAGAGATGATGTTCAACTCAGGCATGGCACCGGGTTCAGCACCCGACTCCCAGGAGTGTAGTCAGCTCGGTGAATTCCTTTTTTTTTGTTGTGCCTCTATGGGTGGGTGAGCCATTGTGTCTTATTTCTGTCTTAAATGAATAGGTAGAACACCCAGCAAATTTCCCTAAAAAATGGATTTGAATCCATGTCCTCCTAGGCAAACATGATCTTATGGTCCCAATAAAGAAATAATCGGAAGAGCAAAATGCATCCTGGCACGTCATATGTCGATTTTGAAGATGAGAATCTCACTGCAGCAACAGCAAAATAATCAGTCTCCATAGGCACAGTTGCAGAATACCAAGAGAGATTTCAGGCTCCATAGGCACACTCTGCAGGAAAAAAAGGCAGGTCGGTTCAGGAGCTTGAAGAAAGATTGTGTGCCAGAATTATGATGAGATAAATCTTGGTGCAGTCGTATTCAGATTTCACAAGGCTGTACAGAGTGTTAGTTAAGCACAGCCAATAGCTCACAGATGGTGCCGCTTCATCTCTAACTGGAATTATACAAACAAAGGAAAAGCTAAGCACAATTAGAGTGAGCCCTCTAGCTGTATCTTGTGATGATCTGAATCAGATCGAGGCTACTCTCAAGTACTACTCCCTCCGTTCGGAATTAGTTGTCTCGGAAATGGATGTATCTAGAACTAAAATACATCTAGATACATCCATTTTTACGACAAGTAATTCCGAACGGAGGGAGTACTACAAGTTGAGAATAGCGATCTCCATTATCCAGAAAGTTCAGCAAACATCTCGTCAGAGTTGCAGAGGGAGACTGACCTCCCCATCTCTGCTGATCAGAGTCTGGAAGCGAAGTGCCTGCTCTTCTCCTCGTCGATCTCCACGGCGATCCCGACGGCCCTGCACGCATCGGGGAACGTGGAGACCCTGATGGACGCGTAGACGGCGCCGTCCCACTCCCTGGCCGCGAGCTGCTCGGCGAGCTTGACGGCCTCGGCGGCGGTCTCGGGCGCGCCGGCGCAGACGGCGTCGACGATCCCCATCTCCCTGGCCTCGGGCGCCCTGAGCTTCCTCCCGCGCAGCGCGACGTCCCGGAGCGCGTGCGCCTGGGTGATCTTGGCGCGGAGCAGGCGCGCGACGTAGGGCGGGAGCGGGAGGCCCATGTCGACCTCGCTCATGTAGAGCACGCCGCGGTCGGCGCGCATGAGGCGGTAGTCGTGGCAGAGCGCCAGGAGGAGCCCGGCGGCCGCGGCGTGTCCCGTGACGGCGGCGACGGTGGGCATGGGGAGCGCCAGCAGGTCAGCGGCGACGGGGCGGAACGCGTCGACGAGCTCCCGGAGCCGCGCAAGGGAGCCGCCCGCCCACCCGACGTCGAGCCCGTTGGAGAAGAAGCGGCCCTCGGCGACGGTCACCAGGGCCGCCCCCGGGCCCTGGGGCTGCGCCTGGGCCGCCGCGAGCACGGAGGCGAGCGCGGAGCGGATGGAGGCGATGAGCGGGTGGCCCAGGCGGTGCTCGCCGTCGCCCGTGAGTGTGAGGACGAACACGCGGCCGCGCTGCTCCAGGGTGCACATCGTCGCCGGCTGCGGGGCGTGGATTGTGGGACCTCGGAGCTGGTTGGTTGGTTGGTGTCTGACCGGGACGCGGTGGTTGCGTGCGGATTTAACACTCGGCGCGCGCTGCCGTGTTTTCCTCAGAGCATCTCCAGCAGCGCTACCAACGCCGGCCACTTTTTTTGGCGTCGAAAAAACGTTCCAGTCGTGCCCTTAAAATACCGAAAATCGCCGGTTCGGTCCGTTTTTGAACCCGGCGATCGCAGGCTGAACCAAGCGCACTGGGGGGCGATCGGGGCTCCGGCGCTAGGGATCGCCCCGACTCGCCTCCCACCCCCGCGCCCTCGGCCGCCACTAGTTGTATCCCGGCGCCGCCCGCCGCCCTTCACCGCTAGATAGCCAATCCCCGCCGGAAAAAGAGTAGAGGTTCGCTGAGGCAGGCCCTCCACCAGCAGTTGGGCGTTTTTGCCGCCGTTTTCCAGCCGCGGAGGGGCAGTTTAGCGGCGGGTACACGCCACCGGGCGCAAGGTGTTCGGCGATTTGCCTGCCTCAGCGATGGACTCGGACGACGAGGAAGCGTTCGCCGCGCTGCTGGAGGAGGAAGCCGAGGCCGACATCCAGGAAGATGAGCATCTCATGGTGCTCGCCGCCCTCGCCCAGCTGCTGGCGAGCAATGAAAAGCCGCGGCGAGATGGCTCGGCGCCGGGGCGGATGAAAGCAAAGAACCGGCATCATCTCGAAGGCTACTGCATGCTCTACTTCGACTACTTTGCCGATGCTCCACTTCACGGCGACAAAACATTTCGGCACCGTTATCGGATGAGCCGAAAGCTCTTCCTCAGGATTGTGAATTCCATCCGGGAGTTCGACAGCTACTTCAAGTGCAAGATGGATTGCACCGGCAAATTTGGATTCACCTCGATCCAGAAGTGCGCGACAGCGATGAGGATACTTGCATACGGAGCTCCAGGTGATTCACTCGACGACTACGGGCGCATGGCCGAGTCCACCATCATCGAGTGTTTCTACAAGTTCTATCAGGCAGTGGTGGCAGTGTTTGGACCGCAATACTTGAGAACACCCAATGCGGAAGACACTGCTCGGATCCTAGCACAGAATGCAGCAAGAGGATTTCCTGGGATGCTTGGAAGCATCGACTGCATGCATTGGAAATGGAAGAACTGACCATTTGCTTGGCAGGGGATGTACAAAGGCGCCAAAGGTGGTTGCAGTGTGGTACTTGAGGCGGTGGCCACACATGACCTCTGAATCTGGCACTCCTTCTTTGATATGCCAGGAACTCACAATGACATCAACGTGCTACAGTGCTCCCTCTCTTTGCCAAGCTAGTTGAAGGTCATTCTCCTCCGGTGAACTTCGAGGTCAATGGGCGGCACTACAACAAGGGGCACTACCTAGCTGATGGCATCTATCCGAGATGGTCTACATTTGTGAAGACTATCTCAAACGCTGTGCCAGGAGGCAAGAAGTCCCACTTTGCCAAGGTGCAGAAGGCCTGCCGGAAGGATGTCGAGCGGACATTTGATGTGCTCCAATCTTGATTTGCTGTTGTCCGGTACCCTGCTCAGACCTGGTCGAAAAATTAAATGTGGGAGATCATGACTTGCTGTGTCATCTTGCACAACATGATCATCGAGAGCGACCAAGAAGAGCCAGTGTTTGACCTTCGAACCATACTCTGAGCGAGGTCCTCTAGCGAAGTTGATCACCAGCTACGGCAACTTGGACCGCCTACCTCGATATCGTCGGAGATCCGAGACCCACAGTGCACCATCAATCGCAGCAGATCTGGTGGAGCACCTATGGAGGCTCAAGGGCGACGCCGGGCGCGACGTGTGATGAAATATGAGTTTTTATTTGTTGAACTATATAATTTGTATTGAACTATTTGTTGTTGCACTATTTTGTTGAACTATTTGATTTTCTGTGATGAACTATATGATAAAAAATATTTATGTTGGTAATTGAACGCCGAGCCACGACGAACCACGTCAAATATGGGCCTATTCTCGCCCATATGGGCCTTTATTCGCCGAAAGTGGGCCGAAAACTGGGCCAATATTGGCGCCTGGGGGCGACGGCTGGATGCCCAACCGCCCCCAGCGCCGATTGTATTGCCAGCTCGCCCCAAGGGCAATTTTTATGCCTCCGGGGGGGAGGGGGCGGCAACGACTGAAGATGCTCTTATTCTCTTGGCAGAGAAAGTGCCGCTGAATTTAGCAGAAAAGGGTCGAGTTTCAGGCCGGCGGCCGGGCTCGGTAGATTAGCAGCTGCCTTCCCGCAAGGAGTGATCCACGATGCGCTTTAGTCCGGTCTGTTTGGGCCAACAGCCATCCAAAGCTGTGACACATTTAGGCCAACTTCTTTAGGCCAACTTCAAAGCGGCGACACATTTTGTCCTGTCGGTTTGGGTCCCTGTGAAGAGAAATATGGTCCAACATGTCGAAGCAAACGGAGGGGCCGTCCGTTTTTCTGTCCGGCACGACGCCCGCCCTTATCATCCTTCTAGCTCGTCAAGCGGTCGCACAACTACTCCATTTTCTCTATCTCCTCAAAACCCTCCTGCCACTCCTGCCCCTCGCGCCATGGCCGACCGGCCAAACCGGCCGCCGCCTCCCTCCCGCCGGCCGCTATCGATGGCATGGCCGCCCGCCAAGAAGAAGAAGACGAAGAAGGAGCTAACGTCGGAGCAGACGGCCGCCGAGCCAAAGAAGAGGGCTGGTCGAAGGAAGGTGGCCGCGGAATAAAAGATGTCGGCTGCGCCGCAGCCGAGGCCACGCAGCGCAAGACCGCCTTCTTGGAGAATGGTTTGCTCGTCAGGCAGGCCACCCAGCGTCCCCTTCTCATGTTGGGGAACGTAGTAATTTCAAAAAATTTCCTACGCACACGCAAGATCATGGTGATGGCATAGGAACGAGAGGGGAGAGTGTTGTCCACGTACCCTCGTAGACCATAAGCGGAAGCGTTATGACAACGCGGTTGATGTAGTCATACGTCTTCACGATCCGACCGATCCAAGCACCGAACGTACGACACCTCCGAGTTTAGCACACGTTCAGCTCGATGACGATCCCCGGGCTCCGATCCAGCAAAGCTTCGGGGATGAGTTCCGTTAGCACGACGGCGTGGTGACGATGATGATGTTCTACCGGCGCAGGGCTTTGCCTAAACTCCGCGACGATATGGCCGAGGTGGAATATGGTGGAGGGGGGCACCGCACACAGCTAAGGAACGATCCGTAGATCAACTTGTGTGTTCTAGGGTGCCCCCTGCCCCCGTATATAAAGGAGCAAGGGGGGGTGCGGCCGGCCCTAGGAGGAGGCGCGCCGGAGGAGTCCTACTCCCACCGGGAGTAGGACTCCCCCCTTTTCTTGGATTAGGACTTGGGGGGAGGGAAAGTGGAAAGGGGGGCGCCGCCCCCCCTTCCTTGTCCTATTCGGACTAGGGGGGAGGGGGCGCGTGGCCTGCCCTGGCCGGCCCTCCTCTTCTCCCTCATGGCCCACTAAGGCCCATTAACCCCGGGAGGTTCCAGTAACCCCGGTGTCCAAGAAAATCCGATTTCACCCGAACCATTCAAGTCAAACATAGGCTTCCAATATATGAATCTTTATGTCTCGACCATTTGAGACTCCTCGTCATGTCCGTGATCACATCCGGACTCGAACAAACTTCGGTACATCAAAACTTATAAACTCATAATAAAAGCGACATCGTAGCGTTAAGCGTGCGGACCCTACGGGTTCGAGAACTATGTAGACATGACCTAGAACTATTCTCGGTCAATAACCAATAGCGGAACCGGATGCCCATATTGGTTCCTACATATTCTACTAAGATCTTTATCGGTCAAACCGCATAACAACATACGTTGTTCCTTTGTCATCGGTATATTATCAAGGAAATATGCCCTAGAGGCAATAATAAAGTTATTATTTATTTCCTTATTTCATGATAAATGTTTATCATTCATGCTAGAATTGTATTAACCGGAAACATGATACATGTGTGAATGCATAGACAAACAATATGTCACTAGTATGCCTCTACTAGACTAGCTTGTTAATCAAAGATGGTTATGTTTCCTAACCATGAACAAAGAGTTGTTATTTGATTAACAAGGTCACATCATTAGTAGAATGATCGATTGACATGACCCATTCCATTAGCTTAGCACACGATCGTTTAGTATGTTGCTACTGCTTTTATCCATGACATATACATGTTCTGTAACTATGAGATTATGCAACTCCGTTTACGGAGGAACACTTTGGTGCTACCAAACGTCACAACGTAATCGGGTGATTATAAAGGAGTACTACAGGTGTCTCCAAAGGCGATGTTGGGTTGGCGTATTTCGAGATTAGGTTTTGTCACTCCGATTGTCGGAGAGGTATCTCTGGGCCCTCTCGGTAATACACATCATCAAGCCTTGCAAGCATTACAACTAATGAGTTAGCTGTGAGATGATGTATTACGGAACGAGTAAAGAGACTTGCTTGTAACGAGATTGAACTAGGTATTGGATACCGACGATCGAATCTCGCAAGTAACATACCGATGACAAAGGAACAACGTATGTTGTTATGCGGTCTGACCGATAAAGATCTTCGTAGAATATGTAGGAGCCAATATGGGCATCCGTGTCCCGCTATTGGTTATTGACCGAGACGTGTCTCGGTCATGTCTACATTGTTCTCGAACCGTAGGGTCCGCACGCTTAAGGTTTCGATGGCGGTTATATTATGAGTTTATGTATTTTGATGTACGAAGAAGTTCGAGTCCCGGATGTGATCACGGACATGACGAGGAGTCTCAAATGGTCGAGACATAAAGATTGATATATTGGAAGCCTATATTTGAGTTCGAATGGTTCCGTGAAATCGATTTTATTTCTGGGACCGGGGTTACTGAACCTCCCGGGGCTATTGGGCCTTAGTGGGCCACGAGGAGAAGAGGAAGGGCCGGCCAGGCAGGCCGCGCGCCCCCTCCCCCCCAGTCCGAATAGGACAAGGAGAGGGGGCGCCTCTTCCCTTCCCCCTCCCCAATCCTACTCCAACTAGGAAAGGGGGGGAGTCCTACTCCCGGTGGGAGTAGGACTCCTCCGCGCCTCCCTTGGGCCGGCCGCACCTCCCCTTGCTCCTTTATATACGGGGGCAGGGGGCACCCTAGAACACACAAGTTTGATCTACGGATCGCTCCTCAGCCGTGCGGTGCCCCTCCACCATATTCCACCTCGGTCATATCGTCAGCAAAGCTTAGGCGAAGCCTCGCCCGTAGTACATCAAGATCGCCACCACGCCGTCGTGTTGACGAAACTCTCCTCCCCGCTCTCTTGGATTGGAGCCCGAGGAGCGCCATCGAGCTGACGTGTCAAGAACTCGGGGCGCCGGAGTTACGGCGCCAGATCGGTCGGATCGCGAGGAGAACGTCGACTACTTCCTCTACGTTGCCAGATCGCTTCCACTTCGGTCACGAGGGTACGAGACAACACTCTCCCTCTCGTTGCTATACATCACCATGATCTTGCGTGTGCATAGGAAATTTTTGAAATTACTACGTTCCCCAACAAAGGCATCCGAGCCTAGGTTTTTATGGTTTGATGTTTTGCACGAGTAGAACACAAGTGAGTTGTGGGCGATACAAGTCATACTACCTACCAAAGATGTCATACTTTGGTTTAGCGGTATTGTGAGATGAAGCGGCCCGGACCGACATTACGCGTGACGCTTACGCGAGACTGGTTTCACCGCCACGAGCACTCGTTGCTTAAAGGTGATTGGCGGGTGTCTGCTCTCTCACTTTAGTTGAACTGAGTGTGGCTCGCCCGGTCCTTGAGAAGGTTAAAAGCGAGTCTATTTGACGAAGTATCGTTGTGGTTTTGATGCGTGGGTGAGATTGGTTCTTACTTAAGCCCGTAGCAGCCACGTAAAATTTGCAACAACAAAGTAGAGGACGTCTAACTTGTTTTTGTAGGGCATGTTGTGATGTGATATGGTCAAGACGTGATGCTATATTTTATTGTATGAGATGATCATGTTTTGTAACCGGTTATCGGCAATCGGCAGAGCCATATGGTTGTCGCTTTATTGTATGAAATGCAAGCATACATAATTGCTTTACTTTATCACTAAGCGGTAGCGATAGTCGTAGAAGCAATAGGTGGCGTGAAGCGACAACGATGCTACGATGGAGATCAAGGTGTCGCGCCGGTGACGATGGTGATCACGACGGTGCTTGGAGATGGAGATCACAAGCACAAGATGATGATGGCCATATCATATCACTTATATTGATTGCATGTGATGTTTATCCTTTATGCATCTTATCTTGCTTTGATTGACGGTAGCATTTTAAGATGATCTCTCACTAAAATTATCAAGAAGTGTTCTCCCGAGTATGCACCGTTGCCAAAGTTAAATCGTGCCCGCACACCACGTGATGATCGGGTGTGATAAGCTCTCGTCCATCTACAACGGGTGCAAGCCAGTTTTGCACACGCAGAATACTCGAGTTATACTTGACGAGCCTAGCATATGCAGATATGGCCTCGGAACACGGAGACCGAAAGGTCGGCGTGAATCATATAGTAGATATGATCAACATAAGATGTTCACCATTGAAAACTACTCCATCTCACGTGATGATCGGTTATGGTTTAGTTGATTTGGATCACGTGATCACTTAGATGACTAGAGATGTCTGTCTAAGTGGGAGTTCTTAAGTAATATGATTAATTGAACTTAAATTTATCATGAACTTAGTACTGATAGTATCTTGCTTGTCTATGTTTGATTGTAGATAGATGGCTCATCTTTGTTGTTCCGTTGAATTTTAATGCGTTCCTTGAGAAAGCAAAGTTGAAAGATGATGGTAGCAATTACGGGATCGGGTCCGTAACTCGAGGATTATCCTCATTGCTGCACGTAAGAGTTACGTCTGGATGCACCGCTAGGTGCCAGAACTCTTCTTGATGCAACCGACGACGTTAAGAACATCTGGCGAGCAAAGCGATGACTACTCTATAGTTCGATGTGCCATGCTTTACGGCTTAGAACCGGGACTTCAACGGCGTTTTGAGCGTCATGGAGCATATGAGATGTTCCAGAGTTGAAGTTAATATTCCAACAGAATGCCCGGATTGAGAGATATGAAGTCTCCAATAAGTTCTATAGCTGCAAGATGGAGGAGAATAGTTCATCGGTGAGCACATACTCAAAATGTCCGGTATTACAATCACTTGACTCAACCGGGAGTTAATCTTCCGGATGATTGTGTCATTGATAGAATTCTTCAATCACTTGCCACCAAGCTACAAAGGCTTCGTGATGAACTATAATATGCAAGGGTTAGTAAAGACTATACAGAGCTCTTCGCAATGCTAAAGGCTGCGGAGGTAGAAATCAAGAAGGAGCATCAAGTGTTGATGGTCAATAAGACCACTAGTTTCAAGAAGAAAGGCAAAGGGAAGAAGAAGGGAACTTCAAGAAGAACAGCAAGCAAGTTGTCGCTCGGAGAAGAAACCCAAGTCCGGACCTAAGCTGGCCCGAGTGCTTCTACTCAAGCGCGGTAGTCCTTTGGAAGCGGAACTGCCCCAAGTATTTGGCGGATAAGAAGGATGGCAAGGTGAACAAAGGTATATGTGATATACATGTTATTGATGTGTACCTTACTAGAGCTCGCATAGCACACAGGTATTTGATCTTGGTTACATTGCTAATATTTGCAACTCGAAGCAGGACTACGGATTGCGAACACCGCAAAGGGCGAGGTGACGATCTGGCGTGGGAAATGGTTCCAAAGTCGATGTGATCGCGGTCGGCACGCTACCTCTACATCTACCTTGAGATTAGTTTTAGACCTAAATAATTGTTATTTGGTGCTGCGTTGAGCATGAACATTATATCTGGATCTTGTTTGATGCGAGGCGGTTATTCATTTAAATCGAGAGAATAATGGTTGCTCTATTTATATGAGTAATATCTTTTATGGTCATGCACCCTTGAAGAGTGGTCTATTTTAATGAATCTCGATAGTAGTGATACACATATTCATAATGTTGAAACCAAAAGATGCAGAGTTGATAATGATAGTGCAACTTATTTGTGGCAATGCCGTTTAGGTCATATCGATGTAAAGCGCATGAAGAAACTCCATCTTGATGGACTTTTGGAGTCACTTGATTATGAATCACTTGGCACTTGTAACCGTGCCTCATGGGCAAGATGACTAGAACCCGTTCTCGGTACTATGGAGAGAGCAACAGATTTGTTGGAAATCATACATACTGATGTATGTGGTCCGATGAATGTTGAGGCTCGTGGCGGATATCGTTATTTCCTCACCTTCACAGATGACTTAAGCGAGATATGGGTATATCTACTTAATGAAACATAAGTCTGAAACATTTGAAAAGTTCAAAGAATTTCAGAGTGAAGTTGAAAATCATCGTAATAAGAAAATTAAATTTCTACGATCGATCGTGGAGGTGAATATTTGAGTTCTGAGTTTGGTCTACATTTGAAACAATGCGGAATAGTTTCAGCAACTCACGCCACCCGAACACCACAGCGTAATGGTGTGTCGAACGTCGAATCGTCGTACTTTACTAGATATGGTGCGATCTATGATGTCTCTTACAGATTTACCGCTATCGTTTTGGGGTTATGCTCTAGAGACGGCCGCATTCACACTGAATAGAACACCGTCAAAATCCGTTGAGACGACACCTTATGAACTGTGGTTTAGCAAGAAACCAAAGTTGTCGTTTCTTAAAGTTTGGGGATGCGATGCTTATGTGAAAAAGCTTCAACCTGATAAGCTCGAACCCAAATCGAATGTGTCTTCATAGGATACCCAAAGGAGACAGTTGGGTACACCTTCTATCACAGATCCGAAGGCAAGACATTTGTTGCCAAGAATGGATCCTTTCTAGAGAAGGAGTTTCTCTCGAAAGAAGTGAGTGGGAGGAAAGTAGAACTTAATGAGGTAATTGTACCTTCTCCCTTACTTGAAAGTAGTTTGTCGCAGAAACCGGTTTCTGAGACATCTACACCAAGTAGTGAGGAAGTTAATGATGTTGATCATGAAACTTCAGATCAAGTTACTACTGTAACCTCGTAGATCAACGAGTAAGATCCGCACTGAGTGATGCGGTAATCCTGTTCGGAAATCATGCTACTAGATCATGATGAACCTACGAACTATGAAGAAGCGATGGTGAGCCCAGATTCATAAAATGGCTTGAGGCCATGAAATCGAGATGGGATCCATGTATGAAAACAAAGTATGGACTTTGGTTGACTTGCCCGAGGGTCGGCAAGCAATAGAAAACAAGTGGATCTTCAAGAAGAAGACCGACGACGGTAATATTCTCGTCTACAAAGCTCGACTTATCGCAAAGGGTTTCGACAAGTTCAAGGGATTGACTACGATGAGACCTTCTCACCCGTAGTGATGCTTAAGTCTGTCCGAATCATGTTAGCAATTGCGCATTTTATGATTATGAAATTTGGCAAATGGATGTAAAGACGCATTCTGAATGGATTTACGGAAGAAGAGTTGTATATGATGCAACCGAAGGTTTTATCGATCCAAAGGAGCTAACAAAGTGTGCAAGCTCCAATGATCCATTTATGGACTGGTGCAAGCATCTCGGAGTTGGAATAAGCGCTTTGATAGTGTGATCAAAGCATTTGGGTTTATCTGAGACTTTTGGAGAAGCTTTGTATTTACAAGAAAGTGAGTGGGAGCTCAGAGCATTTCGATATTATATGTAGATGACATATTACTGATCGGAAATGATATAGAATTCTGGATAGCATAAAGGGATACTTGAATAAGAGTTTTTCAATGAAAGACCTCGGTGAAGCTGCTTACATATTGGGCATCAAAATCTATAGAGATAGATCAAGACGCTTAATTGGACTTTCACAAAGCACATACCTTGACAAATTTTGAAGAAGTTCAAAATGGATCAAGCAAAGAAAGGGTTCTTGCACGTGTTACAAGGTGTGAAGTTGAGTAAGACTCAATGCCCGACCACTGCAGAAGATAGAGAGAAATGAAAGATGTTCCTATGCTTGACCATAGGCTCTATCATGTATGCAATGTTGTGTACCGACACGATGTGTGTCTTGCTATAAGCTTAGCGAGGAGGTACCAAAGTAATCCAGAGTGGATCATCGACAGCGGTCAAGAACATCTGAAATACCGAAAAGGACTAAGGATATGTTTCTCGATATGGAGGTGACAAAGAGCTCATCGTGGCAGTTACGTTGATGCAAGCTTTGACACCGATCCGGACGATTCTAAATCGCAGACCGGATCGTATTTACACTAAGCGGAGGAGCTGTCGGTTGGTGCAGTTCTAAACAAAGCGTCATAGCGGGATCTACATGTGAAGCGGAGTACATAGCAGCTTCGGGCAGCTAATGAAGGAGTGCGGATGAAGGAGTTCATATCCGATCTAGGTGTCATACCTAGTGCATCGGGTCCAATGAAAATCTTCGTGACAATCTTTGAGCAATTGCCTTAGCGAAGGAATCCAGATTTCACAAGAGGACCAAGCACATCAAAAGACGCTTCAATTCCATCCGGACTTAGTCGGTGGGAGACATAGAGATTTGCAAGATACATACGGATCTGAATGTAGCAGACCGTTGACTAAGCCTCTTCCACGAGCAAAACATGATCAACACCAAGACTCCATGGGTGTTAGAATCATTACTATGTAATCTAGATTATTGACTCTAGTGCAAGTGGGAGATGAAGGAAATATGCCCTAGAGGCAATAATAAAGTTATTATTTATTTCCTTATTTCATGATAAATGTTTATCATTCATGTTAGAATTGTATTAACCGGAAACATGATACATGTGTGAATGCATAGACAAACAATATGTCACTAGTATGCCTCTACTAGACTAGCTTGTTAATCAAAGATGGTTATGTTTCCTAACCATGAACAAAGAGTTGTTATTTGATTAACAAGGTCACATCATTAGTAGAATGATCTGATTGACATGACCCATTCCATTAGCTTATGTTGCTACTGCTTTTATCCATGACATATACATGTTCCTGTAACTATGAGATTATGCAACTCCCGTTTACCGGAGGAACACTTTGGGTGCTACCAAACGTCACAACGAATCGGGTGATTATAAAGGAGTACTACAGTGTCTCCAAAGGCGGATGTTGGGTTGGCGTATTTGAGATTAGGTTTTGTCACTCCGATTGTCGGAGAGGTATCTCTGGGCCATCTCGGTAATACACATCACTGAAGCCTTGCAAGCATTACAACTAATGAGTTAGCTGTGAGATGATGTATTACGGAACGAGTAAAGAGACTTGCCGGGAACGAGATTGAACTAGGTATTGGATACCGACGATCGAATCTCGGGCAAGTAACATACCGATGACAAAGGGAACAACGTATGTTGTTATGCGGTCTGACCGATAAAGATCTTCGTAGAATATGTAGGAGCCAATATGGGCATCCGGTCCCGCTATTGGTTATTGACCGAGACGTGTCTCGGTCATGTCTACATTGTTCTCGAACCGTAGGGTCCGCACGCTTAAGGTTTCGATGACGGTTATATTATGAGTTTATGTATTTTGATGTACCAAGAAGTTCGGAGTCCGGATGTGATCACGGACATGACGAGGAGTCTCGAAATGGTCGAGACATAAAGATTGATATATTGGAAGCCTATATTTGGAGTTCGAATGGTTCCGGTGAAATCGGATTTTACTGAACACCGGGTTACTGGAACCTCCCGGGGCTATTGGGCCTTAGTGGGCCACGAGGGAGAAGAGGAAGGGCCGGCCAGGGCAGGCCGCGCCCCCCCCCCAGTCCGAATAGGACAAGGAGAGGCGGCGCCCTTCCCTCTTCCCTCCCCCAATCCTACTCCAACTAGGAAGGGGGAGTCCTACTCCGTGGGAGTAGGACTCCTCGCGCCTCCCTTGGGCCGGCCGCACCTCCCCCTCGCCTCCCTTATATACGGGGCAGGGGGCACCCTAGAACACACAAGTTTGATCTACGGATCGTTCCTTAGCCGTGTGCGGTGCCCCCTCCACCATATTCCACCTCGGTCATATCGTCATAAAGCTTAGGCGAAGCCTGCGCCGATAGTACATCAAGATCGTCACCACGCTGTCGTCCGACGAAAACTCTCCCTCCCCGGCTCTCTTGGATTGGAGCCCGAGGAGCGTCATCGAGCTGTCGTGTGTCAAGAACTCGGGCGCCGGAGTTCTGGCGCCGGGATCGGTCGGATCGCGAGGAGAACGTCGACTACTTCCTCTACGTTGTGATCGCTTCGCTTCGGTCTCACGAGGTCCGTAGACAACACTCTCCCTCTCGTTGCTATACATCACCATGATCTTGCGTGTGCGTAGGAAATTTTTTGAAATTACTACATTCCCCAACAGTTACTTGCCCGAGATTCGATCGTCGGTATCCAATACCTAGTTCAATCTCGTTACCGGCAAGTTTCTTTACTCGTTACGTAATGCATCATTCCGTAACTAACTCATTAGTTACATTGCTTGCAAGGCTTATTGTGATGTGCATTACCGAGAGGGCCCAGAGATACCTCTTCGACAATCGGAGTGACAAAACCTAATCTCGAAATACGCCAACTCAACATGTACCTTTGGAGACACCTGTAATACTCCTTTATAATCACCCAGTTACGTTGTGATGTTTGGTAGTACCCAAAGTGTTCCTCCGGTAAACGGGAGTTGCATAATCTCATAGTTACAGGAACATGTATAAGTCATGAAGAAAGTAATAGCAATATAATAAACGATCAAGTGCTAGGCTAACGAAATGGGTCATGTCAATCACATCATTCTCCTAATGATGTGATCCTATTAATCAAATGACAACACATGTCTATGGTTAGGAAACATAACCATCTTTGATTAATGAGCTAGTCAAGTAGAGGCATACTAGTGACTATATGTTTGTCTATGTATTCACACATGTATCATGATTTCCGGTTAATACAATTCTAGCATGAATAATAAACATTTATCATGATATGGGGAAATATATAATAACTTTATTATTGCCTCTAGGGCATATTTCCTTCAGTCTCTCACTTGCACTAGAGTCAATGATCTAGATTACATAGTAATGATTCTAACACCCATGGAGTCTTGGTGCTGATCATGTTTTGCTCGTGAGAGAGGCTTAGTCAATGGGTCTGCAACATTCAGATCCGTATGTATCTTGCAAATCTCTATGTCTCCCACTTGGACTTGGTCCCGGATGGAATTGAAGCGTCTTTTGATGTGCTTGGTCCTCTTGTGAAATCTGGATTCCTTTGCCAAGGCAATTGCACCAGTATTGTCACAGAAGATTTTCATTGGTCCCGATGCACTAGGTATGACACCTAGATCGGATATGAACTCCTTCATCTAGACTCCTTCATTTGCTGCTTCCGAAGCAGCTATATATTCCGCTTCACATGTAGATCCCGCCACGACGCTTTGTTTAGAACTGCACCAACTTACAGCTCCACCGTTTAATAAAAACACGTATCCGGTTTGTGATTTAGAATCGTTAGGATCAGTGTCAAAGCTTGCATCAACGTAACCATTTACGACTAGCTCTTTGTCACCTCCATATACGAGAAACATATCCTTAGTCCTTTTCGTATTTCAGATGTTCTTGACCGCTGTCCAAAGGATCCACTCTGGATTACTTTGGTACCTTCCTGCCAAGCTTATTGCCAAGCATTCGTCAGTCTAGTACACAAGATTGCATACATGATAGAGCCTATGGTGAAGCATAGGAACATCTTCCATTTTCTCTCTATCTTCTGCTGTGGTCGGGCATTGAGTCTGACTCAACTTCACACCTTGTAGTACGGGCAAGAACCCTTTCTTTGCCTGATCCATTTTGAACCTTTTCAAAATTTTATCAAGGTATGTGCTTTGTGAAAGTCCTATTAAGCGTCTTGATCTATCTCTATAAATCTTGATGCCAGTATGTAAGCAGCTTCACCGAGGTCTTTCATTTGAAAAACTTTTATTCAAGTATCCCTTTATGCTATACAGAAATTCTATATCATTTCCAATTAATAATATGTCATCTACATATAATATCGTAAATGCTACAGAGCTCCCACTCACTCTCTTGTAAATACAAAGCTTCTCCAAAAGTCTCAGATAAAACCATATGCTTTGATCACATCACAAAGCGCTTATTCCAACTCCGAGATGCTTGCACCACCATAAATGGATCATCGGAGCTTGCATACTTTGTTAGCACTTTTGGATCAACAAAACCTTCGCTGCATCATATACAACTCTTCTTCCGTAAATCCATTCAAGAATGCGCTTTACATCCATTTGCCAAATTTCATAATTATGAAATGCAGTAATAGCTAACATGATTCGACAGACTTAAGCATCGCTACAGTGAGAAAGTCTCATCATAGTCAACCCTTGAACTTATCGAAAACCTTTCGCAACAAGTCGAGCTTTATGGACGCTTACATTACCATTAGCGCGGTCTTCTTCTTAAAGATCCATTTATTCTCAATGGCTTGCCGATCATCGGGCAAGTCAACCAAAGTCCATACTTTGTTCTCATACATGGATCCCATCTCGATTTCATGGCCTCTAGCCATTTTGCGAATCTGGGCTCATCATCGCTTCCTCATAGTTCGTAGGTTCATCATGGTCAAGTAACATGACGTCCAGAATAGGATTACCGTACCACTCTGGTGCGGATCTTACTCTGGTGGACCTACGAGGTTCAGTAGAAACTTGATCTGAAGTTTCATGATCAATATCATTAGCTTCTTCACTAACTGGTGTAGGTGTCACAGGAACCAATTTCTGTGATGGACTACTTTCCAATAAGTGAGCAGGTACAGTTACCTCATCAAGTTCTACTTTCCTCCCACTCACTTCTTTCGAGAGAGACTCCTTCTCTAGAAAGGATCCATTTTTAGCAATGAATGTCTTGCCTTCGGATCTGTGATAGAGGGTGTACCCAACAGTCTCTTTTGGGTATCCTATGAAGACACATTTCTCCGATTTAGGTTCGAGCTTATCTGGTTAAAGTTTCTTCACATAAGCATCGCAGCCCCAAACTTTAAGAAACGACAACTTTGGTTTCTTGCCAAACCACAGTTCATAAGGCGTCGTCTCAACGGATTTTGATGGTGCCCTATTTAACGTGAATGCGCCGCCTCTAAAGCATAACCCCGTAACGATAGCGGTAAATCAAGAAGAGACATCATAGATCACACCATATCTAGTAAAGTACGACACGACGCTCGACACACCATTTCTTTGTGGTGTTCTAGGTGGCGTGAGTTGCGAAACTATTCCGCATTGTTTCAAATGTAAACCAAACTCGTAACTCAAATATTCTCCTCCACGATCAGATCGTAGAAACTTTATTTTCTTGTTACGATGATTTTCCACTTCACTCTGAAATTCTTTGAACTTTCCAAATGTTTTAGACTTGTGTTTCATTAAGTAGATATACCCATATCTGCTCAAATCATCTGTGAAGGTGAGAAAATAACGATATCCGCCACGAGCTTCAACATTCATCGGACCACATACATCAGATGTATGATTTCCAACAAATCTGTTGCTCTCTCCATAGTACCGAGAACGGTGTTTTAGTCATCTTGCCCATGAGACACGGTTCATAAGTACCAAGTGATTCATAATCAAGTGATTCCAAAAGTCCATCAAGATGGAGTTTCTTCATGCGCTTTACACCGATATGACCTAAACGGCAAGGCACAAATAAGTTGCACTATCATTATCAACTCGCATCTTTTGGCTTCGACATTATGAATATGTGTATCACTACTATCGAGATTCAATAAAATAGACCACTCTTCAAGGGTGCATGACCATAAAAGTATTACTCATATAAATAGAACAACCATTATTCTCTCGATGAATGAATAACCGCCTCGCATCAAACAAGATCCAGATATAATGTTCATGCTCAACGCCGCACCAATTAACAATTATTTAGGTCTAAAACTAATCCCAAGGTAGATGTAGAGGTAGCGTACAACCGCGATCACATCGCTTTGGAATCGCTTTCCCACGCCGCATCGTCACCTCGCCCTGGCCAGTGCTCGCTTATTTCGTAGTCCTGCTTCGAGTTGCAAATATTAGCAATGTAACCAAAGATCAAATACCTAGGTGCTATCATGAGCTCTAGTAAGGTACACATCAATAACATGTATATCACATATACCTTTGTTCACCTTGCCATCTTTCTTATCCGCCAAATACTTGGGGCAGTTCCGCTTCCAAAGTCCCGCGCTTGCGGTAGAAGCACTCCGCCAGTGCTTAGGTCCAGACTTTGGTTTCTTCTCTTGAGCAGCAACTTGCTTGCTGTTCTTCTTGAAGTTCCCTTCTTCTTTCCTTTGCCCTTTTCTTGAAACTAGTGGTCTTGTTGACCATCAACACTTGATGCTCCTTCTGATTTCTACCTCCGCAGCTTTTAGCATTGCGAAGAGCTCGGGAATTGTCTTGTTCATCCCTTGCATATTATAGTTCATCACGAAGCTCTTGTAGCTTGGTGGTAGTGATTGGAGAATTTCATCAATGACGCTATCATCCGGAAGATTAACTCCCAGCTTGAACCAAGTGATTATTATACCCGACATTTTGAGTATATGCTCACCGATGAACTATTCTCCTCCATCTTGCAGTGTAGAACTTATTGGAGACTTCATATCTCTCAATCCGGCATTTGCTTGAAATATTAACTTCAACTCTTGGAACATCTCATATGCTCCATGACGCTCAAAACGTCGTTGAAGATCCGGTTCTAGGCCGTAAGCATGGCACATCGAACTATCGAGTAGTCATCGCTTTGCTCGCCAGACGTTCTAACGCCGTCGGTTAGATCAAAGAAGAGTTCGCACCCAGCGGTGCTTCCAGACATAATTCTTCAGGCAGAATGAGGATAATCTCGAAGTTACGGACCCAATCCGTAATTGCTACCATCATCTTTCAACTTTGCTTTCTCAAGGAACGCATTAAAATTGAACGGAACAACAGCAGGAGCCATCTATCTACAGCAAACATAGACAAGCAAAATACTATCAGGTACTAAGTTCATGATAAATTTAAGTTCAATTAATCATATTACTTAAGAACTCCCACTTAGACAGACATCTCTCTAGTCATCTAAGTGATCACGTGATCCAAATCAACTAAACCATAACCGATCATCACGTGAGATGGAGTAGTTTTCAATGGTGAACATCACTATGTTGATCATATCTACTATATGATTCATTCTCGACCTTTCGGTCTCCGTGTTCCGAGGCCATATCTGTATATGCTAGGCTCGTCAAGTTTAACCTGAGTATTCTGCGTGTGCAAAACTGGCTTGCACCCGTTGTAGATGGACGTAGAGCTTATCACACCCGATCATCACGTGGTGTCTGGGCACGACGAATTTTGGCAACGGTGCATACTCAGGGAGAACACTTCTTGATAATTTTTAGTGAGAGATCATCTTAAAATGCTACCGTCAATCAAAGCAAGATAAGATGCATAAAGGATAAACATCACATGCAATCAATATAAGTGATATGATATGGCCATCATCATCTTGTGCTTGTGATCTCCATCTCCGAAGCACCGTCATGATCACCATCGTCACCGGTGCGACACCTTGATCTCCATCGTAGCATCGTTGTCATCTCGCCAACTATTGCTTCTACGACTATCGCTACCGCTTAGTGATAAAGTAAAGCAATTACAGGGCGTTTACATTTCATACAATAAAGCGACAACCATATGGCTCTCGCCATTGCCGATAACTCGTTACAAAACATGATCATCTCATACAATAAAATATAGCATCACGTCTTGACCATATCACATCACAACATGCCCTGCAAAAACAAGTTAGACGTCCTCTACTTTGTTGTTGCAAGTTTTACGTGGCTGCTACGGGCTTAGCAAGAACCGTTCTTACCTACGCATCAAAACCACAACAATAGTTCGTCAAGTTAGTGCTGTTTTAACCTTCGCAAGGACCGGGCGTAGCCACACTCGGTTCAACTAAAGTTGGAGAACTGACACCCGCTAGCCACCTCTGTGCAAAGCACGTCGGGAGAACCGGTCTCGCGTAAGCATACGCGTAATGTCGGTCCGGGCCGCTTCATCCAACAATACCACCGAACCAAAGTATGACATGCTGGTAAGCAGTATGACTTGTATCGCCCACAACTCACTTGTGTTCTACTCATGCATATAACATCTACGCATAAAACCAGGCTCGGATGCCACTGTTGGGGAACGTAGTAATTTCAAAAAAATTCCTACGCACACGCAAGATCATGGTGATGGCATAGCAATGAGAGGGGAGAGTGTTGTCCACGCACCCTCATAGACCGTGGCGAAGCGTTATGACAACGCGTTGATGTAGTCGTGCGTCTTCGCGATCCGACCGATCCAAGCACCGAACGTCACGGCACCTCCGAGTTCAGACACGTTCAGCTCGATGGCGATCCCGGGCTCCGATCCAGCAAAGCTTCGATGAGTTCCACGGCCGCGATGGCGTGGTGACGATGATGATGTTCTACTGGCGCAGGGCTTTGCCTAAACTCCGCGACGATATGACCGAGGTGGAATATGGTGGAGGGGGGCACCGCACACAGCTAAGGAACGATCCGTAGATCAACTTGTGTGTTCTAGGGTGCCCCCTGCCGTCGTATATAAAGGAGCAAGGGGGGCGGTTGCGGCCGGCCCTAGGAGGAGGCGCGCCAGAGGAGTCCTACTCCCACCGGGAGTAGGACTCCCCTTTCCTAGTTGGATTAGGACTTGGGGGAGGGAAAGAGGAAAGGGGCGCCACCCCCTTCCTTGTCCTATTCGGACTAGGGGAGGGGGCGCCCGGCCTGCCTGGCCGGCCCTCCTCTTCTCCCTCATGGCCCACTAAGGCCCATTAACCCCTGGGAGGGTTCCGGTAACCCCGGTGTTCCTAGTAAAATCGATTTCACCCGAACCATTCAAATCCAAACATAGGCTTCAATATATCAATCTTTATGTCTCGACCATTTGAGACTCCTCGTCATGTCCATGATCACATCCGGGACTCGAACAAACTTCGTACATCAAAACTTATAAACTCATAATAAAACTGTCATCGTAACGTTAAGCGTGCGGACCCTACTGGTTCGAGAACTATGTAGACATGACCTAGAACTATTCTCGGTCAATAACCAATAGCGGAACCTGGATGCCCATATTGGTTCCTACATATTCTATGAAGATCTTTATCGGTCAAACCGCATAACAACATACGTTGTTCCCTTTGTCATCGGTATGTTACTTGCCCGAGATTCAATCGTCGGTATCCAATACCTAGTTCAATCTCGTTACCGGCAAGTCTCTTTACTCGTTACGTAATGCATCATTCCATAAATAACTCATTAGTTACATTGCTAGCAAGGCTTATTGTGATGTGCATTACTGAGAGGGCCCTGAGATACCTCTCCGACAATCGGAGTGACAAAACCTAATCTCGAAATACGCCAACTCAACATGTACCTTTGGAGACACCTGTAGTACTCCTTTATAATCACCCAGTTACGTTGTGACGTTTGGTAGTACCAAAGTGTTCCTCCGTAAACGGAGTTGCATAATCTCATAGTTACGAGGAACATGTATAAGTCATGAAGAAAGCAATAGCAATATACTAAACGACCAAGTGCTAGGCTAATGGAATGGGTCATGTCAATCACATCATTCTCCTAATGATGTGATCCCATTAATCAAATGACAACACATGTCTATGGTTAGGAAACATAACCATCTTTGATTAATGAGCTAGTCAAGTAGAGGCATACTAGTGACTATATGTTTGTCTATGTATTCACACATGTATCATGTTTCCGGTTAATACAACTCTAGCATGAATAATAAACATTTATCATAATATGGGGAAATATATAATAACTTTATTATTGCCTCTAGGGCATATTTCCTTCATCTCATGCATGGGATTCGTGGCGAGCCGTCCATTCTCATCATCGCCGCCCGCGCCGCAACCGGCACAGGCTCGTCGGTTGGTCGCCCGCCACATCCGGAGTCATTGCGCACCTCCACGACACTACCAATGTGCGGGTTCCTACCTCAACATGACTCGGGTGCGTCCTACTTCTCTAGATGACCTAGGGGTGGCTCGTCAGAAGTGTGTGAGCATGCGCCGGCATTCCCCGTGTCGGAGGCCATCGAGATAGAGTTCGATTCGAGAAAGCAAAAGGAGATGCTCGAGGTAGATGGATGAATGATGACCCATAAGTATAGGGGATCAACAGTAGTCCTTTCGATAAGTAAGAGTGTCGAACCCATAGGTAGATATAGTGCACTCTTACTTGAAGGATCTTATTGCCTTATGCACCGATGATAACTTACTTGAAGGATCTTATTCAATCCATAGGTAGATATAGTGCACTCTTGTAACATGTAACTGGGTTTAAGGGTCTTTGCATGCACAAGTAGTATCTCTACTTGGTGCGGTTTTTTGGTTAGCAAAGATATTGTGTAGTACCTGTTTGTTGCATGTTTTTTGTTTTGCAGAATATCCATATCAAACAAAGTCCAAGCGCGGTAAAAATTCACGGAGATTTATTTTAGAATATATATGTGTTTTTGAAAAAAAAATCAATGCGAGACGATGCCCGAGGGGGCCACAAGCCCAGAGGGCGCACCCGACAGACTTTGTGGGTTCCCTGTAAGGCAGTTGGTGCCCTTCTTTCGCCGCAAGAAAGATAATTTCCGGATAAAAATCATGTTAAAATTTCATCCCAATCAAAGTTACGGATCTCCAGAAATTTAAGAAATGGTGAAGGGCCAGAAAACAGGAAAACGAAATAGAAAAGAACAGAGAGAGATCCAATCTCGGAGGGCTCCTGCCTTTCGGGAGCCATGCAGGCCAAGGACCAGAGGGGAAACCCTTCTCCCATCTAGGGGGAGCCAAGGAAGAAGAAGAAGAAGAAGAAGAAGAAGAAGAAGAAGAAGAAGAAGGGGCTCTCCTCCCTCTCTTCCGGTGGCGCCGGAGCGCCGCCGGGGGAACCATCGTGACAACGATTTACACCAAAAACTTCACCGATGTCATCACCAACTCTCCCACCTCTATGCGATGGTGTAACACCTCTTCTACTCGCTGTAATCTCTACTTAACCATGTTGCTTCATGCTATATATTATTACCCAATGATGTATGGCCATCCTATGATTTTTAAGTAAATTTGTTTTGTCCTATGGGTTGGTTGATGATCGTGATTGATTTGAGTTGTATGTTTTATTTTGGTGTTGTCCTATGGTGCCCTCCGTGTCACACAAGCGTGTGGGATTCCTGCTGTAGGGTGTTGCAATACGTGTATGATTCACTTATAGTGGATAGAGAGAGTGACATAAGATTATACCCGAGTAGGGGGGGTTGTTGCGTATAGGAGTAAAGAGCGCTTGCTACTTAATGTTATGGTTGGGTTTATCTTAATGATCTTTAGTAGTTGTGGATACTTGTTAGAGTTCCAATCATAAGTGCATATGATCCAAGTATGAAAAGTATGTTAGCTCATGCCTCTCCTTCATATAAAATTACAATAATGATTACCGATCTAGTTACCAATTGCCTAGGGACAAATCCTTCTCTTGTGTTATAAAAAACTTTCTACTAAAAAACTAACTTTAATATCTTGCAAATTATTAGTAGTTTTATCCCGCTAAGTACTTCTAGTTTTTTTTCTTGCAAACTTATCCTTACAGCTACAAACTAGTTTTATATTTGTTTTAGGTAAAACAAAAGTTAGGTGTGCGTAGAGTTGTATCGGTGATAGATAGAACTTGAAGTGAATATTAATTTCATCTTTAGCTCCTCGTTGGTTTCGACACTTTTACTTATCGAGAAAGACTACAATTAATGCCTATACTTGTGGGTTATCGACGAGTTATTCGAGCGGGTGCTAATTCGCGGTCGATTGAGACTTAACCAAGTCTCAGTCGATGCTATATTCATGGGATCTTCTGTGGAAACCCGTGTAAAATTTGTTGTTAGATTATCCTTTTTCTTTCTTATATGTTACGTCATGACTTAGACTTGGTCCCTTATGCGAGCTAAGGCTGCCCATAATGGGAGTATCATAGGTAATATCATGCATCCAACTACAATTTTGATGAGGTGGCATAGAATTAAATGAAGAAAGAGATGCTTCAATATCATATCCTGATACCATATCATATTAAATGATATGCTACTTTGTTTATTGCATGACAATAAATATAATCCTCTATAATACTCCCTCCCACTGGCGGAGCTATGTGCATCCCTGCAGGTGCCATGGCCCCCCCAACCTTGGCAGCTTTAGTGAAGAATTTTTTTACAGAGAGATTTAGATTAAAAAATAGAGATGTTTTCCACTGTCTTTTGTCTTTGGCCCCCCCAATCTTCCTGGTCTAGCTCCGCCATTACTCCCTCCGTCACGGTTTAGAACGCGCGCTTGGAAATTCTTTGGGACCTAGGTAGTTTTCTATTGGTTGTGAGATGGGCTAAAAAATAGCATTCACACTATGCATGCATATAGAAATAGTATATCGGAGTACTCCTTCCGTTTTTTACTCCGCATATTAGAGTTGACAGAAGTCAAACTTAGTAAAGTTTGACCAAATTTATAGAAAATAATATAAATATTTAGCATAACAAATCTATATGATGTAGAAGTACATTCAACAATGAATCTAATGGTATTGATTTGTTATTGTATATGTTATTGTCAAAGTTTGTAAAGCTTGACTTTGATCAAAACTAATATGCGGAGTAAATAAAAACGGAGGGAGTACTAATTAGTTACTAGAAATAAATGCAATGCGCCCTAAACCTTGTCTATTGTGGAAACGCATGTAAATTTAACTGTGCCTTCTAAACTGTGAAGGAGGGAGTAGCAACATATGATATAATGCATTACGGACGTAGTCATACACTAATATAATAATATGTGTGATATTACAACCAGCCTAATGTATCACGCGGTGAAGCCCATTTGATCTGCATTGGTTCGTGATGTGAAATTGGCTGGTGAAGCTGGATCCGGACGACGCTGAGGTTTAGTGCCCGTACATCACCGGTGATGCAAATACAAATTGAATAATCCTTTCTTCCACATCATCAGTGCCTGCTCTTCTCCTCGTCGCACCAAACCTGCTAAAGTTCAGCGGCACTTCTGAGAGCCTTCAGTAAACCGCGGTGAATTTCCTCCGCCGAGCGAGAGAAAAACAACACGGCAGCGCCCGTCGGGTCCTCCGCCGCCCCGAGTGTTAAATCCGCACGCAACCCCCGCGCCCCGTCAGACACGCCAACAACCACCTCCTCCGAGGCCCAAGTCCACCCCGCCCGCGCCCCGCCGGCGACGATGTGCACCCTGGAGCAGCGCGGCCGGGTCTTCGTCCTCACCCTCACGGGCGAGGACCAGCACCGGCTGGGCCACCCGCTCATCGCCGCCATCCGCTCCGCGCTCGCCTCGGTCCTCGCCGCGGCCCAGGCCCAGCCGCAGGGCCCGGGGGCGGCCCTGGTGACCGTCGCCGAGGGCCGCTTCTTCTCCAACGGGCTCGACATCGGGTGGGCGGGCACCTCCCGCGCGCGCCTCGGGGAGCTCGTCGACGCACTCCGCCCCGTCGCCGCCGACCTGCTCGCCCTCCCCATGCCCACCGTCGCCGCCGTCACCGGCCACGCCTCCGCCGCCGGCTTCCTCCTCGCGCTCTGCCACGACTACCGCCTCATGCGCGCCGACCGCGGCGTGCTCTACATGAGCGAGGTCGACATCGGCCTCCCCCTCCCGCCCTACTTCGTCCACGTGCTCCGCGCCAAGATCTCCCAGGCGCAGGCCCTCCGGGACGTGCTGCTGCGCGGGAAGAAGCTCCGGGCGCCCGAGGCCAAGGAGATGGGCATCGTCGACGTCGTCTGCCCCGGCGCGCCCGAGACCGCCGCCGAGGCCCTCAAGCTCGCCGAGCAGCTCGCCGCCAGGAAGTGGGACGGCGCCGTGTACGCGTCGATCAGGGTGTCCATGTTCCCCGATGCGTGCAGGGCCGTCGGGATCGCCGTGGAGAGCGATGAGGAGAAGAGCAGGCACTTCGCCTCCAGGCTCTGATCAGGACACAAATGGGAGGTCAGTCTCCCTCTGCAACTCTGTATCCCCAATCTCTGAATAATGGAAATTGCTGTTGTCGTTACAGTACAATTTGGTGACAAAACTGCTGGTTTGGCAGATTGCGCTATTGGGCTGAAGCCAAATTATAAGTCGTATCAATATTCCCATGCTTTGGATGATAGATGCCGTAAGAATCTGCTTAGTTTGAGCAGCACTTGTAGTACTCCAGAGTAGCTTCGATCTGATTGAGGTCATCACAAGATGCAGCTAGAGGGCTCACTCTAATTGTCCTCACCATTTTGTTTTGTTTGTATAATTCCAGTTAGAGATGAAGCCTCTTCAGATGTGGGTACCCAAGCTATTAGATGTGCTAAACTAACACTCTGTAGTCTGTACAGCCTTGTGAAATCTGAATACGAGTGCATGAAGATTTATCTGTCAATTTTAGGGCTGTAGTCCACTATGCTGTCCTCTTGCAGTAGTTTGTTCTGCGCAGGCAAATCCATGTTTTGGGCCGTTCCAGGGCTCCTTATTAGAACTTTTCTATGTCTAGCTGATCATTGCTTCCACTTTGGGTTTATCAAAACGACATTCCTGAATAATGATGAAAACTAAGATACCAGAACATTAGACAATTTATCAAGATTGCGCTACTGAGGTTCGTTGGTCTTTCCAATTTATGTATGAACATGTCTGTTTATGCTGTGGCTTCATGCTGATCATATGACTTAATGCTTATCATTAATGATGACACATCTGATCTAGCACCAGACCTTCACAAAAATGGACTATTATTCTAATTTTTTTTCTTTTCACTATTGACATGTGGCTTACATTGCTAAATAGATAAAGCGGTTTGAATCTAATAAGATGGGGACTCCATTGTGTATGATATTTTCTGTACAATCACAAACCATGTCGGAACACAAGGTGGTGTTGCTGCTCCAAGTTGCTATTGTATGCCCTTCCACTGTGCGCCGGCCCTGCTACGTCGTGACATTAAAACGAACAATTAGAACTTCCTTCTCTGGTGATTTATAATTCTTGCATACAATCTTTCTTCAAGCTCCTGAACCAACCTGCCTTTTTTTCCTGCAGAGTGTCCATGTAACCTGAAAGCTCTCTTGGTATTCTGCTGCACCTGTACATTGATCAGCCATCGATGCTCTGTATGAAGCACCCAATACATACTTCTGCAGACGTTGTATTTCTCTTGCTTTGGGAGTGTGAAATAAACAGAATGCTTGTGTGTGACTGTTGGACATATTATTTTGTTGTTGCTGCAGTGAGATTCTCATTTACAAAATTGAGATATGTCGCGCCTGAATGAATGCATTCCGTTCTTTCGACATTTGCCTGTTCAAACCATAAGAGCACGTTTGAGGTAGAAGGATATGGATTCAAAACTAGGTTTAGCTTCCAAATATTCCCAAGGTCCTATCCAAACTGAAATGTTATAATCTCAAAAGATGTCAATAAACACTTGTGGTGGCTGTTCTCAATGGCGATCTTGGTCTCAGCCAAAGCAGCCACCTTCATGCACAGAGGAAACCTGCACCCGTTGCTATCCCTCGACCGATTGGTGCATGCAGGGCGCACACCAAGGGAGGAGTCACCGGATGAAGCAGGGCGCACACCAAGGGAGGAGTCACCGGATGAAGCTCGTCGTGGCCACTGTCAGCGGGCGGTCTAGCACTAGGATGAACGAGTGGGGTTAGTAAAGCCACCAGAAGGACGAGTTGCCTTACTCGTCGATGGGAAACCGGAAAAGGGAAGATAGGCATATCGAGGGAATGCTTCAAACTCGTCGGTTTTGAGATGAGGAGGAACTCTCTCAAGGAAGGCAGCTAGGTTGAATTACTTCCCAATGTCGCTCATCCCTAAGGTATTGTCATATTTCCGAGTTGCGTATTCGCTCAGTATGTGATACTTCAGTTAGGGTGGACGCAAAATCTAACACAAGGCAAGAAGATGATATGTTGCATCGTTTGCTAGCTTCACTACACGGGCGACTCGATGCATGATATCCTTCATATTTCGGGCATATGTAGAGGGAGAAAATGCATCATACGTTAGACAAGTAGGTATGGCTTTACTCACCGAACAAATCATTTCTGCAGTAGATATTTATTCATCTTAGTTGTCCTGGTACAGTTTATAAAGAGAAGTAGCTTCGGTGGGTAGAAAGATTTGTAGGCACCATAAAGTGGGTGGATAGATGGGAGGTCAGCACCTCTCTACAGCTTTGCATCCCCAGTACCGTAAAGTATTCTGCATCTGTACATCGATCGGCCCATGATGCTCTGTATGAAGCCCGCAGTATATACTTCTGCTTGTATTTTGCTTGCTTGGGAAGTGTGAAACAAATACTCCCTCCGTTCCAAAATAGATGACTCAACTTTGTACTAACTTTAGTACAAAGTTGGGTCATCTATTTTGGAACGGAGGGAGTAGAATGCTTGTGTGTTACTGTTGGACTGGTTATTCTGTTGTTGCGGCAGTGAGATTCTCATTTACTCCCTCTAAATATAAGATCGTTTAGATCACCAAAGCTTCCAGACTCTGATCAATGATCAGGAGAGATGGGAGGTCAGTCTCCCTCTTCAGCTCTGCATTCCTAGTCTCTGATGCGTCCGAATAGGTGTTTGCTCAACACTTGCTGAATAAGGGGAATTGTTCTTCTCGTTACAGTACAATTTGGTGACAAAACATTGGAGTTCGGTTCCTGCTGGATTGGCAGATTGTGCAATTATGCTCAAGCCAATTATATGTTCTAACATTCCAATACTACTTTGGGTGATGTGCTAAGAATCTACTACTTAGTTTGAGCTGCACTTGTAGTACTCGAGAGTAGCAGTAGCTTCAATCTGATTTGATGTCAAACAATCACTTTGGTTGCTGCTGGTTTGGTAGACTGTGCTATTGCGCTCAAGCCAATTATAAGTACCAACATTCCTATACTTTGAGTCCACTTAGTTTGAGCTGCAGTTGAAGTACTTCAGACTAGCTTGGATCTGATGGAGCTCATCAGTTCATCACTAGCCAAGCTTAGCTAGTTTTGATAATGTATCTGATTCAAATTTACCAATATTACATACGACAAACTTGGTCTAGCAGGTCAAGACAAGATACAGCTAAAGGGCTCACTCATGTTGTCCTTTGGCTATTTATATTTTGATAATTCAGTTAGAGATGAAAGCATATGTCCTTCTCCATCTGTGAGGACGACATTGGTACCCAGGATATTAATTTGGAGTACTATATAACTCCTTACAGCCTTGTGAGTTTCGCAGTCCAGTGCATAAAGATTTGTTTGTCAAGCTTAGGGCTATTAGTTCTGGGAAGAGGCGGATTCATTTCTTTTGCTGTTGTTCCAGAGTTCCCTGTTATAAGTGCGGGCTTTAGGAGATTTCCCTATCTAGTTGATCATTGTTTCTACTTTGGGCTTATCGGGACAACATTTCTCAATAATGATGGGACTACAATAGTAGAATATTAGATATTCCATCAAGATTACGCTATTGAGGTTCGTTGGTCTATCCTCTCGTGTATGAACGTATCTGTTTATGATAACCTAAATAGCTAAAAAAGGGGGTGTTTCTATGAACATATGACTGCAAGCTTATCATCAATAATGACACATCTGATCTCATGACGCTGGAGTCTTTGGTCACCGGACCTTCACAAAAACGGTTCATTATTCTATTTGTTTTTTCACTATTGCCATGTGTCTTATACATTACTAAATAGATGAAGCAGTATGATTCTAATAAGATGGGAACTGCATTGTCATGTACTCCCTCTGTTCCGATTTACTCGTCCTGTTTTTAGTTTAAATTTGAACTAAAACCACGACGAGTAAATCAGAACGAAGGGAGTATGTCTACACTCACAAGCCATGTTAGAACACAAGGTGTTGTTGCTGCACCAAGTTGCTACTGTATGTTCATTCACTGTGCTGGGATGCTGGCCCTGCTATATGTGGCACTAAAGCGAACAATTACAACTTCCTTCTCTCGTGATTTAAAATTCTTGCATGCAATTTATTCAAGGTTCAGAACCAACCAGCCTTTTTTCGTGCATAGTTCTATGGAGCCTAAAATCTCTCTTGGTATTCTGCATCTGTACATTGGTCAGCCGTCGTTGCTCTGTATGAAGCACACAGTATATACTAATATACTTATGCAGACGTTGTGTTTTTCTTGCTTCGGAAGTTTGAAATAAATAGAATGCTTGTGTGTGGTTGTCAGACTGATTATTTTGTTGTTGCCGGAGTGAGAATCTCATTTGCAAAATCGACATATGACTGAGTTCATTTTGTTCTTTTGATCTTTGCCTATTGGAACCATGTTTGGGGTAGGAGGATATGGATTCAAATCAGGGTTAGCTTAAGCAACCTACCACATCCAAATACTCCTAGGATTCTGTCCAAACCGAAGTGTTATAATCTCAAAACAGGAGATAAGCACACACGGAGCAAATGAACATTTATTCAACTTCGCGTATAACATTTAATCAAAAGACTAAAGGCCCTTACGGAAGGAGTTCAGCAAGACGACCTCAATATCCTCTGGTAAAGATTAAGATCAAATGGTTGCTCGGCGGTCGCCATTCTCATGGGTGGTCTTGGGCTCAAGCAAGCAACCGCCTTGGCAAACCAAGCAAATTGCACCTGCTTTTCTCCTTCAACCAGTTAGCCCATGCTAGGCGCACACCAAGGAAAGGGTCACCAAATGGAGCTCGATGTGTCCGTTGTCAGCTTGTGGCCCGCCACCCATCAGCAATCCCGAATCAGGGAAAAGAAGATAGACACAATTAGGAAGATGGACGAAGTGCCTCAAACTCACTAGATTTAAGCACAAGTATTGTACTCTAAAGAGGGCAACTAGATTGAATTGTTTTCCCAATGTCTCACATCCCGAAGGTATTATCATATTCCGGAGTTGCCTTTCCGCTCAAAGATGTGATAATTTCATGAGGGTGGATGCAAAATCCAATACAAGAGAATAATATGCTGCATCTTGGGTAGCTTCACAACATGGGCTACTCCTTGCATTGCATGACATCCTTCGTCTGGCATATGTAGAGAGAAATAATGCATGATGTGTCAAACAAGTAGGTATGACTTTACTCACCGGATGAAAATCATCTGCATTAGATATTTATTGATCTTAATTGTCCTGGTAAGGTACAACAAGAGAAGTGACTTTGGTGGATTGATAGATTTATATGCACCATGGTTACTTCAAAAGGGTAAAAAGTAAAATATACAATGATGATAAAAATGAAGGATGGCTCACACCTCGCTGCGAGTGCTATATTATTCACTAAACAATATCATCGTAGACTGAACACAAGTGCACTAAACAATGTCATGCTCTCCACTATAAAAGACAAAGTATTGTGGAAGAGGAAGTCATACATAGTCTCAGAGATAATACAACTTCAGGTTCAAGAGAAATTCTAAAAATCGTCACACCTATATTAACGCCCCATCTCGGTGGCCAGCTACTAATGTTGGTATTTAACACCTCCCCCCCATCCAACAAAAAGCTATTTTATAGGGATTAAACTTTCCATCATCTACCATATCACAAACTTTTATTTTTGCCAATTCATTGAAATGCTTGCGCAAACAGTTCAAACAAATGCACCACAATTCAACACAAGCACAAACAGTTCAAGTGCACCACATCATAATTCAAATAAGAGGAAAGGTAAACTTCATCTAATCCAAAAAACAACTAAAATGTGATCATAATTTGTGCTAAAAGGCACTGAATGAACATGTCAATGTCATCGAGGCCGAGTGTGTTGCTTGTTTAATTTTCTCATCATTTCTTGGCTATAAGGCATGCGCATGGCAATATCGTCAAGGACGAGTGTGCGGCTTGCATTCAGTTATTCCATAAAAACGACTGGATCATCACTCAGTCGCTCACTGCAATAGCAAAGGAAAAACCCAACAATTAGGATCACATCATGCATCATTCATTTGAGAAATTGCGAAAAAGACCCTGCAGGCATTTTGTCGAGCGTGTCGGCCTCACTCCTCGTCTCATCTGAATACGGCTCCTCTTCGACCCTCGGAGGTTGAGTAGGTGGTGGTGCGGTTGCATGAGGCCGAGGGCAAGGCGTCAGTGTGAGTGAGGGAGTCCTGGACTAGGGGGTGTCCGGATAGCCGAACTATCATCATTGGCTGGACTCCAAGACTATGAAGATACAAGATTGAAGACTTCGTCCCGTGTCCGGATGGGACTTTCCTTGGCGTGGAAGGGAAGCTTGGTAATACGGATATGTAGATCTCCTACCATTGTAACCGACTCTGTGTAACCCTAGCCCTCTCCGGTGTCTATATAAACCGGAGGGTTTTAGTCCATAGGACAGAACAACAATCATACCATAGGCTAGCTTCTAGGGTTTAGCCTCCTTGATCTCGTAGATCCACTCTTGTACTACCCATATCATCAATATCAATCAAGCAGGAGTAGGGTCTTACCTCCATCGAGAGGGCCCGAACCTGGGTAAAAACATCGTGTCCCTTGTCTCCTGTTACCATCCGCCTAGACGCACAGTTCGGGACCCCCTACCCGAGATCCGCCGGTTTTGACACCGACATTGGTGCTTTCATTGAGAGTTCCTCTGTGCCGTCACAATCAGGAAGGATGCCTCTTCCCGTCTTTAAAGACGGTACCATTGCGAAGGGAGCTTTGGCCACCAGCCAAACTATCCAGCTAGGTGGTTTTCTTATGACCGCCTGTTCGGCCGCCGCTCCAACAATGACCTCTCGGGTCATCAAAAGAGATCTTCACGTCAACTCGGAATTCGCCGAGCAGCTGGATCCGATGGAGCTCTCTTCCGTAAACGAGCTCTTGGATCGCATCGCCGCCCTGGGAGTCGCTACAGACTACGATCAGATTGGGATTAAAACCGATCTGAGAGAGATTAACTCTCCCGAGGCTACCCACCACGTTGCGTGGTAGAGGAACAACGCGACGACTCTTCTTCTATATTAAAGACCAGCTATGTCCTGATTCCTGATCCCTCCATGCCGGATTCCCGCGGAGGGACGAACATCAATTAAGTACTGAACCTAAAGTCAGGCAGCGGACTAGATTCGTTGGACAACGTCCAACAATCCAAGCTTCCAAATTCAGAAACTTTTCGGCCCTTGAGCCTCAAATTGGGCGGGGTTCCGGACTTAATTCCACCCGCCCACCCAAAGATAAGCGATCTATCTCAAATCCGGCAAGAGCCCATCAAACAATTACATCATTCTTGGGCGATTCCTCCTGGTTATGGACAGGTAAAGGACTACCGTGAGGAAAGCGCAATCTCAATTTTCTCGCAACAACCGCACGGACAAGGGAATCATGAGCGCCATAAGTCGCCATGAAATTACACGCCACGACCAAGGTCCATAGTACGAAATCTTGTCACGATGGAGAGTGCCTGGAAAACCGAAACTAAGTTTTGGGACAATCCGGCTCCGAAGACAACCCTAGTCCGAAACAAAAGGGTGCATCATGCTCAGGCACCCGGGACAAAAACCAAAAAGCAAAACCCCCCTAAAGGGCACGGAACCGTACTGGAGGGATGGCTCAGCGGACCCTGTAAAATCCACAGTACAGAGGGCGCCACTCCAACACATAGCCTTTGAGCATGTTGGATACTATGGCAGGTGGCCAAAAGTGGCGAAGAGCTTCTAGCCCCGGAGAACCAGCCCAACAGTACCAGTACGATATCAACAGTCTTCGAGACTTTCGCATCAAACAATATGCGGAAACAAACACTCCGCAGCCTCGCCAAAGTCTACCAAGTAGCAACAATAAATCCATGGAGCGACATGACTATCACCTTCAACGCCAAATGATTTAACCTAAATTCGAACAGCCCGAGCACCACCCGCATTGGTCCTCAGTCCAATAGTGGACGGCTTTCGTCTTACCAAGGTACTCATGGATGGTGGCAGCGGATTAAACCTCATCTATGAGGAAACCCTTCGAAAAATGGAAATAGACTGGAGCCGCATTGAGCGAAGTAGCACAACCTTTAGAGGAATAATCCCTAGTCGGGAAGCACGCTGCATAGGAAAAATTACACTAGATGTTGTGTTCGGCTCGCCGGACAATTACAGGTCTGAGGAGGTCACGCTCCAAGTGGCCCCGTTCAGCAGCGGATATCACGCTTTATTAGGGCGAGAGGCATTCACAATTTTTCAAGCTATACCCCATTACGGGTACATGAAGCTTAAAATGCCCGGGCCCAATGGAATCATCACTCTTGTCAGTGATCCGAACATAGCACTCCGCGCTGAAAATAAGACAGCCGCACTAGCCCTAGAGGCACTATCCGAAGCCCTAGCGGTAGAGGAACTCACTGCGCTGCGCTCCACGGTGAATAGGGACGATGTGATACTCGATAAGAGATCCAAGTCCACCTCTTTTAAACCAGCAGACGAAATAGTCAAATTCCAAGTCCATCAACGGACCCCACAAAGACGGCCTCCATTGGGACACAATTAAACCCTGATGTAGACGCCGCACTATGAGAATTCCTTCGGGAAAATTGGGACATTTTGCACGGCACCCTTCGATATGCCAGAATCCAACGCAGTTGGCGTAACACAGCCTAAACATCCTAAAGGATTCAAGCCACCAAACAGGGTCTTGGCGATTTTCCGAACCCAAAAGACAGGCAATGGGAGAGGAGCTAGCCAAACTATTAGAAGCCAGATTCATCAGAGACATAAAACATCCGGACTGGCTAGCGAACCTGGTAATGGTACCAAAAAAGGATAAATCCTGGCGCCTGTGTGTCGATTTTACAGACCTTAACAAGGCCTGTCCAAAGGATCCTTTCCCCCTTCCCCGCATCGATCAAATCATCGATGCTACCGCAGGGCACGATTCATTGTGCTTCCTCGACGCATACTCCGGATACCATCAAATCAAGATGGCGGAAACAGACCAAGCCGCAACGGCATTCATTACTCCATACGGACCATTCTGCTTCAACACAATGCACCTCGGACTCAAAAACGCCGGCACAACATATCAGCGCATGATTCAGACATGTCTGGCAACCCAGATCGGCAAAACAGTGGAGGCATACGTAGACAATGTGGTCGTCAAGACCAAACACGTCGAAACTCTAGTAGACGATTTGAGGCTCACATTCGACAACCTCCGAGCATATGGCATTAAGCTCAACCCGAAAAATGCGTTTTCGCACCACCGAAAAGCTCTTGGGCTTCATTGTATCCGGTAGAGGAATCGAAGCAAACCCAGCCAAGATCCGAGCTCTGTCACAACTGGATATCCCAAAAGACCTCAAACAAATACAAAAACTGACTGGATGCGTGGCGGCTCTAAGCCGCTTCATCTCCCGTTTGGGAGAAAAGGCATTGCCCCTCTATCGCCTCCTCCGGCGCACCGAACACTTCGAATGGACGGATGCTGCCACGGCCGGACTCGAAGAAATAAAGGCCATATTGGCAACAAATCCGGTCCTGGCCGCGCCCAACCTGGGCGAACCGATGTTATTATATATCGCGGCAACACATCAAGTTGTAAGCGCGGTACTCGTCGTCGAACGAGAAACAGAGGGACACAAATTCCCTCTTCAAAAACCAGTGTACTACGTATCCACTGTCTTAACTCCATGCAAGTCCCGGTATCCACATTATCAAAAGATAGCGTACGCGATGTTCATGGCATCCCGGAAGCTGCGACACTACTTTCAAGAGTGTTCAATAACAGTGGCCTCCGAAGTACCTCTCAACGACATTATAAACAACCGCGACGCGACAGGCAGGATTGCAAAATGGGCCATCGAGCTCTTACCATTCGACATAACCTACAAACCACGGCGAGCTATAAAGTCGCAAGTTTTGGCCGACTTCATCGCCGAATGGACCGAAGCCGAACTCCCTAAAGAGTACGACGCATACTCCAATTGGATCATGCATTTCGACGGCTCCAAAATGTTGGCGGCTTGGGGTCAAGTCGTATTGACGTCCCCAACCGGAGACACAATCCAATCGCATTTCAGATAATGTACACGGACTCCAACAACGCAGCGAATATGAGGCCCTTCTACATGGTCTCCGGATGGCCATCTCCATGGGTATTCAACGCCTAGAGGTGCGCGGGGATTCAAACCTTACAATATCCCAAGTAAATGGAGACTTTGACGCCAAGGATCCGAAAATGGCAGCCTATCGTAATGCCGTCTTAAAAATGTCAGCTCGGTTCGAAGGACTCGAATTCCACCATGTAGCCCAGGATAATAACCAGGCGGCCGACGTGTTGGCATGCATCGGCGCAAAGCGCGACGCCGTCCCTCCAAACATCTTCCTGTAGCGGCTTTTAAGCCATCCGTATTATGGGAAGAGGAGTCCGGAAACAACAACCCAGAACCAACCGCACCGCCCAACACTAAACATTCTAACACAATCGGTGGCTCAGCCAATGAAATGACACCTTCAGCCCACGAAATAATGGCAGTCATTGCCCCGTGGACGGAACCATTCCTAGCCTACTTAATTAGGCAGGAACTTCCCGAAGACCAAAATGAGGCCCGCTGCATAGTTCAGCGATCTAAAGCCTACAAGGTCCATGAGGGAGAGCTTTATAAGAAAAGCACAACCGGAGTCCTTCAAAGGTGCATCTCCAAAGAGGAAGGGCGAAATATTCTGGCTGAAATTCACGCCGGACTCGGCGGGCACCACGCCGTAGCCCGGGCCCTTGTGGGCAAGGCCTTTCGTACAGGATTTTATTGGCCGACTTCCCGGGCAGATGCTCAGGACTTAGTCCAACGATGCGTCGGTTGCCAGCTCTTTGCTAATCAAAGCCACTTGCCACCCACCGCCCTCAAAACTATACCCATCACCTGACCTGTGATAGACTTCATATCTGGGGTAGTACACCGTTATGGCGTCCCCCACAACATCATCACTGATAACGGCACGAACTTCACGGCCGACGAGGTTAAACTCTGGTGCAAAAACATGGGCATCAAGCTCGACTACGCTTCAGTCTATCACCCTCAAACTAATGGTCAAGTCGAACGAGCAAATGGTCTAATCATGAGCGGCATTAAACCCAGGTTAGTGCGGTCCCTCACGGAATCTAACACGCACTGGGTGGAGGAGCTCGACTCCGTACTCTGGGGGCTGCGGACCACGCCAAATCGCACCACCGGATTCACACCATTTTTTATGGTATACGGCGCAGAGGCAGTTTTGCCCTGCGACATAATTCATGACTCACCTCGCGTGCGCATGTACGAAGAAAGAGAAGCCAAGTTGGATCGGCAGGACAGTTTGGACGCACTGGAGGAGGAGCGCGACGTGGCAAAGGCTCGTTCCGCATTCTATCAGCAACAGGCTCGAAGATATCAAAGCAGAGAAGTACGGGCCAAAACTTACAATGTTGGCGAACTAGTTCTACGCCTGCCGGATAAGAAAAAGGACAAACTCAAGCCCAAGTGGGAAGGTCCTTCATCATCGATCAAGTCCTGAACGGTGGAGCATACCGTCTACGAAACATCGAACAACCGACTCGAGCCGAACCCATGGAACGCAGCCCGCCTCCGAAGATTCTACGCCTAGCGCCGAACTCAGAGTTCGTCTCCTTCCTCCGTCCACATTTTAAAGTCTAGCTGTCTTTTATTTCTCTCTTCCTTTCTCCCTTTTTCGTAAAAGCCTTTGTGGGCTGATCTGCGCATTGTTCGCACATACTTGACGTGCTGCTCGCACTCATTATACCTGGGGGCTTCTTTAACAGAAGCTTATTTATACGGGCTTCATGCCCAACACATGCGTCACACTTCCGCATGTACCTTTTATTCACCATTATATGCATCGATATGACTTAAGTTTTGGCCAAGCTGGGTTGCCTGGCTCCTATGCTTACCCCTACGTTCCCGATTGTTCGGCTAGGAGGTAAAGGGAGCACCTCTGCGATTATTCTTTCGCCAGTCACGGATGTGTACCTCGGTGGGTGAAGCCGAAAGCTAGCGTTCTTAAGGGAATATTCGGTCGGTGACTTGAAAGATGATTTCCTACTTATTTATTTATCTGCCCCCAGATGCTTTTCTGCTCTTTTCGCAGTCCGGACATGCACTTTAGGGCATGCCTCCCAGGGAAAGGAACCCCTAATGAAACTATTCTCTCTGGAAGATGTTTCTTACTAACTATGTAATATAACATAACTAGTTGGGCACTTGTCTGATAAAGCACTAATGACCCCTACGCCTGGTCTCCATGCATGCCCCGGTTTTTTCATAACCGAGAGGGTATTCGGACACACTCCGGACTGTCGGGTCCCGAGGTTGAAGCGAAAAGGTCCGCAAAGACAAACGATCTACAATCCGTCTAGAAGGCATTTTACATGTCATTTTAAAATTACATCGTCAAATTGACTGATTGTATTCCTCTTCAATCCCATCTAACAGACTGTCTAGTTTACAGTCCCGTTGGGAATACTTAGCGACCAACTCTACTTGGCCGTACATTAAGCTCACAGGGATCTCCTTCCCATCGGGCCCCACAGGTCCGACCTCGGCCATGTGGTTTGGATCAGCCTTCATGTACCGCGTCTTCACCATGGCCCAGGCCTCCCTGGAGCCTTGACGGCAGGCCGATATCTTCCACAGATGGAAGCGCTGCCGTACTCCCTGAAGCTTCTCTGCAAGCCCTCCAAGACCCTCGGGTAGGGAGACGGATGACCATAAGGCCTGGACGACGCCGCTCATCGCCTGCCGAACACATTCATGCAGTTGCAGCAGCTCGGGAAGCAGGTCATCCGTTGAACCGGGCATTTCCTCCGCAGGACGACCTGTGAGCACACCTACAGACATATTTCTGTCAATCGAATTCCTCGTTGAACTCTTCCTTTCAAAAGAGTTTGCTCAAGCACTTACTGTAAATGCCGCGGCGAAGCTGCTGATTCTCCTTCACGGAGCCAGACAGCTGGGCCCGAACACCTTTTAGCTCTTCGCCCAGCTGGGTGTTGGCATCTTGGAGTTTGTTCCTCTCCTGCCGCACCTTCATAAGCACCCTCTCGCCAGCCTTCAGCTAGCGCAGTAGCTGTTGCTTGTCCGGATCAAGTCCGGCACCATCTGCAATATTATTGTCGGACTTATACGCACGTCGCACCTCATAAACCGCTTATCTTTTCGAAAATAATGTATTACCAGAGAGGGTCTCTGTGGCTCCCCCTGTGGCGGCTAGTGCGGCCTTCAGTTGGGCCTTGCACTCTTGAAGCTCCTGGGACAGGTGGGTATTCTTCTCCGTAAGATCTTGCATTACAAATGATCCTTAAATCAGTTATCCTAACTATTTTAAGTCTCGGGGGCTACTGGCATATATAATTATTAAAATTCCTTACCCGTATGTCTTTCACATACTGCTCCGTGGCTCTGGTTAAACCATCTTGAGCGGCACGGAGGTGCGCGTCTCCCGCATTAAAGGCATTCAACGCCTTCGGTGAGAAACACGCGTCACGAAGAACTGTCCAGCGGCGCCTGTGATTCATGGCGCTCTCCACCTCAGACCTGGTGGCGGACAACCTGTCGGCATCCTCCATTGGAGGAGCATCCGGCTCACGCCTTGCGTTCGCCTCCCCCTCCGGACCAGGTGTTGGAGCCTGGCTGGCGGAGGCTTGGTTGGCAACCTCTCCAGGCACAGTCCGGCGAGCGCTCTTTCTCCTGGAAAAGTCAGGAGCATTAATATACTTTCCAGGAATCTTTCCCTTAAAAACGGTGGCGTGCCATACCGTTCTGGGCGACGTTCGATTCGTGCCACACTCCTCTTCCTTTCTTTGGGCCGAATCGACCCTTGTTGGTCACCGCGCGGAGTTTGGCTTCCATTAAAAGGCACCTCCTGCGAGGCACCGTTGGTATACGATGGTTAGAAATAAGCATGGATGAAGTAATGGTGCTAGGACTCCGGTCATAGTTACCTGGGAAGCCGGAGATAAACCGGGGTAATCAGCCGTAATGGCGACTAAAGCATTGTCCATGCTAAGTTGGTGGAACACCCCGTCAATCAGCTCCACCTCTATGTTCGAATCCTCTTTGGAGGCCAGATCAAGGGATCTTCCCAGATCCTCGGGTTGTGGAGTCGGGCAGTGTATGCCCTCCACATCCCGGTGCAGTTCCTGCATCGAAATCACAAAGTAAGATACTTAACTTTGGAAGCACGGATCGGATAGATAAACGTCCGCTTACCCAACTCCGAGGGTTGTTCATGGAGAATCCATTCAATGGACTCGTGCCCCTTGCGGGATAAACGTCCTCCTTCTCCCCTTGTACAAGCCGGACAGGATCTTTACCAGATCGGCAGCCGATCCCGGCCCCTTGCGGCCATGACGGGTGGCGTCATTCTCCCCGTTGAAATCCCACATGGGGTGTCCCCTATATTGGAGCGGCTGCTCCCCTCGCATAATGCACATGGCCATGACTCCAATCATGGTCAATCTGGAATGAGCCAGTTGTTGGGGAACGTAGTAATTTCAAAAATTTTCCTACGCACACGCAAGATCATGGTGATGTATAGCAACGAGAGGGGAGAGTGTTGTCTACATACCCTTGTAGACCCGAAGCGGAAGCGATCACAACGTAGAGGAAGTAGTCGTACGTTCTCCTCGCGATCCGACCGATCCCGGCGTCGTTACTCCGACGCCCCCGAGTTCTTGACACACGTACAGCTCGATGACGTCCCTCGTACTCCGATCCAGCCGGCGTCGAGGAGAGTTCCGTCGGACGACGGCGTGGTGGCGATCTTGATGTTTCACCGGCGCGGGGCTTCGCCTAAGCTTCGCGACGGTATAACCGAGGTGGAATATGGTGGAGGGGGCACCGCTGCACGGCTAAGGAACGATCTCACGATCAACTTATGTGTTCCAAGGTGCCCCCTGCCCCGTATATAAAGGAGCCGGGGAGGGGCGGCGGCCAAGGAGGCGCCACAGGAGTCCTACTCCCTCAGGGGTAGGATTCCCCCAATCCTAGTTGGACTAGGATTCGGAGGGAAAGAGAGAGGGGCGGCCCTTCTCCTAGTCCTAGTAGGACTAGGGAAGGGGGCCTTGCGCCAGCTTGGGCTGCCCTCCTCCTTTCCACTAGGGCCCATCGAGGCCCATTTACCTCCGGGGGTTCCGTAACCTCCGGTACTCCGATAAATTCCGTTTTACCGGAACCATTCGAACTCCAAACATAGGCTTCCAATATATCAATCTTTAATGTCTCGACCATTCGAGACTCCTCGTCATGTCCGTGATCACATCCGGGACTCGAACTCCTTGGTACATCAAAATACATAAACTCATAATAAGCATCGCCGAAACCTTAGCGTGCGGACCCTACGGTTCGAGAACAATGTAGACATGACCTAGAACCATTCACGGTCAATAACCAACAGCGGGACCTGGATGCCCATATTGGTTCCTACATATTCTACGAAGATCTTTGTCGGTCGGACCGCATAACAACATACGTTGTTCCTTTGTCATCGGTATGTTACTTGCCCGAGATTCGATCGTCGGTATCAATACCTAGTTCAATCTCGTTACCGGCAAGTCTCTTTACTCGTTCCGTAATACATCATCTCACAACTAACTCATTAGTTGTAGTGCTTGCAAGGCTTGATGATGTGCATTACCGAGAGGGCCCAGAGATACCTCTCCGACTATCGGAGTGACAAAACCTAATCTCAAATACGCCAACCCAACATCTGCCTTTGGAGACACTGTAGTACTCCTTTATAATCACCCGATTCGTTGTGACGTTTGGTAGCACCAAAGTGTTCCTCCGTAAACGGAGTTGCATAATCTCATAGTTACGAGAACATGTATATGTCATGGATAAAAGCGGTAGCAACATACTAAGCGATCGTGTGCTAAGCTAAGGGAATGGGTCATGTCAATCAGATCATTCTACTAATGATGTGACCTCGTTAATCAAATAACAACTCCTTTGTTCATGGTCGAAACATAACCATCTTTGATTAACAAGCTAGTCTAGTAGAGGCATACTAGTGACATCTTGTTTTGTCTATGCATTCACACATGTATCATGTTTCCGGTTAATACAATTCTAGCATGAATGATAAACATTTATCATGAAATAAGGAAATAAATAATAACTTTATTATTGCCTCTAGGGCATATTTCCTTGATCTCCCACTTGCACTAGAGTCAATAATCTAGATTACATAGTAATGATTCTAACACCCATGGAGTCTTGGTGCTAATCATGTTTTGCTCGTGGAAGAGGCTTAGTCAGCGGTCTGCAACATTCAGATCCGTATGTATCTTGCAAATCTCTATGTCTCCATCGGACTAAGTCCGGATGGAATTGAAGCGTCTCTTGATGTGCTTGGTCCTCTTGTGAAATCTGGATTCCTTTGCTAAGGCAATTGCTCGATATTGTCACGAAGATTTTCATTGGACCCGATGCACTAGGTATGACACCTAGATCGGATATGAACTCCTTCATCCGCACTCCTTCATTAGCTGCTTCGAAGCTGCTATGTATTCCGCTTCACATGTAGATCCCGCTGACGCTTTGTTTAGAACTGCACCAACCGACAGCTCCTCCGTTTAGTGTAAATCGTATCCGGTCTGCGATTTAGAATCGTCCGGATCGGTGTCAAAGCTTGCATCAACGTAACTGTTTACGATGAGCTCTTTGTCACCTCCATATCTGAAAACATATCCTTAGTCCTTTTCGGTATTTCAGGATGTTCTTGACGCTGTCGATGATCCACTCTGGATTACTTTGGTACCTTCCTGCTAGGCTTATAGCAAGGCACACATCAGTCTGGTACACAAGATTGCATACATGATAGAGCCTATGGCTGAAGCATAGGAACATCTTTCATTTTCTCTCTATCTTCTGCGGTGGTCGGGCATTGAGTCGACTCAACTTCACACCTTGTAACACGAGCAAGAACCCTTTCTTTGCTTGATCCATTTTGAACTTCTTCAAAACTTTGTCAAGGTATGTGCTTTGTGAAAGTCCAATTAAGCGTCTTGATCTATCTCTATAGATCTTAATGCCCAATATGTAAGCAGCTTCACGAGGTCTTTCATTGAAAAACTCTTATTCAAGTATCCCTTTATGCTATCCAGAAATTCTATATCATTTCCGATCAGCAATATGTCATCCACATATAAGATCGAAATGCTCTGAGCTCCCACTCACTTTCTTGTAAATCAGGCTTCTCCAAAAGTCTCAGACAAACCCAAATGCTTTGATCACACTATCAAAACGTTTATTCCAACTCCGAGATGCTTGCACCAGTCCATATATGGATCGCTGGAGCTTGCACACTTTGTTAGCTCCTTTGGATCGATAAAACCTTCGGTTGCATCATATACAACTCTTCTTCCGTAAATCCATTCAGAATGCAGTCTTTACATCCATTTGCCAAATTTCATAATCATAAAATGCGGCAATTGCTAACATGATTCGGACGGACTTAAGCATCGCTTCGGTGAGAAGGTCTCATCGTAGTCAACCCTTGAACTTGTCGAAAACCTTTTGCGACAAGTCGAGCTTTATAAACGATAACATTACCGTCGGCGTCGGTCTTCTTCTTGAAGATCCACTTGTTTTCTATTGCTTGCCTACCCTCGGGCAAGTCAACCAAAGTCCACACTTTGTTTTCATACATGGATCCCATCTCAGATTTCATGGCTTCAAGCCATTTTGCGAATCTGGGCTCACCATCGCTTCTTCATAGTTCGTGGGTTCATCATGATCTAGTAGCATGACTTCGAACAGGATTACCGTACTACTCACAGTGCGGATCTTACTCTGGTTGATCTACGAGGTTCTGCGAAACTTGATCTCAAGTTTCATGATCAACATCATCAACTTCCTCACCACTTGGTGTAGGTGTCTCGTAAACTGGTTTCTGCGATTTAACTACTTTCAAGTAAGGGAGAAGGTACTATTACCTCATCAAGTTCAATTTTCCTCCCACTCACTTCTTTCGAGAGAAACTCCTTCTCTAGAAAGGATCCATTCTTAGCAACGAATGTCTTGCCTTGGATCTGTGATAGAAGGTGTACCCAACTGTCTCCTTTGGGTATCCTATGAAGACACATTTCTCCGATTTGGGTTCGAGCTTATCGGGTTGAAGCTTTTTCACATAAGCATCGCATCCCCAAACTTTAAGAAACGACAACTTTGGTTTCTTGCTAAACCACAGTTCATAAGGTGTCGTCTCAGCGGATTTCGACGGTGTTCTATTCAGTGTGAATCGGCCGTCTCTAGAGCATAACCCCAAAACGATAGCGGTAAATCTGTAAGAGACATCATAGATCGTACCATATCTAGTAAAGTACGATTCTGACGTTCGGACACACCATTACGCTGTGGTGTTCCGGGTGGCGTGAGTTCTAAACTATTCGCATTGTTTCAAATGTAGACCAAACTCGTAACTCAAATATTCACCTCCACGATCGGATCGTAGAAACTTAATTTTCTTGTTACGATGATTTTCAACTTCACTCTGAAATTCTTTGAACTTTTCAAATGTTTCAGACTTATGTTTCATTAAGTAGATATACCCATATCTGCTTAAGTCATCTGTGAAGGTGAGAAAATAACGATATCCGCCACGAGCCTCAACATTCATCGGACCACATACATCAGTATGTATGATTTCCAACAAATTTGTTGCTCTCTCCATAGTACCGAGAACGGTGTTCTAGTCATCTTGCCCATGAGGCACGGTTCGCAAGTGCCAAGTGATTCATAATCAAGTGACTCCAAAAGTCCATCAAGATGGAGTTTCTTCATGCGCTTTACACCGATATGACCTAAACGGCGAGTGCCACAAATAAGTTGCACTATCATTATCAACTCTGCATCTTTTGGTTTCAACATTATGAATATGTGTATCACTACTATCGAGATTCATAAGAAATAGACCACTCCTCAAGGGTGCATGACCATAAAAGATATTACTCATATAAATAGAACAACCATTATTCTCTGATTTAAATGAATAACCGTCTCGCATCAAACAAGATCCAGATATAATGTTCATGCTCAACGCAGCACCAAATAACAATTATTTAGGTCTAAAACTAATCCGAAGGTAGATGTAGAGGTAGCGTGCCGACCGCGATCACATCGACTTTGGAACCATTTCCCACGCCAAGATCGTCACCTCGTCCTTTGCGAGTTAAGCAATCAGAGTCCTGTTTGAGTTGCAAATATTAGCAATGTAACCAGTATCAAATACCAGTGCTACTACGAGCTCTAGTAAGGTACACATCAATAACATGTATATCACATATACCTTTGTTCACCTTGCCATCCTTCTTATCCGCCAAATACTTGGGGCAGTTCCGCTTCGAAAGACCATGCGCTTGCGGTAGAAATACTCGGTTTCAGGTTTAGGGCCGACTTGGGTTTCTTCTCTGAGCAGCAACTTGCTTGCTGTTCTTCTTGAATTCCCTTCTTCTTCCCTTTGCCTTTCTTCTTGAAACTAGTGGTCTTATTGACCATCAACACTTGATGCTCCTTCTTGATTTCTACCTCCGCAGCCTTTAGCATTGCGAAGAGCTCGAGCATAGTCTTTACTAACCCTTGCATATTATAGTTCATCACGAAGCCTTTGTAGCTTGGTGGCGGTGATTGGAGAATTCATCAATGACACAATCATCCGGAAGATTAACTCCCAATTGTGTCAAGTGATTGTAGTACCCGGACATTACGAGTATATGCTCACTAATGTAACTATTCTCCTTCATCTTGCAGCTATAGAACTTATTGGAGACTTCATATCTCTCAATCCGGGCATTCTGTTGAATATTAACTTCAACTCTGGAACATCTCATATGCTCCATGACGTTCAAAACGTCGTTGAAGTCCCGGTTCTAAGCCGTAAAGCATGGCACATTGAACTATAGAGTAGTCATCAGCTTTGCTCGCGAGACGTTCATAACATCCGGCGTTGCTCAAAGAAGAAGTTGTCACCTAGCGGTGCATCCAGGCGTAGCTCTTACGTGCAGCAATGAGGATGATCCTCAAATTACGGACCCGATCCGTGTAATTGCTACCATCATCTTTCAACTTTGCTTTCTCAAGGAACGCATTAAAATTCAACGGAACAACAGACGAGCCATCTATCTACAATCAAACATAAACAAGCAAGATACTATCGGTACTAAGTTCATGATAAATTTAAGTTCAATTAATCATATTACTTAAGAACTCCCACTTAGAAAAACATCTCTCTAGTCATCTAAGTGATCACGTGATCCAAATCAACTAAACCATAACCGATCATCACGTGAAATGGAGTAGTTTTCAATGGTGAACATCTTATGTTGATCATATCTACTATATGATTCACGCTCGACCTTCGGTCTCCGTGTTCCGAGGCCATATCTGCATATGCTAGGCTCGTCAAGTATAACCCGAGTATTCTGCGTGTGCAAAACTGGCTTGCACCCGTTGTAGATGGACGTGAGAGCTTATCACACCCGATCATCACGTGGTGTCCGGGCACGCACGACGAACTTTGGCAACGGTGCATACTCGGGAGAACACTTCTTGATTATTTAGTGAGAGATCATCTTATAATGCTACCGTCATTCAAAGCAAGATAAGATGCATAAAAGGATAAACATCACATGCAAATCAATATAAGTGATATGATATGGTCATCATCATCTTGTGCTTCACGATCTCCATCTTGCAAGACCACCTTGATCACCATCGTCACCGGTAGCGACACCTTGATCTCCATCGCAGCATCGTTGTCGTCTCGCCAAACTTATGCTACTACGACTATCGCTACCGCTTAGTGATAAAGTAAAGCATTACAGAAGCGATTGCATTGCAAACAATAAGCGACAACCATATGGCTCCTGCCATTGCCGATAACCGGTTACAAAACATGATCATCTCATACAATAAAATATAGCATCACGTCTTGACCATATCACATCACAACATACCTGCAAAAACAAGTTAGGCGTCCTCTACTTTGTTGTTGCAAATTTTACGTGGCTGCTACGGGTTTAAGCAAGAACCAGTCTCACCTCGCATCAAAACCACAGCGATACTTCGTCAAATAGACTCCGTTTAACCTTCTCAAGGACCGGCGTAGCCACACTTCAGTTCAACTAAAGTGAGAGAGACAGCACCCACCAGTCACCTTTAAGCAACGAGTGCTCGTGGCGGTGAAACCAGTCTCGCGTAAGCGTCTGCGTAATGTCGGTCAGGCGCTTCATCTCACAATACCGCTGAACCAAAGTATGACATGCTGGTAGGTAGTATGACTTGTATCGCCCACAACTCACTTGTGTTCTACTCGTGCAAAACATCAAACCATAGAAAAACCTAGGCTCGGATGCCACTTTGTTGGGGAGCGTAGTAATTTCAAAAATTTTCCTACGCACACGCAAGATCATGGTGATGTATAGCAACGAGAGGGAGAGTGTTGTCTACATACCCTTGTAGACCCGGCGAAGCGATCTGGCGTAGAGGAAGTAGTCGTCGTTCTCCTCGCGATCCGACCGATCCGGCGTCGTTACTCCGGCGCCCGAGTTCTTGACACACGTACAGCTCGATGGCGTCCCTCGTACTCCGATCCAGCCGAGCGTCGAGGAGAGTTCCGTCGACCTGACGGCGTGGTGACGATCTTGATGTTTCACGGCGAGGCTTCGCCTAAGCTTCATGACGGTATAACCGAGGTGGAATATGGTGGAGGGGCACCGCACGGCTAAGGAGCGATCTCACGATCAACTTATGTGTTCCAAGGTGCCCCCTGCCCCGTATATAAAGGAGCCGGGGGGGAGGGGCGGCCAAGGAGGGCGCGCAGGAGTCCTACTCCTCTCGGGAGTAGGATTCCCCAATCCTAGTTGGACTAGGATTCGGAGGGGAAAGAGAGAGGGGGTCGGCCCCTTCTCCTAGTCCTAGTAGGACTAGGGAAGGGGAGGCGCGCCGAGCTTGGGCTGCCCTCCTCCTTTCCACTAGGGCCCATCGAGGCCCATTTACCTCCGGGGGTTCCGGTAACCTCCGGTACTCGAGAAATTCCGTTTTACCGGAACCATTCGAACTCCAAACATAGGCTTCCAATATATCAATCTTTAATGTCTCGACCATTCGAGACTCCTCGTCATGTCCGTGATCACATCCGGACTCGAACTCCTTCGGTACATCAAAATACATAAACTCATAATAACCATCATCGAAACCTTAAGCGTGCGGACCCTACGGTTCGAGAACAATGTAGACATGACCTAGAACCATTCACGGTCAATAACCAACAGCGGGACCTGGATGCCCATATTGGTTCCTACATATTCTACGAAGATCTTTGTCGGTCGGACCGCATAACAACATCGTTGTTCCCTTTGTCATCGGTATGTTACTTGCCCGAGATTCGATCGTCGGTATCAATACCTAGTTCAATCTCGTTACCGCAAGTCTCTTTACTCGTTCCGTAATACATCATCTCACAACTAACTCATTAGTTGTAGTGCTTGCAAGGCTTCATGATGTGCATTACCGAGAGGGCCCAGAGATACCTCTCCGACTATCGGAGTGACAAAACCTAATCTCGAAATCGCCAACCCAACATCGCCTTTGGAGACACCTGTAGTACTCCTTTATAATCACCCGATTCGTTGTGACGTTTGGTAGCACCAAAGTGTTCCTCCGTAAACAGGAGTTGCATAATCTCATAGTTACAGGAACATGTATATGTCATGGATAAAAGCGGTAGCAACATACTAAGCGATCGTGTGCTAAGCTAAGGGAATGGGTCATGTCAATCAGATCATTCTACTAATGATGTGACCTCGTTAATCAAATAACAACTCCTTTGTTCATGGTCGAAAACATAACCATCTTTGATTAACAAGCTAGTCTAGTAGAGGCATACTAGTGACATCTTGTTTTGTCTATGCATTCACACATGTATCATGTTTCCGGTTAATACAATTCTAGCATGAATGATAAACATTTATCATGAAATAAGGAAATAAATAATAACTTTATTATTGCCTCTAGGGCATATTTCCTTCACCAGTAACCTTATCCGGCCCATCAGATATTGGACGCTCCTATCATCCTCCCGTTGAGGGCTCCGCGGGCGCCAACTCAGGAGTTTCTTCAGAGGAGCGTTGCTGAACTCTGGGAGGCCGATCCGAACTGGGTCCGGCAGCGGGGCGTCTTCCATATAAAACCATTCTGAAGGCCAGTCTTCGGACGCCTTCTTCGGGGTTCCGGATAAGTATCCGGTCCCGGTGATGCGCCATATTTCGGCTCCGCCCACTTGATATATTGACCCCTTGTGAGAACGGGGTACGAGGCAAAACAATCTCTTCCATAGCGCGAAATGGGCCTCGATGCCCAAGAACAGCTCGCAAAGGGCTACAAAGCCCGCGACGTGCAATATGGAGGCAAGTGTAAGGTGGTGAAGCTGGAGCCCATAGAACTCCAGGAGGCCCAGGAGAAACAGATGTATGGGAAATCTGAGTCCCCTTATTAGATAAGGGACGAAGCATACCCGCTCTCCTTTAGAGGGATTAGGGGTGCTCTCCGCCTGCTTTCCACCTTTGTAGGTGGCCAGTCCGGCTCGAACCGGAATCATGAAGGCTGGGGGAAGGTATCCCTCTGCTTGGAGCGTCACCAACTCGCTGTGCGGGACCGAACATCTCCTCCAATCTCCTGGCTGAGGGCTGGGAGCACGAGAGGAGGAGCCGCATCGACTGTCCATGATGGAGTGGATTTTTGTCAGAGGCGCTTCGATGAGTACTCGCGGAAGGAGGATGGTGTGATTCGGATCTAGATCCTTGCCTCTCTTATAGGCAGCTTATTCGTGCAGCTATGGGGTAAAACATAAAAATACCCTGGCTTTTCGCATTCATGCGACACGTGGAAGAGGGCCATTATTGGACGTGGAAGCCAAGGAGCGCAACCTTTATGAGGAAGCCGGACACTATTCGGCAAGCACATGGAATTTGGAGGAGAACCCGCCTTGCAACGCCGAAGACAATATATCTGCTTGGACTCATCGTCATTGAAGCCTGGTTCGCAGGCTCTTGAGGAGTCTGGACTAGGGGTGTCCGGATAGCGAACTATCATCATTGGCGGACTCCAAGACTATGAAGATACAAGATTGAAGACTTCGTCCCGTGTCTGGATGGGACTTTCCTTGGCGTGGAAGGCAAGCTTGGTAATACGGATATGTAGATCTCCTACCATTGTAACCGACTCTGTGTAACCCTAGCCCTCTCCGGTGTCTATATAAATCGGAGGGTTTTAGTCCATAGGACAGAACAACAATCATACCATAGGCTAGGTTCTAGGGTTTAGCCTCCTTGATCTCGTGGTAGATCCACTCTTGTACTACCCATATCATCAATATCAATCAAGCAGGAGTAGGGTTTTACCTCCATCGAGAGGGCCCGAACCTGGGTAAAAACATCGTGTCCCTTGTCTCCTGTTACCATCCGCCTAGACTCACAGTTCGGGACCCCCTACCTGAGATCCGCCGGTTTTGACACCGACAGCGAGCGTCATCTTCTTCTTCTTTACCGGCACCGTCGTGATGTCCGTTGCCTTGGTCGAAGGCCGATGCCCCCGTTTGCTGGTCTACTAGGCCAAGGACGTTCAGTTGATGGCGATAGAGCGAGCAGCCACTACTGTTGGTGACGAAGATCTCCTGGTAATGTTTTTGCATTGGTGTTGTCTTTTAGGTGCTTGGGATACCTAATTAGCCGTCGGACTAGCGCCGATGATGGCACCCCGCGGTGCGGCGAGTTGGGGATGTGCATTCCCAGGGGCATCGGACCGGGAACGGCTGGAGGTGAGGCAAGGGGCGGCGGCATCGGGTCGGGTGAGAACGACGAGGTCAAGTGGGAAGTGGTGTGGCACATCCCTGTTTTTTTTACTAAGAACAATCCACTCCATGACAAATTAGCTTTTGCGGGATCTGGTAGAGATGCTCTTAAACTGATAAAACCACAAATGACTTGACCATAAACAGGGAACATATCTCAAGAAATAAGCGTGCAAAAACCACACACAAGAACAAACAAAAAGACGCACACAACTTGAAAATGATGTGCCACTCAACCACCGAAGCAATAAATGACCAATGTAGAGGGAAAAAAAATTTGTATTAGATGTGGAAACATGCATCCATTGGAAGAAGATGACCTCTACTTTGGAGAGGTCAGATGTCGTCACAGTATCATCCATCCACCACCGAAGAGGACCCCCATTTTGGTCAAATGGAGGTACTCATCTGAGAGCCTAGTGCCTAGATATGAACTGATGATTGTAACAACAATAAAACCAAACGTCGTCTGCATCGGCTTGCTTGAGACGACCACCAAGGCCCTCAAGCTCATCAGTGAGCTCGCCGCCAATAAGTGGGACAACGTCGTGTACACTTCCATTCGATATCCATGTTCGTCGATGTGTGTAGGCACTTCGCTTCCCGACTCTGATCAGGACACAAATGGGGGAGGTCAGTCTCCCTCCGCAGCTTTGCATTCCTAGTCTCTGATGTGTCCGAAACTCCAAATAGGTGTTTGGTCAACACTAGCAAACATGCCCGTGCATTGCAATGTAGATAAAAAAATTACACGCTAGCCAAATAAGTATGACTTAATACCCCGACATACGAGCGCCCTCTATTTTAACATGGTGGCTCATCATTTTGCGACTTATCTTTCTTTCGACCCTCGCTAATGATGGACGTGATGTCCATGTGATCGCACTGCATTCGACATGATATATCTCAAGGCAACGAGCTTGCCACCGCACGACACACTTGTCATTGTGTAACGCAAGGAAATGTTTAAAACTTTAAAAACAAATCTTATCTACCATGAACTACTCCCAACACCTAGACATGTAAAGACTTTCCAAAAACTAATCAAAACCTAGACATAAAAGACTTTTGAAACGACGAACAGTTTTTCGAGTCGCCAAACATTTTAAAAAAACTGGGCATTTTTTAAAGTTCACAAACATTTGTTTTGTCTAGACGAACATTTATTGAATACATGAGTAGTTTTTGAATTCATGAACATTTTTTGATCAATGATTTTTTAAAATTAGGGCAAAAAATTGAAACTCACAAAAAAGTTGTTTTTTTGAGTATTTTCAAAAATTTCATGGATATTTTATTAGATTCATGAATATGTTTTGAATACACGATCATTTTTCAAAATAAAGAACATGCTTTTATTTCCCGACATATTTTCCCAAATTGTGATTTTTTATAATTTTATAACATTTTCGTAAAATCACCAACATTTTTTGGAACCACGAAAAATTTATGATTTTTTGAACATTTTTAAAATTCATAAAATAATTATGATTTCTTGAACAATTTTTTTCAAAATTCACAACTTGTTGAAAATTGTAAATCTCGAATTAATTTAAAGAAGAAATAAAAAATAGAAATAAGAAAAGAAAAGACAAAAAAAGAAATGGCAAAAAAATAGGGGCGCCACGCCCCACGAACACGTACGTGGGGAAAAAACAATGGAGCCTGGGCTTTGAACCATGGTCTTCTCTGGGTGGGAGAGATAGGCGGTAGCCACTACGTCGCCGGCATGTGTGTGACATATATTGGGTGTCATACATATAAAACATCTGAGCACGACGGTGACTTTGAAAAATAAAATAACCGAAGTGTTTTCACTTATGGATGGCATAGTGGGTAATATATAGCAACTCCGAGGCTAATTTTTAGACGGACGACCAGATACAATAGTTGCTTTATTATTACCAAAAAAGCTCATGCCTCACTTTATATATAAAGCAATGATCACCGTACAAACCAACACATACAACTCACCCCCACAACATGGACACTCAAGGCAAAGATACAAGGGTGTATAAGAACAGCTAGATCACCCCATCCACTCCAAGCAACTACAAGTAGGCAGAGAGGGCACCACTTGGAGTCTCCAGAGACCTCAACCGTGAGCAAGTCACCGCGAAGAGAGAAAATTGTGCACAACAAGACGAACACTCCAAGGCGGTGTGAAAGCAGAAGTGCTCCCTAGGTGGTTTTGGTAATTAATGTCAACATATCTCTTGTTGGACTAACACCTTTATCCAGTATGTTTCAGATAAGTTCAACAATGGAGTGGCATGGACTAAAGTATGTGGGAACCCCTTCAAGATGCTAAGAACAAAGGATTGGCTCAAGCTTCAAGCCCAAGACTCTTTATTTTATATTTTAGTGATCCAAGATCACATTGAGTCTATAGGAAAAGCCAATACTATCAAGGAGGGATGAGGTGTTGCTTAATGAGCCACTTGCTTCATGTGCTTTGTGATATGCTCCAAAACCCTCAGCTACTTTCACACTTCCACAAATGACCTAAACCCAAAACCAAAATCGGTCACACAGATTCTTTCTATCCGGCACTACCTATTCCAAAATTCATAGCCACTGCCACAAACCCTAAGCAAATCGGTCTTACCGATAGGGATCTCGGTCTTACCGAGATGGGATTGTAATCTCTATGTGTATGTCCATTATCAAAATCGGTCACATCGAGTTTGAGCAATCGGTACTACCGAGATTACGATGCAAACTCTCTGGATAACTTATTACCCAAATCGGTCCCACTGAGTTTGAGTAATAGGTCCCACCGAGTTTGCCTGACCAACTCTCTCGAAAGCTTATTACCAAATCGGTCTCACCGAGTTTGTGTAATCGGTCTTACCGAGATTACGTTATGCCCTAACCCTAACCGAATCGGTCTCACCGAGTTGCATTTCGGTCCCACCGAAAATCCTAACGGTCACTAGGTTTACTAAATCGGTCTGACCGAGTTTAACAATTCGGTCCCACCGAGTTTGGTAAATTGTGTGTAACGGTTAGATTTTGTGTGGAGGCTATATATACCCCTCCACCTCCTCTTCATTCGTGGAGAGAGCCATCAGAACGAACCTACACTTCCAGCATACATTTTCTGAGAGAGAACTACCTACTCATGTGTTGAGACCAAGATATTCCATTCCTACCATATGAATCTTGATATCTAGCCTTCCCAAGTTGCTTTCCACTCAAATCTTATTTCCACCAGATCCAAAACCTATGAGAGAGAGTTGAGTGTTGGGGAGACTATCATTTGAAGCACAAGAGCAAGGAGTTCATCATCAACGCACCATTTGTTACTTCTTGGAGAGTGGTGTCTCCTAGATTGGCTAGGTGTCACTTGGGAGCCTCCGACAAGATTGTGGAGTTGAACCAAGGAGTTTGTAAGGGCAAGGAGATCGCCTACTTCGTGAAGATCTACCGCTAGTGAGGCAAGTCCTTCGTGGGCGACGGCCATGGTGGGATAGACAAGGTTGCTTCTTCGTGGACCCTTCGTGGGTGGAGCCCTCCGTGGACTCATGGCCCGTTACCCTTCGTGGGTTGAAGTCTCCATCAACGTGGATGTACGATAGCACCACCTATTGGAACCACGCCAAAAACATCCATGTCTCCAATTGCGTTTGAATCCTCCAAACCCTTCCTTTTACTTTCTTGCAAGTTGCATGCTTAACTTTCCGCTGCTCATATACTCTTTCCATGCTTGCTTGATATGTATTGTGAATATTAAACTTGTGCCTAAACTCCACTTAAACTTAAGGAAACTTAAAAACTGCAACTTTGGCACTTAGTGTCTAATCACCCCCCTCTAGACACCTCTTCTCAAGGTCCTACAAGTGGTATCAGAGCATTGGTCTCCATTGCTTTGGTTTAATCACCATTGGAGGAAGATGGATGAGTCTACTATTAGGAGTCTTAGACATAGAGTGCCTATTCTTGATGGAGAGTATTTTCATGAGTGAAAAAAATGAGATGCTTGTTATTTTCAATCAATATCATTTGAACAAGTACATTGCTAGCCCTTGTGCATCTTATGTTGATCCTATGCATCCTACCCATGATGAGTCAATTGACATGATTAGGAATCTTAGAACTGCCGAGCTTATCCTTAGAGGATTGCCTAGAAACTTGATTGGATGCTTGCCTACTTTCAAGTGTGCCTACACTATATGGAAATTTCTTGAGGAATGTTTTCCAGATTATTCCTTGAAAAATCTTGATGAAATTCTCCATAATCTATTGCCTTGAGTAAGATGAATACTAGTGATCCTATGTTTGGTGATCGTCTATTTGAGCTTACAAACCTTATGCGTGCCAAAGGAAATGTTGGTATTATTAGTGATATTATTTCCAAAGCTATAAAAATTCACAAGCAGGATCATTGTCAAACTCACTCTAATGAATCACCCTCTCTAGGACTTGATCCACCACATGATGATGTTGAACATGGATACTATGACGAGGATGATGATAGTGACTTCGATCTTGATGATGCAATGAGACATTTTGGTCTTATGGCAAATTTTAGGGGATATATGTCAGGAGGAAAGGAATGGGTTCTTCATAGTGGATGTACCGGTCACATGACCGGAGATAAAGACATGTTTTGTGAGCTTGCTGATAATGATAGTCCTCGAAAGTATGTCACTTTCGGTGACAACTCAAAGGGTAAGGTGGTTGGCCTCGGTAAGGTGGCCATATCACATGATAGCTCCATACAAAATGTCATGCTTGTTGAATCTCTTGGTTACAACTTACTTTCAGTATCTAGACTTGCTGATTTCGGTTTCAATGTTGTATTCATTGAAGTAGACTGCCAAGTGTTTCGTCGAGATAATCATAAAATGGTCTTTACTGGTGTGCGTAGAGGTGATCTACATTGTTGATTTCACTAAAAAGACTCAACCTAAAACTTGCTTCATTGCTAAATCCTCAAAAGGCTGGTTATGTCATAGATGATTAGGTCATGTTGGTATGCGAAACCTTGACAAGCTTATTAAAGGAAATCATATCCTTGGAGTTAACGATGTCATATTTGATAAGGATAGACTTTGCAGCGCTTGTCAGGCAGGTAAACAGGTTGGAGGAAGGCATCCCGTGAAGAACATCATGACCACAAGGAGGCCACTCGAGCTACTTCACATGGATCTCTTTGGTCCCAACTCTTACAAGAGTCTCGGTGGAAATTCTTTCGGTCTAGTTATAGTTGATGATTTTTCAAGATTTACGTGGGTGTTCTTTCTTGATGATAAATCGCAGGTCCAAAAGATCTTCAAAAACTTTGCAAGGAAGGCTCAAAATCAATTTGAAGTGAAGATCAAGAAGGTTCGCAGCGACAACGGAACGGAGTTCAAGAACGCAAATGTGGACACCTTTCTTGACGAAGAAGGGATTTCACACGAGTTCTCGGTCACGTACACACCTCAACAAAACGGAGTTGTTGAGAGGAAGAACCGGACGCTCATCAAAATGGCGAGAACGATGCTTGATGAGTACAAGACGCCGAAGCACTTTTGGGCAGAAGCGGTTGGGACAGCTTGTCATGCAACAAATCACTTGTATCTTCACAAGCTACTCAAGAAGGCGGCATCTGAGCTCCTCACGGTAACAAACCCCAAGTTGGATACTTTCGAGTATTCGGCTCAAAGTGCTACATTCTTGATAAGCATCGTCGCTCTAAATTTGCTCCTAAATCTCATGAAGGTTTCCTACTAGGTTATGGCTCAAACTCTCACACTTACCGTGTCTACAACAATTTCACCTGGAAGGTTGAAGAGATGGTAGATGTGAAGTTTGATGAATCTAACGGCTCGCAAGTAGAGCAATTGCCAATTGATGTAGGTGACAAAGATCCTTCGGAAGCAATCCAAGACTTGTCTATTGGCAAGGTTCGTCCAACGAAGGTGAAGGAGAGTACCTCGTCCGTCCAAGTGGAAGCTTCAACTTGACAACAAGGTGGACCAAGAGTTGATACGGAAGCATCCACAAGCGGGATACACCAAGATGAAGAAAACGAGGAAGTGCATCAAGATGAACGTCAACAGCCTCCTTCACCACGACAAGAGAACGACAATGCCAACAATGAAGAAGGCCAAGAAGAAGAAGAACAAGATGAAGAATATGTTCAACGAAGACCCAAGCAAAAGCTCTCACGAGTTCGAGCAAGAATTGCTAAAGATCATCCCGTCGAGCAAATCTACAATGACATTCAAACCGGGAGAATCACTCGCTCTAAAACTCGTTTAGCTAACTTTTGTGAAAACTATTCTTTCATCTCTAGCATTGAACCTATGAAGGTTGAAGAAGCATTGGAAGATCCAGATTGGATAAATTCTATGCATGAAGAGCTACACAACTTTGAGAGGAACCAAGTTTGGACATTGGTTGAGAAGCCCGACAATAACCACAACATCATTGGTACCAAATGGGTGTTTCGCAACAAGCAAGATGAAGATGGATAAGTAGTTTGCAACAAAGCACGTCTCGTCGCCCAAGGCTACACACAAGTCGAAGGTATGGACTATGGTGAGACTTACGCCCCCGTTGCTAGACTTGAGTCCATTCGCATCTTACTTGCCTATGCTAATCATCATGATATCACCTTGTACCAAATGGACATTAAAAGTGCTTTTCTAAATGGTGAAATAGAGGAGGAAGTTTATGTTAAGCAACCTCCCGGCTTTGTCAATCCTAAGAAACCCAATCATGTTTACAAACTTCATAAAGCTCTTTATGGTCTTAAACAAGCTCCTAGAGCATGGTATAAATGCTTGACCAAGTTCCTTATTGAAAAAGGCTTTGAAATTGAGAAAATTGATTCTACTCTTTTTACTAAAAGGGTTAATGGAGAACTATTTGTGTGCCAAAGCTATGTTGATGATATTATATTTGGTTCAACTAACCCTCATTTTAGTGAAAAGTTTGGGAAGCTAATGTCGGAGAAGTTTGAGATGTCTATGATGAGTGAACTCAAATTCTTTGTTGGGTTGCAAATCAAGCAAACTAAGGAAGGTATCTTTGTTTCTCAAACAAAGTACACCAAGGACTTATTCAAGAAGTTCAGTATGCAAGAATGCAAAGGTATGTCTACACCCATGCCTACTAGTGTACATCTTGACTTGACCAAAGATAGTGAACCGGTTGATCAAAAGGTTTATCGCTCTATGATTGGTTCATTGTTATATCTATGTGCTTCACGTCCCGATATCATGCTAAGTGTATGCATATGTGCACGATATCAAGCTGCTCCTAAGGAATGTCATCTTAAGGCCGTGAAAAGGATAGTGAGATACTTAATCCATACACCAAATTTTGGCATTTGGTATCCTAAGAGGTTCTATTTCGATCTTGTTGGCTATTCTGACTCGGACTATGCCGGAGACAAGGTTGATAGAAAGTCCACTTCGGGTACTTGTCAATTTCTTGGTAGATCTCTTGTATCTTGGTCCTCCAAGAAACAAAACTCGGTATCCTTATCCACCGCCAAAGCTGAATATATTGCCGCTGGTTCATGTTGTGCTCAATTACTTTGGATGACCCAAACTCTTAAAGATTATGGGATATATGTGAGACATGTTCCATTGCTTTGTGACAATGAAAGTGCTATCAAAATTGGTCATAATCCTGTGCAACATTCTCGAACTAAGCATATTGAAGTTCGTCATCATTTCATTCGAGATCATGTTGCTAAGGGTGACATTGATCTCAAGCATGTTCGCACCGAAAAGCAATTAGCAGATATCTTTACTAAACCTCTTGATGAGAAAGTGTTTTGCAGGTTAAGAGGATAATTGAACATCATTGATGCTTCAAACTTGGAGTAGAAACTCTATTGGATACATGCAAGACATGAGCTTATGACTAATCCTTGATATTTCTCTTATGATGAAAATCTTATGTCTTGGATATATTTGTATCTTGCATGTTATTTAACCCATGTAGGTACTTGGTGGAATCAAATTCCATGAGATTGTAATGTACTCACATCTTGAGCAATCTCTACATCACCAAGAATCTACACTATGGTGGTTGAAGACAAGGAAGCACGAAACCACTCAAACATATCCTTTGACAAAATTCTATGTTAAGCTTCATGACTGTCATTTTTGGATACACAAGTGCTTTTACTTGCAAGAACTAACCCATGAAGGTAGATGGACTCAAATTCCAAGTGGTGCTCCAATTCTTGATGAGCTATATCAACCTTGAGCAACCCACACAAGTTCAACTACATGGACTACACCACCAACCAAGGTATGTCATTCCATCTTAGAGAAGATTTACTCCAAGTCATGAGCTAAAGCAACTCGACAAGATGAGAATACATCAAGATGCTTAACCGAAAAATGGCAACCCCATTTTGAGCTTAAACGATGAGTATGACCTATGATCAAGTGATCTCACTTGACTCCTAAGTCAATATCTCTAACATAGGTGACTCTGTCGCCGACCATCTCTAGATGAAGTTCTCTTGTGTTCTTTTCTGTGCTTTTGCATTTGTCATGTGCATAATTGTTTCCCCTTTCAAAAAAAACTTCATCTAGATTTCTTTTTCTTTTTGCTCTGCATTTTCTGCATTCCAATTCATTGCACATCTTTCAGTAAATTCCTTGCAAATCTTTGTGAGATCTTACTAGTCTAGTGAGCTGAGGTGACAAGTGTTTTCAGTGCGATGAACTCGGTTTCACCGATTTGTTATTTTTGGCCCGACCGAATCCTCTCGGGCCAACCGAAGCATACCACTCGGTGCCACCGATTTTATAACAGGAAAAATAGTTTGCCACATAATTCTGTGTTTCTTCTGATCCAGCTCCACTCAGTGAATCTTGTCCTCTACAAGCATCACATTTTTATCATTGCTTTGTTCTGTGTCTCAAGGACCAAACTCATTCGATAGATTCCAGAAGACCCTTCTTGGAAATTGATGTCAAAGGTGGAGAGAGAGAACATCAAAGCTTATCATTTGAAGAGAGAGAGAGAGGGAGTACCTAAAGAGAGATCTTCAGGGGGAGAGAGTACTTAAGTAGAGAAGTATTTCTCAAGGATCCCAGATGCTTGGTGTTCAAGAGGAGAGATGCCCACATGTCTTCTTGTTGTGCTTATTTGCTTTAGCATACATTAGCTCTGATCATCATTCATATCTTTCAGCTCTGATTTTCTATTCCCTATCTTCTCCTAGTATCCCATGCTAGATTCAGGGGGAGAAAGACATCTAAGGGAAATAAATCATTTGAATTCATTGCATATCTTTACTCTTGGGGACATGTCTAATCCAATGTGGTACTTAGTACTCACTTTCTACATGTCATCCCAGTCTTGGTATTCTTGTGGTTTCTTTTGTTTGCTCTGGCTAGTAGGTGCATCTGTGTTATCTAACCTTGTTTGCGCAGGTTCATTTCATCCCAAGCCAACTCAAGACTACAAGGTAAGTATATGCATCACAATCATGTGTATGAGGAATTCTTGTTGATGTAAATACTGTTTGCAAGAAGGACTCGTGGGCATGAAGGTATTTTCTTTAATATTCTCTGCTCTGATGCATATGGCCAAGATACATGTAACACATTGTCTACTCTATCATGGTTATGCTCTCACATGCTTCTATATTCCATATTCACATGATTGCATACATGTAGGGGGAGCCTATGTTTGTTACATGTCTTTCCAAAGCTTTACGTGCTATTCTTTATATCCTTATCTAAAGCTTTGATGTATGTTGTCATCAATTACCAAAAAGGGGGAGATTGAAAGCACAAGTGCTCCCTAGGTGGTTTTGGTAATTAATGACAACATATCTCTTGTTGGACTAACACCTTTATCCAGTATATTTCAGATAAGTTCAACAATGGAGTGGCATGGACTAAAGTATGTGGGAACCCCTTCAAGATGCTAAGAACAAATGATTGGCTCAAGCTTCAAGCCCAAGACTCTTCATTTTATATTTTAGTGATCCAAGATCACATTGAGTCTATAGGAAAAGCCAATACTATCAAGGAGGGATGAGGTGTTGCTTAATGAGCCTCTTGCTTCATGTGCTTTGTGATATGCTCCAAAACCCTCAGCTACTTTCCCACTTCCACAAATGACCTAAACCCAAAACCAAAATCGGTCACACCGATTCTTTCTATCCGGCACTACCGATTCCAAAAGTCATAGCCACTGCCACAAACCCTAAGCAAATCGGTCTTACCGATAGGGATCTCGGTCTTACCGAGATGGGATTGTAATCTCTCTGTGTATGTCCATTATCAAAATCGGTCATACCAAGTTTGAGCAATCGGTACTACCGAGATTACAATGCAAACTCTCTGGATAACTTATTACCAAAATCAGTCCCACCGAGTTTGAGTAATCGGTCCCACCGAGTTTGCCTGACCAACTCTCTCGAAAGCTTATTACCAAATCGGTCTCACCGAGTTTGTGTAATCGGTCTTACCGAGATTACGTTATGCCCTAACCCTAACCGAATCGGTCTCACCGAGTTGCATTTCGGTCCCACCGAAAATCCTAACGGTCACTAGGTTTACTAAATCGGTCTAACCGAGTTTAACAATTCGGTCCCACCGAGTTTGGTAAATTGTGTGTAACGGTTAGATTTTATGTGGAGGCTATATATACCCCTCCACCTCCTCTTCATTCGTGGAGAGAGCCATCAGAACGAACCTACACTTCTAGCATACATTTTCTGAGAGAGCACTACCTACTCATGTGTTGAGACCAAGATATTCCATTCCTACCATATGAATCTTGATCTCTAGCCTTCCCAAGTTGCTTTCCACTCAAATCTTCTTTCCACCAGATCCAAAACCTATGAGAGAGAGTTGAGTGTTGGGGAGACTATCATTTGAAGCACAAGAGCAAGGAGTTCATCATCAACGCACCATTTGTTACTTCTTGGAGAGTGGTGTCTCCTAGATTGGCTAGGTGTCACTTGGGAGCCTCCGACAAGATTGTGGAGTTGAACCAAGGAGTTTGTAAGGGCAAGGAGATCGCCTACTTCGTGAAGATCTACCGCTAGTGAGGCAAGTCCTTCGTGGGCGACGGCCATGGTGGGATAGACAAGGTTGCTTCTTCATGGACCCTTCGTGGGTGGAGCCCTCCGTGGACTCGCACAACCGTTACCCTTCGTGGGTTGAAGTCTCCATCAACGTGGATGTACGATGGCTCCACCTATCTGAACCACGCCAAAAACATCCGTGTCTCTAATTGCGTTTGAATCCTCCAAACCCTTCCCTTTACTTTCTTGCAAGTTGCATGCTTTACTTTCCGCTGCTCATATACTCTTTGCATGCTTGCTTGATATGTATTGTGAATGTTAAACTTGTGCCTAAACTCCACTTAAACTTAAGGAAACTTAAAAACTGCAACTTTGGCACTTAGTGTCTAATCACCCCCCCTCTAGACACCTCTTCTCAAGGTCCTACACGGTGCCTTCAAGAAGGGCACGACAAAGAAGTATCGCCACCGCCCGATCCCGTGATGAAGGTTACCCTCGGAGCAATCGAAGCATGTAGAGGAGCCACGACGACGCCTTCAAGGAGGCAACACCCATAGGCGACGTTGCCATCGGCTTTGCAGAGCCAAAGCATGTTTTCACCCCGGGAAGTCCTCAAAGCCACCGAGGTGAGGCAGAGCAAGCTAGGCCCACCACACCCACCCCTCCGGTTGTCGCACCCTGACCACCACACCGCCCGCACGGTCATGGCAGCCAGCTCAGACCCGAGCGATGAGCTCCGCCCATGAGCCCACGCCTCCCACCTCCAGGGCCACACACCATCCCCAACCGAACCTTGCAGCCATGACCGGCAAAGATACGGGCGGGAAGGCACCTCCTTCCCTGCCCCTGGACGGCCCCCAGGTTCGAGGCCCTCCCCTGGGCCGGCCGCACTCGGCCGCCACCGCCCCGTCCTGCCAGGCGTGCAAGGACGAGCTCCCTGGTGCGCCACCTGACGGGAGGCAAGGATGGTTCCATGGCCCTCCCGGCCTCGGATCCATGCCTCAATGGTGGCCAACGCTGGGAAAGGTCTAGCCCTATGCCGCGACATGTGCAAGCTCAGCAGGGGCTGGATTGGAGCCGCACTCGGACCGGCGCCGTGGCTGCACAAGACCTCACCAGCGGCCGCCATCCACCACCAACATCCACACAGCCGGACGGCGAGGTGCAACGGCGACCCGAGCCGCCACCTGCCGAGCTCCCGCGCGCACCGAGCCACCCAGGCTGCCGCTGAGCCCGCGCCACCCGCAGCACAACCGCTGCCAGATCTGGGCGCACCCAAACGCAGCCGCCAAAGAACACCGAAGAACCTCCGCCGCCCTTGAGCCGCCCAGCGCGAGCACTGCCAGTCGTCACCGCCCGCGCCGGATGCCACGCCGCCGCGCCTCCGCCGGCCACGCCGTCCGGCGCCACACGCGACCACACGGAGAGGAGAAGACGCCCCCCACCGCCGGAGCTAACCGGGCTTCGCCTGGCCGAGCTCGCAGGTGGCGGCGGGGGAGGGGAGAAGGGGAGGAGGGGGGGGGGTCCCGGAGGCGGCGGCGCTAGGGTTTCTCCCGTGACGCGCGTCGCGGGAGGAGGTGAGAGGCACCGTTGCTTTATTATTAGGGGTAGACTTGGTGAATAAGGAGAATTGTTGTTCTTGTTACAGTACAATTTGATGACGAAACATTGCAGTTTGGTTCCTGCTGTATTGGCAGATTCTGCTATTACTCTCAAGCCAATTATAAGTTCTAACATTCCCATAGTACTTTGAATGACAATGCTAAGAATCATCTCTGACGTGTGTTCTTTCTTTAATATATGATACGCATGCTTGTGAGTATTCGAGAAAAATAGGTCCCTGATGTGTTTGTCTCCCTAGATGTTTGCTGATCTTACTGACTAATGGAAATTGCTGTCCTCGCTACAGTACAATTTTAGTACAAACAATTACACTTTGGTTCCTGCTGGTTTGACAGACTGCAATTGCGCTCAAGCCAATTGTAAATACCAACGTTCCTATAGTTTGGATGATACCCCAAGAGTCCACTTAGTTTGAGCTGCAGTTGGAAGTACTTCCGAGTTCCGACTAGCTTGGATCTGATGGAGGTCATCGCGAGCCTAAGTTGTGTGCCTCGCAAATTAACTCATTGAACACCACACTGATCGGCTTGTCGACATGGGTGACTGTCATACTGATTATTTTGCTTTTGCTGCAGTGAGGTTCTCACTAAAAATTGACATATGACGTGCTTGGATGCATTTTGTTCTTTCCATATTTGCGTATTGGAACCATGAGAGCATATTTGGGTAGGAGGATATGATTCAAATCCAGGTTTAGCTTAAGCAACCTACCTCATCCAAATACTCCCAAGGTGAAATGTTATAATCTCAAATCAGTAAGCACATGATTCCTCTAATAAACATGAGATGGTTCCTCGATGATGGCCATTCTAATCGTCTGTCCTGGTCTCAGGCACGCAGGCATTTCGTAAGACTCGTCAACTTGTATTTGTGGTCTTCGTCTGACTGACCAGATGGAGCTCGATGTGGCCAGTGTCAGCGTGTAACCAGGGCCCTCACCAACATAACTACCAGATGAAGCGCGCGTAGATGTGGGTCTCGTCGGTACCAAACCAGGAGAAAGAAGATGGACACAATTGGGAAGATGAAGCGAAGGTTCCAAACTCATCAGATCTAAGCAGAAGGAAAACTCTTGTAGTGCAATGAAGTCAGCTACGTTGAGCTGTTTTCCCAATGCCGCTCATCCCAAAATATTGTCATATTCCGGTGTTTCTTTTTCGCTCAAAGATATGATACTTGGGTGAGGGTGGATGCAAATTCCTACACAATACAAGAAAATAATATGCTGCATAGTTTGCTAGCTTTCCTACACGGGTCACTCATTGCATGACATCCTTCGTCGGGTATATATAGAGAGAAAGAATGCATGATAGGCAAGTAGGTATGGCTTTACTCATTGGATGGAAATTATCGGCAGTAGATATCATATTTATTTGTCATATAGTAGATTGGGTGGATAAATAGATTTACAGATACTATATAAAGTGAGTTGGACAATACGGAATGCTACAATCTCATGAAAAGTTAAGATTTTTTTTAGAGAAGGAGGAATACCCCTAGCCTCTCCGTCTGAACGATGCATACGACCATTTTATTAATTATTAACACAAGACCTTACAAAGTCATATAACAGTAAGTCCAAAGCCATCATCTAAGCAACATTTGTCGCTGCTCCAATCCAGTTGATGAAGGGGCGCTGATAGTCTAAGATTAATACCAAACAGACCTCGCATCCAAACCTAACATCTAAGACCTGAGGTCCCAACCAGGATGCCTGCCGGGTATGGGCACCCACCAGTCCGGCGTGCTCCTCAACTAGGACACCTGCCGGGTATGAGGCCGCCACAGCCACGTGCCACCAATCCATCTTCAGAGCCGTACTGCTGCATCGACCTTGCCCGGTCTAGCTGCCGCCGACGCCACCACGACGCCAGACAACGTCAACCTCCTGCGCGTGTCCATCACCACACATCTGACGCCAAGCCTCTGCTGCTCCATGCCGCCAAGAGCCGCCGCCATGAATATGTAGAAAGAAACACCGATCCACCGAAGAAGCCATCCGCTGGTCCCTCGAGCCCGAGTGCATCTCCAAGAATGCCGCCCCTAAGGGGGTAACGACACATGAATGCCGCCGTCATCCGATCAACTGATCTAGGATTTCCCCCGGAGGTATTGGGTGGGTTTGGGATTGGTACCTCGATGATGCCTTCATGAAGGAAACGATGATAAGGGCATCGTCATCATCGGCTCCGGCCAATGACCGAAGACCAAGTTTTCACTCGGATCCGTCCCAAGAAATCCACCCGACAAACTGTGCACTGTCTAGACCGCCTTCAAAGCCCCAGATCTAGCCGCCTAGATCCGGCGACCAACCGCAACAGCAGTGCCACCGTAGGAGCCCTGGCACACCGGCGACTGTCTGAATGTGCCACCACTGGAGCCTGGGAGGAGGACTCCCACCCCACCTCGCCAAACCACGAGAGCCGCCGAGATCGATCCCGCACGCTCATCATGCACCACGGTTACTTTAAAGGGGTAAAAAGTACAATATACAATGAGAACTTTTACGGTACATCAAAGGAATTTGGGCCGTTTATTTTTCTCATTCGACGACCCAGAGGGCTCACTCAAATTGTCCTCACCATTTTGTTTTGTTTGTATAATTTCAGTTAGAGATGAAGCCTGTTCAGATGTGAGCAAGGCGTGGGTACCCAAGCTATTAGATGTGCTAAACTAGCGTTCTGTACAGCCTTGTGAAATCTGAATACGAGTGCATTGGAGATTTATCTGTCAATTTTAGGGCTATAATCCACTATGCTGTCCTCTTGCAGTAGTTTGTTCTGCGCAGGCAAATCCATGTTTTGGGCTGTTCCAGGGCTCCTTATTAGAACTTTGCCATGTCTAGTTGACCATCGCTTCTATTTTGGGTTTATCGAAACGACGTTCGTGAATAATAATGATGAGAACTATGATAGCAGAATATTTATCAAGATGAACTAGTGGCATTGGGCAGAAAGGGGCTGGGTGGAGCTCAAAAGGTTCACTGTGGACGACCTCCTCCTCCCCCCGCGTCGCCTCCCCGAGCGGGGCGACCGGGGGATCTCGTCGCCCCCTCCCAGCCCCCCTCCCCCTCCTCCCCTTCCGCCGCCGTCGGCCTGGGCCACCGGGCCTTGCCCGCGTGGTGCCGGCGGCGGCCCGCCTTCCCCGCTTGGCGCCTCGGCTCGGGCGGGCGGCGATGGGGTGCTCCTCGGCGACATTGGATCCGGCGGCGCGCAGCTCCTCGGCGGTGCAATCTTGAGTGGCGTCTTGGCGGTGGCGCTGGCCGCTTAGCGGCGGGCGGCGCGGTGGCTAGCGGCGGGCCTTCCGGCCAGATCCAGCCCTTTGGGCTCGATCTGGTCTGCAGGCGAACCTGGCCTGGTCGGCTTCTGCGGCGTCTCCGGCGGTCGGGGCGTGACTTCGTCGCGAGGTGGTGGCGGCGGCGGCTCGCGTTCTGCAGCAGCGGCGGCGGGCTTCGCGAGCCCGTTCGGGCTCGGCTGGGCCAGGGGTGGCCCGGTTTGCCCCTGTGCTGCGTCCGGCCGGATCCCGCCGGGGGCGGTGGAGGATGTCCCCTCCCGCGAGGCTGCTGATGTTGCCGCTCCTGGTTCCCGGTTGCGTCGTCTTGTCTCCGTCGGTCCCGTTTCGTTTGCCATGGTGAGACGGCGATGGAGACTGCTCGACCGTGGTGGCGCAAGTTGGTGGGCGGTGTGTTTGGTGGCGCGGGATGGATCGTTTGGGGTCGCGGTTGGTTGGTGGGCGGGAGAAATCCTTGTCGGCCGGGCCGGCACCGACGCGGTGACGCTCGTGGGCGCCGCCGTGCCTTCCTGAAGGGCGTCGGGCATACCCCTTCCACCTCACCCCTCGCGTACCAGGGGAAACCCTAGGACATGTCCGGGCAACAGCGTCGTCATCGTCGCAATCCTTCTTGAGGGTGTTGTTTGGTATGCGGCGGTCCGGAATGCTAGGAGCGTGGTGGTATTTTCCGGTGGGCGCGGCGGTTGCGGGTCCTCATCGTTTTCGTTGATCCGCCGGTGTTGGCATTATTTTCTCTTCAGTTCCTTTTATGTTTCTTTTGGGCTTGCTTGTGCTGTGGCCCCAGCATTTGTATCGTGTGGTCGTTGCTTTATAATATAAAGCGGGGGGCAACCCTTTTTCGGTAATATTTATCAAGATTGCATGCGCTACTGAGATTTGTTGGTCTTTCCAATTCTGTATGAACCTGCCTGTTTATGCTGTGGCTTCATGCTTATTATCAATGATAACACGTCTGATCTGGCACCAGACCTTCACAAAAATGGGCTATTGTTCCTTTTTTTTCTTTTCACTATTGACATGTGGCTTACATTGCTAAATAGATAAAGCGGTTTAAATCTAATAAGATGGGGACTCCATTGTGTATGATATTTTCTGTACAATCATTTATGTACAACCACGAACCATGTTGGAACACAAGGTGTCGTTGCTGCTCTTGTATGCCCTTCCACCGTGTGTCGGCCCTGCTACGTGACATTAAAACGAACAATTAGAACTTCCTTCTCTGGCGATTTATAATTCTTGCATACAATCTTTCTTCAAGCTCCTGAACCAACCTGCCTTTTTTTTCCTGCAGAGTGCCTATGTAACCTGAAATCTCTCTTGGTATTCTGCTGCACCTGTACATTGATCAGCCATCGATGCTCTGTATGAAGCAAGGAGTGCAGACTTAGGTGTCAAAAAAAAAGAAGTGCATACTTCTGCAGACGTTGTATTTCTCTTGCTTTGGGAGTGTGAAATAAAGAAAATGCTTGTGTGTGACTGTTGGACATATTATTTTGTTGTTGCTGCAGTGAGATTCTCGTTTACAGAATTGACATACGACGCGCCTGAATGCATTCCGTTCTTTTGACATTTGCCTATTGAAACCATAGGAGCATGTTTGAGGTAGAAGGATATGGATTCAAAACTAGGTTTAGCTTAAGTGACCGACCTCATCCAAATATTCCCAAGGTCCTATCCAAACTGAAATGTTATAATCTCAAAAGATGCAAATTCTGCGGAGTTAACTTGGAAATCGCGCGCTCAGTCACAATGTAAATTCTTTACGTGGCTTGCACTACGCAACAGATGTTGGACGTCCGACCGGCTTGCTAGGAGAGGGTTGCCGCATCAAGACAAGTGTCCGCTTTGTGACCAACAGGAGGAAACAATAGACCATGTGCTACTAACACGCGTCTTTACCAGGACAATCTGGGTGGCGGTCTGTACTGCATTGGGGAAGCCTGAGTGGACGCCAACCCCGCAGGATGCATTACAACCTTGGCTGTGTGCGAAGCAAGGGTTAATTTCCATGGCCAGAAAAGACCTACATGCTTTCCTGCTACTGACAACGTGGGAGTTGTGAAAACATAGGAATGCCGTGGTGTTTGATGGTGCCTTGCCATCGACTGATCAGTTCATGCGGAGAATAGAGGCGGAAGGAAGGATTTGGGCGCATTCTGGACTTATGAAAGGAAACGTCGATTTCGTGCTTGCGGGTTTAGTGACGTGGATTAGTGGGGAGGAGTAGTCTTATGTGTAGTAGGTGGAGTGGTGTTGTACATATGGGTTTGAGAAATCACCACACTTGTAATTGACCGGTAGAGGCTTTCTATGCCTTTCCTTCTTTAATATATGATATGCATATTCGTGCATATTCGAGAAAAAATAATCTCAAAAGATGTCAATAAGCAGTGGTGGCGGCTGTTCTCAATGGCGATCTTGGTCTCAGCCAAAGCAGCCACCTTCATGCACAGAGGAAACCTGCACCCGTTGCTCTCCCTCGACCGATTGGTCCATGCAGGGCGCACACCAAGGGAGGAGTCACCGGATGAAGCTCGTCGTGGCCACTGTCAGCGGGCGGCCTAGCACTAGGATGAACGAGTGGGGTTAATAAAGCCACCAGATGGACGAGTTGCCTTACTCGTCGATGGGAAACCGGAAAAGGGAAGATAGGCATATTGAGGGAATGCTTCAAACTCATTGGTTTTGAGATGAGGAGGAACTCTCTCAAGGAAGGCAGCTAGGTTGAATTACTTCCCAATGTCGCTCATCCTAAGGTATTGTCATGTTCCCGAGGTTCTTATTTGCTCAGGGTGTGATACTTCAGTGGGGGTGGACGCAAAATCCAACACAAGACAAGAAGATGATGTTGGCACAGGCCCGACCTTGACTACGTTGTTGTCGAGTACTTTCCGACAATACGCAGCGACGTACAAGGTACAGGCGTACAGCCGATTGCTTCCGGCTGCTTTGACAGAGACGCGCACGTACAATAGTAACAAGCAGGCAAGCACCCTGGTGGATGGATTCTCGTGTCTAGCTAGCTAGCGTAGACCAAGTCGTCGGAACACAATACGCGGAGTCGCCGAGTTATAGCAACAGGCTCGTGTCAAGCCTTTTTACTTTTATTGATTGATCTGGCCTTGGTAGTAGTGATTACAACGGGGTACATGAGTATTTATATTAGCTAGCTAAGTGAGGACATGCGGGGGGCGACTAGCGGGGCGACATGCGGGGCGACCCGCGACCCACCCGTGGCGGCCGCCGCCAGCCGCCGGCGGGAGTCGCCGGATCTGATTGAGGCGCGCGTGGGAGGGCGGTTCTGGGCGCTGGCGGACTCTGAAGACGAAGAGGACGACGACGATCCGGCGCCGGACTACTCGCCAACTCCCTCCGACGTGATCTGCGAAGCGTTCAATCCAGGCTACTCGGAGGAAGAAGTCGCGGCGTTGGTGGATGAAATCGTGCCCGGCGAGGATCCGGCACGGCTAGGTCTGCGGCCTACTGATCGACTCGAAGTGGTTCGCCGGATTATTCACCGGAGAACGGCGGCGACGGCGATCCGTCCATGGAAAGGACCTTTGCCTAAGGTACGCGTTCAGCCTTTAACTTTGTCCGAATTTTTTCCGCAAGGTGATTGGAACGTGGTTACTCGGAAGAAGAAGAAGAAGGGAGGGCGGCCAGATCCAGCACTTCCGCCGCCGGCGACCATGGCGGCGGACGGGATCAGGGCGGCCAGATCAGAGCGTTTGAATTCTTTGATCGGAGCTGAGTGGGCCGACATGCTGTGGGCCGGCCCGCGGACCATGCATGGGCATGAGGCCCATCATGGGGGTGTAGCGGCAGGCTTAGATGGTGATGATTCCAATGGGTATGTGGCCCAGGAGGAATCCATCCAGCCTGTTCGGCCCGACGACGGCGCATGCACGGACGTAGATCGTCCACTGCCTTGCGTTAGACTGCTGCGGGGTAGGGTTCGCAAGCAGGGCACGAGGGGTTTCCCGTCCTGCGGGGTTCGACGCACGAGACGCAGCCGGACCGAGGCGGCCATGGCAGGTCGAGGGGAGGTTCCACCGCCGGCGAAAAGGCCCATGCCTAGAGCTGCCGGTCGGGGTGGGGCGCCTCCACCACCGGCTGCGAACGCCGGGGGGGTACTGTGCAGATTGGGCAAAGGCCGCCGGCTGGAGGCGGCGGCGCCGCCGGTGCCGCGGGACGTGGACATCCAGCAGGGGGTGCGCACCTGCCGGGGCAAGCACAGCTGCCGGCTCTTGGGAAGAATGGCACGAGGCCGCCGGCTCCGATCTCGGCTCGGTCGCGGCGCCTTGGCTGGTCGGGGATCGAGACCCGCGCCTCCCAGCTTCACAGTTGCGGGGCGAGGCGGGCGAGGCCCCAGCGCCGGTGCTGCTGGTGTTGGTCATGCTGGCCGCGGCGATGGTCAGAGACAGATTCGAGCTGAGCCGGCCACTACGGGAAAACCACCTCCGCATTATGTTGCCAGGCCGGTGCAGAACAGATCCACTCAGCCTAACGCTCCTCCCGAGGCGGTGGGGAGGCAGCGGATCGATGCATCGGGCGAGGACATCACCGTGGCTCCTCGTCCACGGGAGGAGGGCGTGGTTACGCTTGGCAGAGTGACGGGTCGGCCGAGAGACCCTTTCTCGGGCCGGCTGGTGGTTTTGTTGAGGGAGCCTCCGGCCCGGACAATCGTCAGAGAGGTGGTTTTCGTGGTAACCGAGGGGGTCGAGGCTGGGGTCGCGGGCGATTTCGCCGCCAACAACCTCGGGGGACTATTCATGCAGATGCTACGGTTGAGACTCAGCTTTCCTCAGAGCTACCTCCACAGGCGATGGAGGTGGTGAAGGAGTTGGCCAATGTTGATGTTTCTGAGGCCGGGACGGTGGATGAGGCCACTGACAGATCTGATGCAGAGAGGGCGTCCAAGTATGCTCGTAAGGAGAGGATGATTTGCTATCGATGTGGGGACAAGGGTCACTTTATTGCTGAGTGTGTGACCCAGTTGTGTGAGTCGTGTGGCAAACTTGCCCATGAGTCGGGTGAGTGCCCGATTTTGCGTGACGTTCCTCCGACTCTAAACATTTATGGAGTCTACTGTGCTGAGCTCATGTTTTTTGAGTCCCCGGAGGCAAGAGAGGTCCCGGAGGAGAACCAGGTTACGACTACTGGGATTGTCAGAGCGACACAGGGAGCGGTGACTGAGGCACAGATTGTGAGGAGGTTGCAGGAGTTAGCTCCGAGTGATTTTGTTTGGGAGCTCGTACCGATTGAGGAGAGAGTGTTTAAGGTTGATTTCCCGTCAGTTGAGGACCTGCAGAAATTGTTAAGTTTTGGCTTGTGTAAAGTTCCTGGTACTAAGTGTATTCTGGAGTTTAACGAGTGGAAACAGGTTGAGCCTAAAGGAAAACCACTGACACAGGTATGGCTGAGGTTTTTGGGGGCTCCTTCAAAGCCTCTGCAGGACGCTCGTGTTGTGGCCAGTTTGGGTCTCCTAGTTGGAAAAACTGAAAAAGTGGATATGGCTTTCACTCGTGCCAATGGGATTGCACGGATTCTTGTCAGCATTTTGGATATTGAGTATGTGCCCGACAAGGTAAACTGGACATATAAGGGTGAGGTCTTCCCTCTAGATATTGAGTTTGAGGACACAGACTTATTTGACGATGCAGTTAACGGTAATGATGTTGATATGCACGACCGGGATGGAGGTTCTGGGACTAAGGGGGGCCCATCAGATGAGACCATGCGTGAGGGATCCAACGGATCACTCCCTCAGTCGGCCGGGACTGGACCGGAGGCTGAGCACACTGATTCACCGGCGGTTCCCATGGCTACGGTGCGGTTCGGTTCTTTTGAGCCAGCTTCGGCACCTCCCAGGCTCTGGAGTGACAGGGTGGAGTCGGACGATGTCTCTGAGCACATGCTTCCTTCACTGGACATTGAGAGGGAGGTTGGTGCAGGCTGCAGGCACGGTGATAGCCCTGTTGGACTGTTGACTGCTGCGGGAGTGACTTTGGTGTCACCGAGCACGGGGCCGAGGAGTCGTGGGGGAGGGGGGTCGGGACCAGGAGTCCATTCTACCCCCGTCCCGAGGACGTTGCAGGCCTCACCGGTGGCTTCGACCCCTAGGGGGACAGTTCCAGCGGCTGGAGGGACCTCGAGGCAGGAGGCCTTGACGACTTCCGTGACGGTGGTGGCTACCACTGCCTCTGTGGCCGAGGGAGGGGGGACGGCAGGGCAGGTGGCCCGGTCTCCTCCTTCCGCTCTTCCGACGGTTACTTCGTCTGAGCCGCAAGTTGGGGCGGGAGGAGACGGCGGGCAGGTGGCCCCGGTCGTTCACTCTTCCCCATTGCCTGCGGCGGGGCCCTCGTCAGATGGGTTCGGGAGCCCGCAGTTGCCTTCGCCTGTGACCTCGGCACCACTGGGAGTTTCGGTGCCAGGTTATACCAGAGAGGAGGTTATCGCGTATGGCGGGATCCCTGACCCTACTTCCGGGGGCAGACGGATGAGTGCTTGCATCCTCGACGTCCCGGAGGTTGATGATATGCAGCAGCGGTGCGCTATGAGGGCGGCCAAGCTTCAGGATGCTGCGTGTTCATCGGGTATGTCCGTTGACTTGTCTAATTCGTTACTGCATTTTTCTAATGAGGACATTATAAATAATGCAAACCAATTAGGAGTTTCACTAGGTGCCACAGATAGTGAAATTACCAAATCGGTGAATGATATTTTAGACACAGGCGAGCGGGCTTTAGAGACTATTCGTAATCTTGCAGCTGTTAAACCTATGAATGATGATGAGATAAATGCGTTAGGAGTTAGAGTGCTTGATAGCCTGTGTGAGGATCTCGCACCCTCTAACCAGGAGGTTGAGGAAGAGGGTGTGCCCCTTCAGAATGACGCTAGCAATATTTCTGAACCCGGGTTTGAGGAACGGGGACTCGAGCTTAATAAACCTAAGCGTAAGTGGAAACGGAAGATTTATCCCGATTCCGCGGTCCGTAGGAGTGCTAGGATTCGAACTACCAAAAAATTCCATGATGAGATATGAGAGGAATTTTTTGGAACAGCAGAGGTCTTAAGGACTTGGCTAAAAGAAGATTCCTGGCTGAGACTTCTATTGAGCAGAAGTTAGATTTTGTTGCTCTATCGGAGACGGGTAGAGACAACTTTGCACCTCAGTTTCTCTCCTCACTAGTTGGTGGTATAGATTTCGATTGGCACTGCTTACCTCCGCGAGGAAGATCGGGGGGCATCTTACTAGGTGTGAGATGCGACTCACTGGAAGTCCGTAGTGTTGTGATGGGTGACTTCGCCGTAAAGTTTCGAGTTAGGTCTAAGATTGATGGCTTTGATTGGGCTTTGGTGGCGGTATATGGTGCCGCGCAGCCTGATGTTGGGGAACGTAGTAATTTCAAAAATTTTCCTACGCACACGCAAGATCATGGTGATGTATAGCAACGAGAGGGGAGAGTGTTGTCTACATACCCTTGTAGACCCGAAGCGAAGCGATCTGGCGTAGAGGAAGTAGTCGTCGTTCTCCTCGCGATCCGACCGATCCGGTGCCGTTACTCCGGCGCCCGAGTTCTTGACACACGTACAGCTCGATGGCGTCCCTCGTACTCGATCCAGCCGAGTCGAGGAGAGTTCCGTCGGACGACGGCGTGGTGGCGATCTTGATGTTTCACGGCGCGAGGCTTCGCCTAAGCTTCATGACGGTATAACCGAGGTGGAATATGGTGGAGGGGGCACCGCACACGGCTAAGGAACGATCTCACGATCAACTTGTGTGTTCAAGGTGCCCCCTGCCCCGTATATAAAGGAGCCGGGGGAGGGGGGCGGCCAAGGAGGCGCATGCAGGAGTCCTACTCCCTCAGGGAGTAGGATTCCCCCAATCCTAGTTGGACTAGGATTCGGAGGGGGAAAGAGAGAGGGGGCGGCCCCTTCTCCTAGTCCTAGTAGGACTAGGGAAGGGGGGGCGCAGACCAGCTTGGGCTTCCCTCCTCCTTTCCACTAGGGCCCATCGAGGCCCATTTACCTCCGGGGGTTCCGTAACCTCCGGTACTCCGGTAAATTCCGTTTTCCTCGAACCATTCGAACTCCAAACATAGGCTTCCAATATATCAATCTTTATGTCTCGACCATTCGAGACTCCTCGTCATGTCCGTGATCACATCCGGACTCGAACTCCTTCGGTACATCAAAATACATAAACTCATAATAACCATCATCGAAACCTTAAGCGTGCGGACCCTACGGTTCGAGAACAATGTAGACATGACCTAGAACCATTCACGGTCAATAACCAACAGCGGGACCTGGATGCCCATATTGGTTCCTACATATTCTCGAAGATCTTTGTCGGTCGACCGCATAACAACATCGTTGTTCCCTTTGTCATCGGTATGTTACTTGCCCGAGATTCGATCGTCGGTATCAATACCTAGTTCAATCTCGTTACGGCAAGTCTCTTTACTCGTTCCGTAATACATCATCTCACAACTAACTCATTAGTTGTAGTGCTTGCAAGGCTTCATGATGTGCATTACCGAGAGGGCCAGAGATACCTCTCCGACTATCGGAGTGACAAAACCTAATCTCAAATCGCCAACCCAACATCGCCTTTGGAGACACCTGTAGTACTCCTTTATAATCACCCGATTCGTTGTGGCGTTTGGTAGCACCAAAGTGTTCCTCCGTAAACGGGAGTTGCATAATCTCATAGTTACAGGAACATGTATATGTCATGGATAAAAGCGGTAGCAACATACTAAGCGATCGTGTGCTAAGCTAAGGGAATGGGTCATGTCAATCGATCATTCTACTAATGATGTGACCTCGTTAATCAAATAACAACTCCTTTGTTCATGGTCGGAAACATAACCATCTTTGATTAACAAGCTAGTCTAGTAGAGGCATACTAGTGACATCTTGTTTTGTCTATGCATTCACACATGTATCATGTTTCCGGTTAATACAATTCTAGCATGAATGATAAACATTTATCATGAAATAAGGAAATAAATAATAACTTTATTATTGCCTCTAGGGCATATTTCCTTGATCTCCCACTTGCACTAGAGTCAATAATCTAGATTACACAGTAATGATTCTAACACCCATGGAGTCTTGGTGCTGATCATGTTTTGCTCGTGGAAGAGGCTTAGTCAACGGGTGCGCAACATTCAGATCCGTATGTATCTTGCAAATCTCTATGTCTCCACCTGGACTAAGTCCGGATGGAATTGAAGCGTCTCTTGATGTGCTTGGTCCTCTTGTGAAATCTGGATTCCTTTGCTAAGGCAATTGCTCGATATTGTCACGAAAGATTTTCATTGGACCCGATGCACTAGGTATGACACCTAGATCGGATATGAACTCCTTCATCCGCACTCCTTCATTAGCTGCTTGAAGCTGCTATGTATTCCGCTTCACATGTAGATCCCGCCACGACGCTTTGTTTAGAACTGCACCAACCGACAGCTCCTCCGTTTAGTGTAAATCGTATCCGGTCTGCGAATTAGAATCGTCCGGATCGGTGTCAAAGCTTGCATCAACGTAACCGTTTACGATGAGCTCTTTGTCACCTCCATATCTGAGAAACATATCCTTAGTCCTTTTCGTATTTCAGGATGTTCTTGACCGCTGTCGATGATCCACTCTGGATTACTTTGGTACCTTCCTGCTAGGCTTATAGCAAGGCACACATCAGGTCGGTATACAACATTGCATACATGATAGAGCCTATGGCTGAAGCATAGGAACATCTTTCATTTTCTCTATCTTCTGCGGTGGTCGGGCATTGAGTCGACTCAACTTCACACCTTGTAACACGTGCAAGAACCCTTTCTTTGCTTGATCCATTTTGAACTTCTTCAAAACTTTGTCAAGGTATGTGCTTTGTGAAAGTCCAATTAAGCGTCTTGATCTATCTCTATAGATCTTAATGCCCAATATGTAAGCAGCTTCACCGAGGTCTTTCATTGAAAAACTCTTATTCAAGTATCCCTTTATGCTATCCAGAAATTCTATATCATTTCCGATCAGCAATATGTCATCCACATATAAGATCGAAATGCTACTGAGCTCCCACTCACTTTCTTGTAAATCTGAGCTTCTCCAAAAGTCTCAGACAAACCCAAATGCTTTGATCACACTATCAAAGCGTTTATTCCAACTCGAGATGCTTGCACCAGTCCATATATGGATCGCTGGAGCTTGCACACTTTGTTAGCTCCTTTGGATCGATAAAACCTTCTAGTTGCATCATATACAACTCTTCTTCCGTAAATCCATTCAGAATGCAGTCTTTACATCCATTTGCCAAATTTCATAATCATAAAATCGGCAATTGCTAACATGATTCGGACGGACTTAAGCATCGCTACTGGTGAGAAGGTCTCATCGTAGTCAACCCCTTGAACTTGTCGAAAACCTTTTGCGACAAGTCGAGCTTTATAAACGATAACATTACCGTCGTCGTCGGTCTTCTTCTTGAAGATCCACTTGTTTTCTATTGCTTGCCTACCCTCGGGCAAGTCAACCAAAGTCCACACTTTGTTTTCATACATGGATCCCATCTCAGATTTCATGGCTTCAAGCCATTTTGCGAATCTGGGCTCACCATCGCTTCTTCATAGTTCGTGGGTTCATCATGATCTAGTAGCATGACTTCGAACAGGATTACCGTACCACTCAGTGCGGATCTTACTCTGGTTGATCTCGAGGTTCTGCGAGAACTTGATCTCAAGTTTCATGATCAACATCATCAACTTCCTCACCACTTGGTGTAGGTGTCTCGTAAACTGGTTTCTGCGATTTAACTACTTTCAAGTAAGGGAGAAGGTACTATTACCTCATCAAGTTCCACTTTCCTCCCACTCACTTCTTTCGAGAGAAACTCCTTCTCTAGAAAGGATCCATTCTTAGCAACGAATGTCTTGCCTTCGGATCTGTGATAGAAGGTGTACCCAACTGTTTCCTTTGGGTATCCTATGAAGACACACTTCTCCGATTTGGGTTCGAGCTTATCAGGTTGAAGCTTTTTCACATAAGCATCGCATCCCCAAACTTTAAGAAACGACAACTTTGGTTTCTTGCTAAACCACAGTTCATAAGGTGTCGTCTCAACGGATTTCGACGGTGTTCTATTCAGTGTGAATGCGGCCGTCTCTAGAGCATAACCCCAAAACGATAGCGGTAAATCTGTAAGAGACATCATAGATCGTACCATATCTAGTAAAGTACGATTCTGACGTTCGGACACACCATTACTGTTGTGGTGTTCCGTGGCGTGAGTTGCGAAACTATTCCGCATTGTTTCAAATGTAGACCAAACTCGTAACTCAAATATTCACCTCCACGATCGATCGTAGAAACTTAATTTTCTTGTTACGATGATTTTCAACTTCACTCTGAAATTCTTTGAACTTTTCAAATGTTTCAGACTTATGTTTCATTAAGTAGATATACCCATATCTGCTTAAGTCATCTGTGAAGGTGAGAAAATAACGATATCCGCCACGAGCCTCAACATTCATCGGACCACATACATCTGTATGTATGATTTCCAACAAATTTGTTGCTCTCTCCATAGTACCGGAGAACGGTGTTCTAGTCATCTTGCCCATGAGGCACGGTTACATAAGTGCCAAGTGATTCATAATCAAGTGACTCCAAAAGTCCATCGAGATGGAGTTTCTTCATGCGCTTTACACCGATATGACCTAAGCGGCGGTGCCACAAATAAGTTGCACTATCATTATCAACTCTGCATCTTTTGGTTTCAACATTATGAATATGTGTATCACTACTATCGAGATTCATAAAAATAGACCACTCCTCAAGGGTGCATGACCATAAAAGATATTACTCATATAAATAGAACAACCATTATTCTCTCGATTTAAATGAATAACCGTCTCGCATCAAACAAGATCCAGATATAATGTTCATGCTCAACGCAGCACCAAATAACAATTATTTAGGTCTAAAACTAATCCGAAGGTAGATGTAGAGGTAGCGTGCCGACCGCGATCACATCGACTTTGGAACCATTTCCCACGCCGATCGTCACCTCGTCCTTTGCGAGTTAAGCAATCAGTAGTCCTGCTTGAGTTGCAAATATTAGCAATGAACCATATCAAATACCAGTGCTACTACGAGCTCTAGTAAGGTACACATCAATAACATGTATATCACATATACCTTTGTTCACCTTGCCATCCTTCTTATCCGCCAAATACTTGGGGCAGTTCCGCTTCGAGGACCGATGCTTGCGGTGAGAAACACTCGTTTCAGGTTTAGGGCCAGACTTGGGTTTCTTCTCTGAGCAGCAACTTGCTTGCTGTTCTTCTTGAGATTCCTTCTTCTTCCCTTTGCCTTTCTTCTTGAAACTAGTGGTCTTATTGACCATCAACACTTGATGCTCCTTCTTGATTTCTACCTCCATGCCTTTAGCATTGCGAAGAGCTCGAGCATAGTCTTTACTAACCCTTGCATATTATAGTTCATCACGAAGCCTTTGTAGCTTGGTGGCGTGATTGAGAATTCATCAATGACACAATCATCCGGAAGATTAACTCCCAATTGTGTCAAGTGATTGTAGTACCCGGACATTACGAGTATATGCTCACTAATGAACTGTTCTCCTCCATCTTGCAGCTATAGAACTTATTGGAGACTTCATATCTCTCAATCCGGGCATTCTGTTGGAATATTAACTTCAACTCTGGAACATCTCATATGCTCCATGACGTTCAAAACATCGTTGAAGTCCCGGTTCTAAGCCGTAAAGCATGGCACACGAACTATAGAGTAGTCATCAGCTTTGCTCGCCAGACGTTCATAACATCTGGCGTTGCTCCAAGACGAACTGTCACCTAGCGGTGCATCCAGACGTAGCTCTTACGTGCAGCAATGAGGATGATCCTCAAATTACGGACCCAGTCCGTGTAATTGCTACCATCATCTTTCAACTTTGCTTTCTCAAGGAACGCATTAAAATTCAACGGAACAACAAAGACGAGCCATCTATCTACAATCAAACATAAACAAGCAAGATACTATCGGTACTAAGTTCATGATAAATTTAAGTTCAATTAATCATATTACTTAAGAACTCCCACTTAGAAAAACATCTCTCTAGTCATCTAAGTGATCACGTGATCCAAATCAACTAAACCATAACCGATCATCACGTGAAATGGAGTAGTTTTCAATGGTGAACATCTTATGTTGATCATATCTACTATATGATTCACGCTCGACCTTTCGGTCTCCGTGTTCCGAGGCCATATCTGCATATGCTAGGCTCGTCAAGTATAACCCGAGTATTCTGCGTGTGCAAAACTGGCTTGCACCCGTTGTAGATGGACGTAGAGCTTATCACACCCGATCATCACGTGGTGTCTGGGCACGACGAACTTTGGCAACGGTGCATACTCGGGGAGAACACTTCTTGATTATTTAGTGAGAGATCATCTTATAATGCTACCGTCATTCAAAGCAAGATAAGATGCATAAAAGGATAAACATCACATGCAAATCAATATAAGTGATATGATATGGTCATCATCATCTTGTGCTTCACGATCTCCATCTTGCAGCACCACCTTGATCACCATCGTCACCGGCGCGACACCTTGATCTCCATCGCAGCATCGTTGTCGTCTCGCCAAACTTATGCTACTACGACTATCGCTACCGCTTAGTGATAAAGTAAAGCATTACAGGGCGATTGCATTGCATACAATAAAGCGACAACCATATGGCTCCTGCCGATTGCCGATAACCGGTTACAAAACATGATCATCTCATACAATAAAATATAGCATCACGTCTTGACCATATCACATCACAACATACCTGCAAAAACAAGTTAGGCGTCCTCTACTTTGTTGTTGCAAATTTTACGTGGCTGCTACGGGTTTAAGCAAGAACCAGTCACACCACGCATCAAAACCACAACGATACTTCGTCAAATAGACTCCGTTTAACCTTCTCAAGGACCGGGCGTAGCCACACTCAGTTCAACTAAAGTGAGAGAGACAGCACCCACCAGTCACCTTTAAGCAACGAGTGCTGCGTGGCGGTGAAACCAGTCTCGCGTAAGCGTCTGCGTAATGTCGGTGCAGGCGCTTCATCTCACAATACCGCTGAACCAAAGTATGACATGCTGGTAGGTAGTATGACTTGTATCGCCCACAACTCACTTGTGTTCTACTCGTGCAAAACATCAAACCATAGAAAAACCTAGGCTCGATACCACCGTTGGGGAACGTAGTAATTTCAAAATTTTCCTACGCACACGCAAGATCATGGTGATGTATAGCAACGAGAGGGGAGATTGTTGTCTACATACCCTTGTAGACCCGGCGGAAGCGATCACAACGTAGAGGAAGTAGTCGACGTTCTCCTCGCGATCCGACCGATCCCGCGCCGTTACTCCGACGCCCGAGTTCTTGACACACGTACAGCTCGATGGCGTCCCTCGTACTCGATCCAGCCGAGTGTCGAGGGAGAGTTCCACGAGACGACGGCGTGGTGGCGATCTTGATGTTTCACGGTAGCAGGCTTCGCCTAAGCTTGCGACGGTATAACCGAGGTGGAATATGGTGGAGGGGGCACGCGACACGGCTAAGGAACGATCTCACGATCAACTTGTGTGTTCAAGGTGCCCCCTGCCCCGTATATAAAGGAGCCAGGGGGAGGGCGGCGGCCAAGGAGGGCGCTACAGGAGTCCTACTCCCTCTGGGGTAGGATTCCCCCAATCCTAGTTGGACTAGGATTCCTGAGGGGGAAGAGAGAGAGGGGCGGCCCCTTCTCCTAGTCCTAGTAGGACTAGGGAAGGGGGGCGCGCACCAGGCTTGGGCTTCCCTCCTCCTTTCCACTAGGGCCCATCGAGGCCCATTTACCTCCGGGGGTTCCGGTAACCTCCGGTACTCGATAAATTCCGTTTTAGCCGGAACCATTCGAACTCCAAACATAGGCTTCCAATATATCAATCTTTATGTCTCGACCATTTCGAGACTCCTCGTCATGTCCGTGATCACATCCGGGACTCGAACTCCTTGGTACATCAAAATACATAAACTCATAATAACCATCATCGAAACCTTAAGCGTGCGGACCCTACGGTTCGAGAACAATGTAGACATGACCTAGAACCATTCACGGTCAATAACCAACAGCGGGACCTGGATGCCCATATTGGTTCCTACATATTCTACGAAGATCTTTGTCGGTCAGACCGCATAACAACATCGTTGTTCCCTTTGTCATCGGTATGTTACTTGCCCGAGATTCGATCGTCGGTATCCAATACCTAGTTCAATCTCGTTACGCAAGTCTCTTTACTCGTTCCGTAATACATCATCTCACAACTAACTCATTAGTTGTAGTGCTTGCAAGGCTTCATGATGTGCATTACCGAGAGGGCCAGAGATACCTCTCCGACTATCGGAGTGACAAAACCTAATCTCGAAATCGCCAACCCAACATCGCCTTTGGAGACACCTGTAGTACTCCTTTATAATCACCCGATTCGTTGTGACGTTTGGTAGCACCAAAGTGTTCCTCCGTAAACGGAGTTGCATAATCTCATAGTTACGGAACATGTATATGTCATGGATAAAAGCAGTAGCAACATACTAAACGATCGTGTGCTAAGCTAAGGGAATGGGTCATGTCAATCAGATCATTCTACTAATGATGTGACCTCGTTAATCAAATAACAACTCCTTTGTTCATGGTCAGGAAACATAACCATCTTTGATTAACAAGCTAGTCTAGTAGAGGCATACTAGTGACATCTTGTTTTGTCTATGCATTCACACATGTATCATGTTTCCGGTTAATACAATTCTAGCATGAATGATAAACATTTATCATGAAATAAGGAAATAAATAATAACTTTATTATTGCCTCTAGGGCATATTTCCTTCACCTGAGTTCAAAGCGGAGTTTCTAGCTGACCTAGTGCGGATTTGTGGGTCAGAACAACTACCGATTTTAGTTGGAGGCGATTTCAATATCATCCGGAGGCGGGAGGAGAAGAACAATGATAACTTTGATGGTAGATGGTCCTTCATGTTCAACACCATTATCGAAAGCTTGGATCTGAGGGAGACAGAAATCTTGGGTAGAAAGTTTACATGGGCCAACGCTCTGCCAAACCCTACGTACGAAAAACTTGATCGGGTCCTTGCAAGCGTTGAGTGGGAACAAAAATTCCTGATGGTCACGGTGCAAGCCCTTTCGAGGGGAATATCTGATCATACCCCATTGTTCGTGGACTCAGGGGAGCCGAACCACGTGGGGAATAAGAACACCTTCTCGTTTGAGACGTCATGGTTTGAGCGCGAGGGGTTTTTCGACTTGATTGCCAGGGAATGGGCTAAAGAGGTCCGCGGTAAAACACCCATTGAGCGCTAGCAAAATAAGATTAGGAATTTGAGAAGTTTCTTGAGGGGTTGGGCTAAGCATCTTAGTGGTGCGTATAAGATTGAAAAGGATAGACTCCTTTCTCTAGTCCACGAATTGGACGTAAAAGCTGAGTCTAACTTGTTAGTCCCCGCAGAACTTCATGTTAAAATTGAGGCGGAAAAGCGGTTGAAAGAACTATTGCGTGAAGAAGAACTGAAGTGGGCTCTACGTGCTAAGGTTCGTAGAGTGGTCCAGGGGGACGCAAATACTCAGTTCTTCCATTTAATCGCTAATGGCAAGCACAGAAAGAAGCGAATCTTTCAGCTTGAGCAGGACGAGGGTACAATTTTAGGTCAGGATAATCTGAAAACTTATATCACTAAATATTATAAGCAGCTATTTGGTCCACCGGAGGAGAATACGGTGTCACTTGATGAGTCCATGACTGAGGATGTTACTCAGCTTTCGGCTGCTGAGAATGACATTCTGCTTGCCCCGTTCTCGGAGAAGGAGGTTTTTGAGGCTATTGCTCAAATGAAAAACAATAAGGCTCCTGGTCCGGATGGGTTCCCGGCCGAGTTTTATAAAAAGTGCTGGCACATTATTAAGGGGGATTTAATACCTATGTTTCATGATCTTTTCTCTGGAAAGCTTCAATTATTCCACCTGAATTTTGGGACTATCACATTACTACCTAAGAAGACGGATGCGGTCAGAATTGAGCAATTTAGGCCGATCTGTCTCCTAAATGTTAGTTTCAAAATATTCACGAAGGTCGGGACCAACAGGCTCACACAGATTATGCGCGTCTCGGGTGCATCAATCCCAAACCACGCTCATGCCGCATGAAACATTCTAGAAGGGTGGTAGTTCTGCATGAAGCGCTCCATGAAATCCACTCTAAAAAATTGGATGGAGTGATTTTTAAAGTGGATTTCGAGAAAGCGTATGATAAGATAAAATGGCCATTTCTCCAACAATCTTTGCGAATGAAAGGGTTTGATGAAGCCTGGCGAAGGCAGGTGCAATCATTTACGCAAAAAGGTAGTGTGGGAATTAAAGTTAATGATGATATAGGTCGTTACTTTCAGACTCAGAAAGGCCTACGACAAGGAGACCCAATGTCCCCTATCTTGTTTAGCATTGTGGTAGATATGTTGGCAATTCTGATAGGACGGGCTAAGGAAAATGGTCAAGTAGGTGGATTAGTGCCTCATCTGGTTGATGGAGGCCTTTCTATCCTACAATACGCTGATGATATGATCATCTTTATGGAGCATGACGTGGTTAAGGCTAGGAATATGAAGCTGGTTTTATGCCTTTTCGAACAATTGACAGGATTGAAGATCAACTTTCATAAGAGTGAGTTGTTCTGCTTTGGTAGGGCCAAAGATGAGCAGGAAGCCTACCGACAATTGTTTGGGTGTGAGGTGGGACAGTTACCTTTCTCGTACTTAGGGATTCCTATCCACCACCGTAGGCTAACGAACAAAGAATGGAAGTTCATTGAAGACCGCTTTGAGAAGAAACTGAGTTGCTGGAAGGGCAAGCTTTTATCTTATGGAGGCCGGCTAATTCTAATTAATTCGGTGCTCACAAGTTTGCCGATGTTTCTCCTTTCGTTCTTTGAGGTACCAGTTGGAGTCAGGAAGAGACTGGACTTCTATAGATCGCGGTTCTTCTGGCAGGGTGATGAGCTGAAAAGAAAATACAGACTTGCTAAGTGGGACATTATTTGTAGACCGAAAGACCAAGGGGGTCTAGGTATTGAGAATCTCGAAATCAAGAATAAATGCCTTCTTAGCAAGTGGCTGTGGAAGCTCTCATCGGAGACGGATGCTGTGTGGGCACAGATTCTTCATGGCAAGTACCTCCAGTCAAAAACTTTGACACAAGTCTCTGTAAGGCCAACTGACTCGCCTTTCTGGAAGGGGCTCATGAAGGTCAAGCAGGTTTTCGTTAATAGGACAAAGTTTGATGTAGGAAACGGCTTGAGTACGTGTTTCTGGGAGGATACTTGGCTAGGTGACGCACCACTGGCCATCCAATACCCGTCCTTGTATCATATTGTTCAACGAAAGGAGGTGGTCATTGCTTCGGTCTTTCAATCTATCCCCCTTAATATTCAATTCAGACGAGTGCTAGCGGGCAATCGTTGGGAACAATGGCTCCATCTAGTTAGAAAGCTGATGGATGTCCAAATTGTCTCAACAACTCGATGAATTATGCCGAAGTCGACTAAGTCTGAGCCTTCACGGTTAAATCAATGTATATTGATGTTATTAATTCAAGCTCCATTCCTACGTCCAAATATGTTTGGGATGTCAAGGTTCCTTTGAAAATAAAAGTGTTTATGTGGTTTGTTCATAAACAAGTAATTTTAACTAAGGATAACTTGAAGAAGCGCAATTGGACATGACCTACTAGGTGTAGTTTCTGTGATCGGGAAGAGTCTATTAAACATCTTTTTTTTTTGATTGTCCGCTAGCAAAGGTTTTATGGCAGACGGTCCACATTGCGTTTAACATCAAACCACCGATTACTGTTAATTCTCTATTTGGGACATGGCTTAATGGGATTGAGCCCAACTTAAGGAAACATATTCGGGTGGGGGTTTGTGCATTGTTGTGGACCATCTGGAACTGCAGAAACGATTTGCTCTTTAACAGAATATCATGTATACATTTTTTGCAGGTTTTATTCCGGACTACGGCTTTGATTCGTTCGTGGTCGCTACTCACCCCGATGGAGGCCAGGGAGCATTTGGTTACTGGGTCTGTCCGTTGGGAGATGGTAGCTCGGGATATCTTCAACCGGTTTGGATGGCGGTCATGTAATAGGATAGGCATTTAGTTTTGCTATCTAATCCGCCCAGCCGGTTGTGGCTTTATGATGTGGCTAGTTTGATGTATCTAGCTTATCTGGGCTCTGTGTGAGCTTGTTTTGGTTTTTTTCACCTCTCAGGACCTTTGGAACCAGTTTGATACTACTCTATTTTATTAATAAGATGGCCGTATGCATCATGCTGATGCAGAGGCCGGGGTACCCCCCCTTTTCCAAAAAAAAAACCTACCAACTAATACAAGTCCTACTCGGTGAAGGTCACGTATCCTAGCCGGACACATACGTACACAAGTACGGGAGAAACCAACGTCGGGTTTAACTCCAACAATCACCCCCCTAAACACGACGTCGTCACGTGACAGCTCCGACGCTGATCCTTCTTCGCATTTCCAAGAACTTCGCTCGATCCAAAGCCTTGGTTAGCATGTCTGCCAGTTGATCATCGGTGCGAATGTTGTTGACCTCCGTCTTACCTTCTTCCACGCAGTCCTTTATATAGCGATACATCGTATCAATGTGCTTGCTCCTATCATGCCGCACTGGATCCTCGCGTAGAAAAGTTATAAACTCATTGTCAACGTTGAGCACCACTTGTTCCGGATCTCGATTCATGAGATCACCGTGTAGCCTTGCTAGCCACACACCTTGACACACCGATTCACTTGAAGTCGATGTCACCACTTTTTGTCTTTGTGATAGCCAGCTTACTATGCTTCCACCAAGAAAATATGCCACGTCCGAGGTACTCTTACGGTCATCAACAATCCCTTCCTTGTGACTACCACTATACCCAAGTAGTTTCACCATCTCCTTCTTGCTCAGCTCAAGACGAGGTTCCATTGAAGCGACAATGTGATTGCAATCTTTCATGCCACGGCTTTCCAGTACCTTCCTTGCATATGCCTCCTGGCATAGTGCGATCCCCTCAGGCTTTTGATGTACCTCTGTCCCGAGGTTGCAACTCAAAAAGCCGAGATCATCCATCTTGAAAAACTCTTTCATCTGTAGCTTGAACTTTGCAATCACCCCTTCATCTGCTCCAGTTATCAATAAGTCGCCGACGTAGATGCCAACTAGTAGACGATCCCTTCCTTCACCTCTCTTGTACATCGCATGCTCTAGTGGGGCTTTCTCAAATCCAAGAGAAATCATCGTCTGATCAAGTTTGATGCTCCATGCCCGAGAGCCTTGCCGTAGCCCGTACAAGACTTTGTGTAGCTTTAATACCTTGTGTTCCTCTCCCTCTTTGATGAATCCCGGTGGCTGATTCACATACACATCTCCTTCTAACTCGCCATTCAAAAACGCGGGTTGTACATCCATGTGATGTATCTTCCATGATTCCTGAACCGCGAGAGTGATGAGTAGTCTCACCGATTCCATTTTTGCAACGGGAACAAACACTTCTTCGAAGTCCGCACCTTCCTCTTGCACGTACTCTTTGGCTACTAGTCTTGCTTTGTGCTTCACGGACCCTCCGGCATCTTTCTCGATCTTAAATTCCCACTTGAGATCCATGACTTTTTTATTGTTGGGAAGATCCACAAGCTCCCCTGCATTGTTATCGTGGATCGACCTCAACTCCTCTTCCATTGCCTGACGCCAACACTCCTTCGTATTTGCATCCACAAATTTCGCCGGTTCCTCGGCGCTTGCTAGACACCGTCGCCCACTCCTTTTCACCTTTACTGGGTCAATCGTCCGAAGAGACTTCTCCGAATATGGGTGTAACACCGGCTGTAGGAGTACGGATGTAGATGACAATATCCTTTCCTCCTTTACTTTCGGAGATGATGCAGGTGCCAACAAGCATGCACACGACGGGGCTCCTAATGCATGCTCATCCTTAGCACGTGGGCATGCATGCATGCCCTTTGGTGGGTCTTGTAGCCTGCTTAGGCTTCGCTGCCCAGTTGCAGGCGCCTCAGCCAATGAGCCAAGCCCATCACCTCCATGGCCTTCAGCACGCCTCCGTATGAGACTCCTTCCAGCGCCGCTTTACTTTTCGGTTGCATCCCATCCTGCTTGCTAGGTTGCAGCAATGCTGCCTTTGGACTTCCATGGTTGTCCGTTCACTAAGCCATGGAGTGCCACGCCTGGCCACCAACTCCATGTGTTTGTACCATAGCTGCACTTGTACTTGATACACCAGCCCCAACAAATCCGACACCCATGTCTGCGCTTTCTTTGCAACACATGTCTCGCTCTTTGCACCAAAGACTAGCACCAGCTTTTGTTTCTTCAGGACTTCCGCGCCACGTCGCCTTTCTTTTTTCTGGACGCGTCTTACAAAGACTGCTTCTCCATGGCCGTGCACACGCAGCTATCGCCGCATCCGATTCAGCAAAGTTGGCACTTACGTCCATAGCACTCACATAAGTTTCGGAATCACTCCCCACATCTGTAGCTTCGACACGGGTTTCCGAACTACGATCATGATGGCAAACTTTTTCTTCCGCAAGTTCAACAATTTCTTTAGTCAACGCTTGAGAGTCTGGATCCTCCTCGTCCACCAGTTTACACATCAACATCATGTCACCATCATCTCCTTGTTGGGCCATGAGCGCCTTCTGCTTCGGTGCTTCCTCGCAGTCAGCCTTGAAGTGGCCGAGGAGTCCACAGTTATAACACCTCACTTTCCTGATGTCAAACTTTCTCCTCGGTGGTGGTGCAGCCTTATTGTCTGAGTCGTCATCCGAGTCGGCGAAGTTCTTTCTCGCAGAACGCTGCTTTCCCTTCTTATTGTTGCTGCTCGTGGATCCGCCTTGCTTTTCGAGGGCAATCCATTGCGCCTTTGTGAGCATCACAAGCTCATCATTCCTCCCGTCCCCAAGACTGTACCGCAGCCGTTCATCGTGAGCCTTGTACCGTCCGACAAGATCGTCGATGGAGAGAGTCGCGAGATCGACTCACTGCTCGATCGCCGTGACAATTTGCAGGTACCTGGGAGGGGCCGCGCGCAAGAACCGCCGGACAACCGAGGCCTCCGTGAGGTTCTCTCCAAGCACGCGAATCCGATTGACGAGAGTAGCCACCCGTGAAGTGAACGCATCCACGGACTCATCATCGCCCATGACCAAAGTCTCGTAGTTCCTTAGGAGAGTTTGGAGATAGGCTTGCTTGACACGGGTGTGTCCCTCGAACATGAGTTTCAACGTATCCCACACCTCCTTCGCCGTTTCTTTGGCGATTAGGTGTTGGAGGACATCCATCGGCATCACCGAGTAAATCGCCGACGCCGCCTGCCGATCCTTCCGGTGCTCGGCTCCCTCCTTCTTGAACGCGTCGCCTCCTGGATCGACCACGTCCCATAGCTCGTTGGTGCGGAGACCACACTCCATGAGGGCCTTCCAGACCCCGAAGTTCTCGCGATCAAACCGTGGATACGACGAACTCGCCGGAGCAGCAATTACTTTAGCTGCACCGGAGTACTCCACCAGCTGCTTGGTCTTGTCCTTCTCGTCGTCCGACATGATCTCCCGTTACTAGAAGATCAACCTAGCTCTGATACCAATTGTTGGCACAGGCCCGACCTTGACTACGTTGTTGTCGAGTACTTTCCGACAATACGCAGCGGCGTACAAGGTACAGCCGATTGCTTCCGGCTGCTTTGACAGAGACGCGCACGTACAATAGTAACAAGCAGGCAAGCACCCTGGTGGATGGATTCTCGTGTCTAGCTAGCTAGCGTAGACCAAGTCGTCGGAACACAATACGCGGAGTCGCCGAGTTATAGCAACAGGCTCGTGTCGAGCCTTTTTACTTTTATTGATTGATCTGGCCTTGGTAATAGTGATTACAACGGGGTACATGAGTATTTATATTAGCTAGCTAACCTACCAACTAATACAAGTCCTACTCGGTGAAGGTCACGTATCCTAGCCGGACACATACGTACACAAGTAAAGGAGAAACCAACATCGGGTTTAACTCCAACAGATGATATGTTGCATCGTTTGCTAGCTTCACTACACGGGCGTCTCAATGCATGCTATCCTTTAAATTTCGGGCATACGTAGAGAGAGAAAATGCATCCGTCAAACGAGTAGGTATGACTTTACTCACCCAGCAATTTTTTTCTGCAGTGGATATTTATTCATTGTAATTGTCCTGGTACAGCTTCGGTGGTGAAAGTGCGTTATACCGACTAGAGGGGGGGGTGAATAGGCGATTTTTATGAATTCTTCACTGAGGAATTTGCTGGTGAGGAAATTCCTTAGCGAAGAACTACTTGCAGTGGAATAAGTACTCAGAAGTAAACATAACAGGATACAAACATAGTCATCATGATGAAATGAAGACTAGCACAGAGTACAGAAAGCGTAAACACAGGATAACAAGATGAAGACACACGATTGAAGAAATTGAACCGAGGAATTTGTAAAAGTCTTGATCAATGTCTTCAAGCACGAATATGAACAACATACAACATACATGAGGAAATGAAAGAGTTGAGGAAATAGAACCAGTTAGTCGGTGAAGACAATGATTTGGTAAACCAGTTCCAACTGCTTCTCGGTTATGCGTCTGGTTGGAGCGGCCGAGTATTTAAACTCGAGGACACGCAGTCCGGACACCCGATCTCGAGCAGCAACTCAGACACCCAGCCTCACCGTATTCTCCTTGAACTAAGACCACGCAGGTCTCGTCCAATCACTCATGGTAAGTCTTGGTGACTTCCAAACCTTCACAGACTTGGTCACTCGGCGATCCACAATTCCTCTTGGATGCTCTAGACCTTGACGCCTAACCGTCTGGAAGAAACACAGTCTTCAAAGGTAATAAAGTCGGATCCACGCAGATCAATTTCTTGATGATGCTCAATCACTTTGGGTTTGTGGGGTTTGGTTTTGGGATTTTCCCCACTTGATGATTTTCGCTCAAAGTCCTCGGAGGATGGGTTGCTCTCAAATGACAAGTGTCAAGTTCTCTCGAGCAGCCAACCAACTAGTGGTTGTAGGGGCGGCTATTTATAGCCTAGGAGCAACCCGACATGATAAGACATAAATGCCCTTCAATGATATGACCGTTAGGTGGATAGGATATTTTGGACAGCCGGTGCCAAGAAGACAAGAACGGTCGGAAATTTGACTCTCAAATTCCTCGGGGCTATCATGTTCCTCATCGTGTAGGCAATTCGACTAGCGAATTCCTAACTCTGATCGAGCAAAGTCCTCGGACGGAAGAACTGCATCTCATCCTTCAAGAAATTGATTGAATCGTATGAGATTTCCAATGGCTTCACTCGAAGGGATTGGTAGGTGTAGGATTTTGAGTTGAGCATCACATGGAAATTTTTCCTTAGTATTTCCTCGACCCCTTTAACGATGCGGTGTTTCCTATGACTCAAGAAAGAGAAAATGAAACTACGAAAACAAAAGTCTTCACGCTTCATATTCCTCGAATGAATACCAAGTCTTCAAGGTCACACCAATTTCTTCACTTTCAAAGTCTTGAAAGTCTTGTAATATGAAAGTCTTCATCGAAGAACTTCATTTTTAGGGTCGACTTTCTCTGTAAATATCAAACTCCTCATAGACTTATAGACACTGTACACTCACAAACACATCAGTCACTTAACCTATAAGTCTTCAATACACCAAAATCACTAAGGGCACTAGATGCACTTACAATCTCCCCTTTTGGTGATTGATGACAACATAGGTTAAGTTTTCAACGGGGATAAACATATGAAGTGTAAATCTGATATTGAGGAATTTGATTGCAAGATATAGAAGAACTCCCCCTAAATATGTGCATAGTGAGGAATTTGCTTTTGAGGCAATGCACATTTGAAGAATTGAATCATGGAGATCTCCCCCTATATCTTGTAATTCATACATGCATTTGATATATAATATGAAGAATTTGAAATGCATGATGAAATATGGTGCCTGATGAGATTCAACATGCGTGCAATAATATTAACGAGGAATAGGCATGCAGAATAACACATCAAAAGTATCAGAGCACAGTGCATCAGTCAGAGCACCATGCACCATCCAAAAGTATCAGGGCACCATCAGATTTAAGATTACAACTCGATCCAATAAAAAGTTTCGGAAGAACGAGAGTTGTAACTTAACAAAACGTCCATAATATAAACCCGCTTGAAGACTAACTCCGATTTCTCCCCCTTTGTCATCAAATGACCAAAAGGATCGAAACTGAGGACTAACGCCCCTGAAGAATTTCAAGTTGATGGAGGAGCGCCAGCATTATCGGGTTGTTCGTTGAAGTAGGGCTGCCGCAGTTGTCGTCCAAATCTTCATGTTCATCGGTTTCACGCGATGAAGAATAAGAGCTGGCCACCGATCGAACTTTGACTCTCTTGAATTTCTTCGAGGTGGTGCAGACCACCAAATGCTTCCCGGAGACCCATAGTCTTGATTCTTTCGCGGAATATACATGAGTGAGAACAGCCCAAAAGGTTGAGGGTTTCATGAAGGTGATACTGATTTTGCTTCACTGCATTATGAGTTGAGGTCATGTTGTGAAGAATTGCAGAAAACTGACGCTTCACCCATTTGTGATTGCGATCAACCTTCCGATGAAGACCGAGGAGTAATTCACGGTCGGTCATCACCACAGGTGCCGTTGCTTGAGGCTTTTGCTTGGCGATGTATTTGCGGCGGTGTCATGTGTTGCGAATCGTCATTGGTGGAGTAAGATGTAGCTAGACGGAATTGACCATCCAATGGACGAGTGCCTTCATCGATCACACAGAGCTGCCTTGCCCTTATCATCGATGATGAACCCGGTAAACGAGGACTTCAATGGGCGGCAAGTAGCTACCATGGTTCGTGAGTGTCGACCTTGTAATTCAAAGGAAGATCTTGCCCTTATGAATCTCATAATCCAAGGCGCATAGGGCTTCAGCTCAAAAGGTGACATAGCAACATTAGCCAGAGTCCTCATGAAGAAATCATGGAAGTTGACGGGAACGCCATGAATGATGTTGAAAAGCATGTTCTTCATGATGCCAACGACATCTTCATCATTTGAGTCGTGGCCTTTGATAGGACTCATTGTCTTCGTCAGGATGCGATAGACAGTCCGAGGCACATATAGCAATTCCTTGACGAGGAATTTGGTTCGTGGGGCCTGCCCTGGCTTCAAAGGCTTCATAAGCACTTGCATATAATGATCTGTCGATTCATGGTCATTGTAGATGCAACATCTTGCCGCATGAGGAGGATCAAGAGGAAGGACACGAAGCAATTCAGATTCTTGGTGCCTTATAGTGAGTGTTTTCGTCATCCAATCCAGCACCCATGAGTTGACATCTTGACATCTCCGGTGATATGCAAAGTGGCATAGAATCAAGAATGAGTTCTTCATTCCAATCACGATATCGGTCAGAAATTCAAGAGTCCCGCATCGTGAATAACTCGGAGAACTGGCTCGAAGCACGGCAGAGATCCCATATCCACATGAGGAATATGTTCATGATCGAAGATTTTGTCCTTGTCAAAGAGTATTGAGGAATAGAAGTTGGCTTGTGTAGCAGTCCAGAAACGTCTCTTCCTTATGCGAGCAGAGTCATATGGATTGTAATCAGTGAAGAACACATGCTCAGAAAAGAAGTCTTCACCTTGAATTTTTGCTTGCTAGAGAATGGATTCTTTGGTTTGGGCAGAGGAGTGTCGTTGATTTGCAAAGACAACCTCGTGAATCGCGATCTCGGTGCTTGGTGAGGAATTTCTGGTTCCTCTTCTTGTGCAGTTTGGGGATCAAGAAGAGTTCTTCACACTAGCGGCTGGAATTTCTTCATGAATGCACAATGTGGGATGAGTTTCTTGAGCCCATTTGAATAGTTGTAGCCGGGGTGAGGAATTTGTTGAATAGGAGTGAAGAGAGGAGTATTGGGATGCTTGACTTTCCCAAAAGTCATCGCTCATCACTGTGTAGTGCATCCAATATCCACATCTTCTTCTTCTTTTCAATTTCTCAACACCAGCCTCTTCACCGTGAACCGAGGCATAGGTGAGGAAGCGATGGCGTTGAAGGGAATGTTTCCACTTCAATTTCTTCATGAAACTGCTCGAGGTAGCAAGAATGATTTTCTTCATCGATCCACTTGGGATCTTGTAGTCTTCTCCATAAGGAACAATTTCCTTAGATGACATGGAGGAAATGGGAACGACATCAATGGGATTTTCAAGCGAGCTGGTCATTGGCTTCATTTTCTTGGCCGAGGAATTTGACACACCTGATGCCTTCCTTTTCTTCATCGCAGCTCGCTCTGCAGCCTTGGTCTTCTTCACTTCATAAGCGTAAGGAAGAATTGGAGTCGGTGTTGGCGAGGAGGAGCTGAGGACTGTGGTTCATTTCTTGGTATAACAGTGTAGTTGCCTGATCTCTTGATTTCTTGAGCGCACCACTAGTGGATGCCACAGGAATTTCTTCGTGGGTGGAATGGAGTCATCAGCCCCGAACTTGTATTCTCATCAGCAGCTGAAAGTCATCGATAGTCTTGGCATGTTCTTCAGCAGGCTGAGCAGAGTCTGCAGCCTGAGGATTTTCTTGTTGCGATGGGGCTGCAACAGTTGTCATTTTCTTCGTCAAATTGACGAATATCACTTTGGCTCCTTGCCAATCAGCATTGTATGCATCAAGTCCTTCTTGAGGGCTTGGATCTCGATCGAGCCTTGAGAAGTTCTTCAGAGTTAGTCGACAACGTTCTTCTTCAGAAGCTTCTCCTTTCTAGCTTGAGCTCTTTTTATCTCACGGGCCTTTTCAAACTTCCATTTCTCTTGAGAGATGAAATGGGTCAGCATATGACTTTGACCAGGAGTCATAGGCAGATCGGGCATAGGAGTGTTTGGATCCTGATGCCATAAGTCAATGTAGTCGAGGATCTTCTTTGGATCCAGAAGCAGAGGCACAGGTGTTCCTTTGGCTCTGGCGGCCTTCTTGTATATCTCGATGATTTACGCAAGTTCTTCATCAGAAGCCTCGTCATCAGAGGGCACTTGGAATGCAACCTGTTTCTTTCTTGGACTTGGCGAGGACCGCGTCCATTGTTGCTTTTGTCTTCAGCAGAGGGGGCTGATGAGGACATTAGTGCAGCTAAGGAACTCACGAGACACGGACGAATTGAGAAACCCCAGGTCCTTTGACATGTAGCGGATGCACAGGAGTTGAGGACTTGGAGGAGCTGCCGAGGACTTTGGTGGAGCAGCAGAGTCTCGAGGAATTTGCCGTGAGGGCGCGGTGAGGAACTTGGCCGTGAGGGCGCTGATGGTGAAGCACTTGGCTTGCGAGCGTGCTTCTTGGCATTGATTTCCTCGGCTTGACCAAGGTCTCAACTGGCGGCAAGCAGCAGCAGAATCCTCATTAAATTTCCTCACCGCCTCCTTGGCTTGTCTTGCCAGTTTGCTTGGCGCCTAGCCCATTCTTCAGAAAGTCTTCACCACTTTTGAATCTAGTGGGATCACGACTTGGCGGTGCCAATGGAGCTCTTGGGCATGGAGGATTTAAGGCTAATTTCTTCATGTACTTAGGAGTAACATATCGATATTCCTCCATTCTCGTGC